>CM018046.1:32156183-32756183 GCA_008638375.1 Nyssa sinensis
CTGCGTCATTTATTGCGCAGCCGAGATTGGGTTTTTTCAAGGCCATCATTGTACTGATCCGATGGTTGGGTTTCTCGAAGCATCATTGTATCGAACCGTCATGGAGTTTTGGGGCTTGGTGGGTCCCTTTTGATACTGCGCTTATAAATACAGGGAGAGATTTGAAATGACCTTTTCCCCGTCATTTTCACTGTGCTAGAAGATCTTGTCCGCCATTGTTAGTTTGTGCGACTTCGAAGAATACTGGTTGTCTGAGGCTCTGGTCTAGAACAGGTTCGACTGATCTTCCTCTTCTTTTGCTTCTTCCGCTTTAAGTTTGAGAGTAATGTCTACTTCTTCTGAATCTTCAAATGCTAGTGAGGGGGTAGGAAATCCCTCAGAGATGGCTATGCCGTCTCATGTAGAGAATGTAGGTGGTCTTACTGCCAAGATGTTGAGGAGAGATCTGTTGAGCCTCCCCATAGTCCTGAGACTAGGATAGTAGACGCCTTCATAAAGCCCCGAGACAGGGCTGGGGAGACCTCTGGCAGGTCTTCCCATAGGGAGGAGGGCGAAAGTGCTGTTACCCAAAGCTTGTTGGACGAGTGGAGGGTGAAGTACAATTTTTCCCCAAATGTTACCTGCAGAGTACCAGGCCCAATGGATCGTCCCCATAATGTTGAAGCTGGGGAGATATGTGTTTATCTTGCCTGGTTTGAAATGGGTTTGAGGTTTCCGTTGCCTGATTTGGTTAGACAGTTCTTCTGTTGGTACAAGCTCTGTCCTGCCGACCTTAATCTTAATAGTTGGCGGAAACTTTTAGGGTTTGTAGTGTTAGGGCACAAAAATAGTGTAGATGTATCCGTAAATCTGATCCGTAGTAATATGGATCTGAAGTATAAGAAGGCCGAAGGCCTTTTCTACATGTCTTTTGAGAAGGGGTTCCGACCTCTGTCCTCTGTACCCACTTCTAATAAAACGTGGAAGAAGTGGTACTTCTTTGTTGGAGGAGGATGGGAGCGTGAAGACTTCCAAGATCATGTCTCAATCTTCCCTCGTACCATGGGTCAAAAGGGTGAGGCTTATTTCCTTAGGCTTGTTTTAGCTTTGTTATGCCTTCCGAGCTGATAATCTGATGCCTTACTTCTTGTTTATGTGCAGTCAAGAGTGCTTGAAGGAAGTCCGAGTTCACTAACGAGCTCCAAGATCAGTACCGCGCGCTTCTTTCGACTTCCAACCGGGCTCACACCGTCATTGTCACTTTGGAGAACTTGATGGCCGCTCGTACTGATGAGCTCAAGAAAAGGTTGACATCGAGATGGGCAGAGGCGGAGGCCCAAGTGGCGGGGGAGGCTTCCTCCCAAGTTGAGCCTGAGCCTCCTCTTCAAGTAAAAAGGAGGAGGCTGATTTTTGGCTCTCCCGAGCCACCTCCTGCCGAGGCTGAGAAGGAGGCCGAACCTGCTATTTCGGTCTCGGCCGTTCCTCCTGCCCCTTCCGTTTCGAGCAAACGGGCTAGGAAGGGGAAGGCGTCTGTTGCACCGTCCGAGTAGTCTGATGAGCAGGACTACCAGATTGCCAAAAAGGCCTTCGACCATATATGGTCTAAGGGCCCTCATCGGTACAGGGGGGATAACCTTGCGAAACTGATGAACGAGATGATGAATCTCCAAATGAAGGTAACCTCTGAAGCCTCTTCTTTGTCTTTTCTTGCTTGCTTACTCGTTTGGCCTAACTTTGTCCGCCTTGTGTTGCGCAGAGCATGCATAGTTTAGCTGATCTGATGGTGACTCCTCTGAGCCTTGAGGAGGATGATAAGCTGAAGGCCGCGCTGGATGAAGTGAGGCTGGAGCTTGGAACGGCTCAGTCCAAGGTTCATGCTGCCAAGGAGAATCTGAAGGAAGCTGGCACTAACCTTGCCATGGCGGAGTCTGAAAGGGACATCTATGCTTGGCAGGTTGCAGGGCTTCAGAGGGAGTTGGTCGACCTTCGAAACACCTTTGATCAGAAGGTTCAGGAGGCAGTTGATTATGCCAGGACTGAGACTGAGACGGAAATGAGAGAGGAAGTTGACAAGATGGGGGACGAACTGATCCGGTTTGGTTTTGAGAGCTTCTGATCTAGATTTCTGGCTAGGTTTTCGGACTTTGACGTGTCGTCAATTGTTGCTCCTGGAGCCGCTTCATCTGGTGCTGGTCTGAGCAAGAGGCCGTGACTATCGACCTTCCTTCGGCAGAGGACCCTGGCCCTTCCAATAAGGCTTGAGGCTTTATCAGCTTTACTCTTTTGTTTAGCCAGCTTTCTGATGTAATAAATATCTTTTGATCAATAAAATTGAATTTTCTTCAGATCTTTCTTGTATTCTTGCTTTTTTCGAAATTCGTTGCGAGTATAGCTGCTCTGATCCCATTGCACGTCAGATCAGCTTTCCAATAGTTCGTAGTTGCCTCTCGAGCTTCAGTACTTGTAATAGAACAGTGAATGTAGATTAAATTCGACTGTCTCATCATAATAAGATAAGAAAGCAAACATAATCAGATGAATAGGAATCCGATATTGATCCTGTATCACATGGAGTGGAAGCAAACTCTACAGAATTCTGAAGCAGATTATTTTGAACCAAAGACTTGTGAAAATAACTAGGCAGCTTGTGCCCATCATTCTGTTGATCGAAACTCTTGTTTTCTGAGCTCTTAGGATCAGGATATATTAGAGCTGTTGGCCTTTGTCATATGTGTGGCTTGTCAAGGAATAGATAAGACTGGGAGGTCTGTATATCGGATGGGAGGCCTTTCTATTTAGACTTTGCTTATCTTATCATTTCAGAAGCTTCAGTACCGAACTGCGGTTGTTAGTACAGGGAAACCCTGCACCCTATTTTTTGGTATTCCAAAAGGTAGGTTTAATGCATCGTTTATTTATGCGATTGTCGTTTGGGTTTTCGAGGCCAACCTCTCTTTTAACCGTTGCGACGGTCCAGTTGGATGACTTTTGGACTTCAAGGGTCTATATATATGAGAAAGGGGGCATACGGTTGCACCCAATCTTTTTGCCTCCTTGTTCTTAAACTGTTCCCCTCATTGGAGAGAGTTTAGATGTCGCCAAAAGCTTGCCGTTTGCCCGGAGATGATTGACGATTTTCAATCCGAGTTAGGAATGATTAAACTGTGGCCGAGAGTTAACCTTCCCCTTGATTCAGTCTCCAAGGAAGGATTAGAGGAGGCACAAGTTCTCTTGTCCATCTTGGCATCCGGTCGAGATTTCTCCAATTAGAGGTGGACCCTCATTGATTCAACCGAGGCTTGGAGCATTGGTGATGAAGACGAAGGTGGGATGCCTCCTTCCCTTTGTGTCTTGGCAGAGACCCTTGCTCAAACTGGCTAGGGTGTCGTGCCGAACTTGAGGGAAACGAAGGTGGAGAATGGAGGTCCTTTGAGACCCAGAGCCCTCGTCATCCGTTGGTATTGAGATCAGTGACAGTGATGATGAAATGGCCTGGGTGCTTCTTGATGCAGATTGGGGTTCAAGGTTCCTTCTTTTCAAATAGAAGTCGACGGCGGTGGTAATGGAGGTTTGGAACTTGGGCCCCTTTCCCATCCGAGGAAGAAAGCCATGATGCCGCAAGACGTAATGATGTCTTTATTGTAGTTTCTGTAAAACGTGGTGTTGCTTTGTTGTAACTTTTCTGCACTTGTTTTATTTCTAGTCTCCTTGTACTGATGTAAATCTTCTGAATCATCAACAAAATTGAGTTCCTTCTCCTCAAATCTGATGTTCTTTGTGTTTGAATGTACTTTTTGGAGTTAAAGCACCTTCTCGTGCACTTCTGATGAATAACTCTTCTGTATGTTCTAAGAGTAGATCAAAGAACTTATGAGAAACTTGAAGTCTTGAACCAATGTACTTTAAGCCTGCTCGGTACTGTAGTATTCGTTGCTTGCTGGTACATAAACCAAATAATCTAAGTATCAGCTTTAAGGTATTCCGATCTAGGAAACTTGTGTAGACAGTAGTTGGACTTCGGTTAAAGATGCTTGGAACTTCTGTCTTTAGATGGACCGGATCATAGAATCTGTATATTGAAGATGAATCAGGCTCGGAAGGCCTGTGCATTATAGATGGACCAGGCTCTGAAGGCCTGTGCATTAGAGATGGACCAGGCTCGGAAGGCCTGTGCATTAGAGATAGACCAGGCTCTGAAGGCTTGTGTATTAAAATATGGACCAAGCTTTAAGGCTTATGCATTAAAAGATGGACCAGGCTCTAGAGGCCTGTGCATTAAAGGACGGACCAAGCACTAAGGCTTGTGTATTATAGATGGACCAAGCACTAAAGCTTGTGCATTATAAATGGACCAGGCTCTGGAGGCCTGTGCATTAGAGATAGACCAAGCACTAAGGCTTGTGCATTATAAATGGACTAGGCTCTGAAGGCCTGTGCATTATGGATGGACCAGGCTCTGAAGGCCTATGCATTAAAAGTTGGACCAAGCACTAAGGCTTGTGTATTATAAATGGACCAGGCTCTGGAAGCCTGTGCATTAGAGATGGACAAGGCTCGAAAGGCCTGTGCATTAGAGATGGACCAGGCTCTAGAGGCCTGTGCATTAAAAGATGAACATTTTAGGGAAGTATTACAAAGAAAGAAATATCTTTATTGATAATACTTCCGTAAATGCTCTACATTCCAAGGCCTAGGAATAGGCTTTCCAGTCATGTCCTCTAGCCAATATGTGGTAGGCTTAACAACCTTCGTCACTCGGTAAGGGCCTTCCCAGTTGGGTGACAACTTTCCCATAGTGGGATCATTGGTGTTCGAAAAAGCTCTTCTTAAGACAAAGTCTCCAACTTGAAAGCTGACCGTCTTGAGCCCCACCTTGGATTTGTTGACCATTCTCTGCTGATAGGCTTCCATCCTGATGCTGGCTTGATCCTTTTTTTCTTCAAGTAAATCCAAATTTTCTGTCAGTTGCTGATCGTTGGATTCTTGTTCGAAGGCTTCAGTTCTAAAAGTTGGCATACCGATCTCAACCGGGATTACCGCTTCTGTACCATAAGCCAGTGAGAAGGGAGTTTCAGATATGGGAGTTCTTCTGGTTGTTCTGTAGGCCCAAAGAACTCCAGGGAGTTCCTCCGCCCACTTTCCTTTGGCCTGCTCCAACCTTTTCTTTAATCCATCAAGGATCGTTCGGTTGGTGACCTCTGCTTGCCCATTTGCTTGTGGATGGCCTGGAGAGGCAAAATGTTACCTAATGTTGAGATTTTCACAGAATTTTTTGAAGCCTTTACCAGTGAACTGTGTCCTATTGTCAGAGATGATCACACGTGGTATACCGAACTTGCATACAATGTTTTTCCAGGTGAAGTTTTCAACTTCCTTTTCTGTGATGTGTGTTAGAGGTTCAGCTTTGGCCCATTTGGAGAAGTAGTCAATGACTACCAAGAGATACTTCCTGTTTGGTGGGGCCTCAGGTAATGGACCCACGATGTCCATCCCCCACTGAGCAAAGGGCCAAGGACTAGTAATCGGGATGAGCTCGTGATGAAGCTGGTGTTGATATGGGGCAAATCTTTGGCATTTGTCACATTTCTGGACATATTCCTTAGCCTGCCTTAGCATGCTAGGCCAGTAATAGCCCTGAGTTAGAGCTCGGTGAGCTATCGTTCTGCCCCCATTATGATTCCCGCAAATACCCTCGTGTATTTCAGCCAAGACGTATTGCGATTCTTCTGGAGCTAAGCATTTTAACAGAGGTTGAGAATAAGACCTTCTGTAAAGCTTGTTGTTCAGGATCAGGTACCGAGCCGCTCTGATTCGGATTCTCCTTGCTTTGTTTTTTTCTTCTGGGAGGAGCCCGGATTCTAGGTACTAGAGGATCGGGGTCATCCAGTTCTAGGGCTGTTTAGTAATTTGGGTAACTTGGGCTTCCTCTATGCTGGGTCCCAGCTGATAGGAAATTTTTACTGTGGAGTTTGCTTCAGACTTAAGGCGGGACGCCATGTTTGCCAAAGCATCTGCTCTGCAGTTCTGGCTTCTTTCTATTTTCTGGATAGTGAACGTCTAGAAGGAGTGCTTCAAGTGGTTCACCAGTTTGGAGTACCGAAGCATCCTATTGTAATACCCCGACCCGAGAATGTCGGGTAATGAGGCACATTTTACGAGGTTATAAAAAAATGAGTGTAAATATTATGCCCTTAAGAATATGATAAATTAATTTAATAAAATTAATTTCTTAATATGAGAAATTAAGTATTAGTTATAATTAATATAAAATGTGATGATTAATTTATAAAATATAATTAATTGAATAACAAATTTGTTAATTAATTAAACATAAGAAATTAATTAAATATATATATGTGTGTGTGTGTGTGAATACCTAGATCAGCCGTGTGTGTGTGGAGTGTAATGTGTATAAAATATTATATATATATATATATATATATATATATAAGAGAAGAAACATGAAATTAAGAAGGGTAAGGTCACTATGTACTATATGTGTATATTATATATCATGAGGTGAGGAGGAATAGGAGGAGGTATGGCTGCTGATCTGATGGAGTAAGGGGGTGAAGTGAAGGGCAATTAAGTGAGAAGTGATGGCCATTAAATTTCTCATTTATACATATGGGCATACATTGTATACACACCAAAATCTCCACCTGATCGGTCATAGAGAAAGAAAGAGAGAGAGAGAGAGAGAGAGAGAGAGAGAGAGAGAGAGTTCTGGGCATTCAGAAGAAGAGAAGAGAGATCTCGGAGGAAGGAGGAAGAGGAGGGAGTCACTGTTAGAGGTAAAACACAAAAAACCATCACTTTCTCTATCTAGAAAATTTTCCTATGCATGAACTGTTTTAGCTTCTGGTTTTTGTATATATGATGTTTAAAGTAAATAAACATGATTAAGCATGAAATCTAAGCTTGAAAACGGTTGAAAACATCCAACCCAGAAGTGGCAGCTATGGATGGACCTTGCTCAAGTAGGTCTGAACCGACGTTTACCAAATCCATTTTGGCTTATCGAGACTTCAAACTGAGGCCATGAGGGTTCTAAGAACCCTACTACGCGATTACAAAACTCAAAAACTGACCTCCATAATACGAGTTGCAGGTACGGGTTTCAAAACCCAACCTCACACCCTTACCATTAAACCCTCTTTTACAAATGAAAACTGAATCCCCATGAAGAGGGGATCAAAACAAGCTAAACCCCATGAAAAATAATCAAGAAACGAGCATGAACCATGGGTTTACAGTTCGGATTATCAAACCTTGAAACGAGCTAAAGAGATCAATTTGATCTTCCAAATGAATGGCAAACTCTTAAGTGATGACCCAGAAATGATTTCCCATCAAAACAGTGAGAAAACAGTGAGCCAAAATTCACAAAATTAAAGAAAAAGGAAAACTGCAATTAGGGCAACAGTCGTGGGTTGATGAGGAAGACGACGTTGAGTCGACTCGTCGTCTTTCGAGTTGAATGGGTCGACTCGTGCACGTGGCAGCACGTAAGGCTGCCACTGAATAAATGAAACGCGGTCGTTTAGAGCTTAAGGGTTTTTAAACCCTGAGTGACCTGTTTGGCTACGTGTATTGGGCCCAAATCAGGTATCCTATACACGGTTTAAATAACCTATCCACGGATAAGTTCCCTGTACGCTGTTTGGTTTAAGAAAACAGAGAAAAATAAAAAGGGCGCAAGCCCTGGGGTTCGAACCCCTGACCCATGCACCCAAACCAACCTCCTTTCCACTCGGCCACGCACTCACGTGTGTCTAAGTTGGGGCAACAAATATATATATATATAATATATATATATATATAAAATAAAAAACAGAAAATAAAAAGGTACGACTGCACCTATTGGGATTCGAACGTGGTATCTTTTGGAGAGGGAGGTGGCACGTTGGCCAGCGTGCCACCCTATTCGACCGTTAGTTAAGTGCACACTAAATATATATATATATATATATATATATCAGACTTTATAAATTTAATTTAATTAAATCTATTTAATTAAATTAAATATTCCAAATTAGTCCGGTGTCCAAATGAGATGAGTTATATATGTATTCCTACTATCTCAGACCTCCTGAGTCCATTGGTGAGGTCCATGACATGAGATGAGGTCTCGAAAAATTAAAGACCCCTAAAAATGTCAAAATGACCAAAATACCCCTGCCTTATAAATGAGTCAAACGAGGTCCAAATAAACAAATAAATAGTGGATTTTAACTATTTCAAACATTCTGAATCTAATGGTGGGGTCCGTTTCACGAGACAGGACTCTGAAAAATTTAGACACGTTAAGCTATAAATTACCAAAATGCCCCTAACATGTCCTAAGCCGAATTAAATTCTATGAAAGCCTAAACTGACTTTTTTCGACACTTCGGACTTAATGGTAGAGTCTGTTTGACCAAAAAGAAATGTCTAAAATAAAAGAACATAAAATTTGTTGAATAGCATTTGTCAGATGACTAAAGACTAAAGTATTGCCAAAATATTAAACTAAGACAAGTACGAGGAAATATGATACTAGAAAATACGACACGTAAACATGTGAAGTAAATAAATTAAATTAAAGTTAATGGAGCTACCAGAAGAGTATAGTTTAGAACGATGTAAGTTCCTAATACATTAATTTATGTAGGTCAAGTTCAGCTAATTTAGAATGATTAAGCCGCAAACCATAATTAAGGGTCAGAAACAACAAGATTTTTTGGATGAATTAGATCGACAACACAGAGTAATCCACAAGAAATTGAGGATTGCCAAATACTGTGAGATTAAGTCCCTCACACCTTTCATCCATTGGGAACCAATTGTTCCAATTGGTTGACACGCCCAGGAAGCAGCAGCAAGGAGACTTGCTGAGGCACAACTTAAAGAAGAAGAGGAAAGAGAGAACACTGAGACCTTAGCTAAAATGTGTCGCAGGTAATATTATTATCATTAAGTACATAAGTTGCTAGATTATAGTACAGCTATAAGTTAGACCAGTATAAGAATTTAGGCTTTTCACAGTCTACAATTGGTGAGTCATGAAGTTAAATAAGTGCATATGGAATTTATGGAATCTTCATAAATCTTGATAGGCTAAGAAAGGAAAAGGGTAAAGGGAAGGCGCCTCAATAGAGCCGGCCCATACACGTAAGGTGAGTAATCTTGCATTTGAAGTGGAGGCTTTAACTCCACGGATTTCAACGAATGTTTTAAGTTTAAGATATATACGGTATTGATATATCAAATTCAGTATTCATGATTTCTGTTTTCTTAAATATTCTGCTATGACATGCTGCACGATTATTTACATATTTATATCCGTAAATGTTTCCTTTTCAAAATAGTTAGCATGTCTGATTTCCTCAATTATTCTGAATTTGATTATTGCAAGTATTGAAGCATCATTGCAAAAGTTATATGCTGTACATTTTAAATACTCATGAAAAGTATCAATATGAAGAAGTCATATGACAAATGTTTTGCAAGATAATAATAAGCACATAGGTAGGTCTTGGGTTGTATGGAACTCAATGGGCCTATCGTGTGTATCAACACATAGTCAGGATTTTGGGTTATACGGAACTCAATTGACCTGTCATGTGTAATGCTTGGTAGCAGGATCTAATCCCAAAGGTAATAAGATATCTCCACGTATACGTAAAACGGGAGTTTGGTTCGAAACAGATTCCACCTAATTAGAGAGAAAATATGACAAACGATTTTGGAAATGGAAGCAGGTTTTACCCCCATTTTCACTATGCATGTTTACATGATTTTAAGTTACATGTTCTGAAATACATATGCTCTTTTATGGAAATATATGTTTTAGCTTGAATACCTTGAATGTTTCAAAGCTACATATTTTAAGAATGCATGTCCTCTATGTTCAAGTATACGACCAATTGGTAGTTGAGTATTTTATAAACTCTCACGTACGAAACCTCTACCAATTGAAAACCCATGACAGACGTAGGAATTACTCATTGGGCTTTTCGAAACTCACCCCATTCCCCAACATTTTTTAGGTGATGATCATGGATGGACCCTTGCCCAATTTGGGGAGCAATGATTGGCAGCCCCATTAGGATCTGGAGATATTTTGGAAGTATTAGGACCCATCGTTGGTCAAACTTTTGTAGTTGTAATTTTGGGACAATTATGTACTTAAGCCCCAAGGGGCACATGGATATGTATTATATAAAATCTTTAGTTATTATCATTATGCTCTGATTATTATATTTATGTGTACCGCTATGAAGAGCGGTAGTATCAGGCGGATATGCGACAGATGTTTTTTTTAAAAGAAAAGAAAAAGTTTTTCACGCTTCCGCAATCACAGGTCGCATCACTGTCCGATAATGTTGCTTATGTACGAGCCTTGCCCCAAGGCCTCCGGGTCGAAGGGTGGCGGTCCCGACTCGAGATCCGCATAGGGTGGGTTTCGGGTCGTGACACCTATCATCTTTAATGAGAATTCTCCCAGGACTTGGCTTACCACTAGTTGGGAGTCTGAGAAGACTTTAAGGTTTTGAACCTCGCATTCCAGAGCCAACTTCATGCCGAGGATTAGGGCTTCATATTCTGCTTCATTGTTGAAGGCTCTGAATCCCAAGCTGACTGCTTTTTCTGATGAGAGCCCATCAGAGGACTATAATACCAGGCCTACTCCTGAGCCCTGATCGATTGACGACCCGTCGATATAGAGCAGCCAGGTTCCTGAAGTTTTGATGAGCTGTGCCTTGTCTTAAAGTGCCGGGGTGAACTCGGCAACGAAATCAGCCAAGGCCTGCCCCTTGATGGAGTTTTGTGGCACATATGATATGTCAAATTCCCCTAGCTCCACAGACCACTTCACTAATCTTCCCGACACCTCAGGCTTCCTCAATATTGATTTCAGAGGATAGGCAGTTGGGATTTCAATTGGATGAGCTTGGAAATAAGGTCGGAGCTTCCGAGCTAATATTACCAAAGCAAAGGCTAGCTTTTCAACCTCTGGATATCTCTTTTCTTTGTCAAGTAGTGCCCTACTAACGTAGAATATGGGCCTCTGTACTCCCTTGTCCTGTCTGACTAATGCGGAGCTGACCACGTTTTCAGAGATTGCAAGGTACAGGAGTAGCTTTTCCCCCTGTATTGGTTTTGACAGAAGCTCTGGAGAGGCAAGATACTCTTTCAGCTCTTGAAAAGCTTTCTTATATTCTTTCGTCCATTGCAAAGCTTTGTTGCCTTTTAAAGCTTTAAAGAAGGGTAGGCAGCGATCAGTGGATTTGGAGATAAATCTGCTTAGTGCTGCGATTCTGCCATTTAGCGCCTGAATGTCTTTTCTGGTTTTCGGCGACTTCAGTCCAATTAGAGCTTGGATTTGAGTGGGGTCTCCTTCGATACCCCTTTGAGAGACAATGTATCCCAAGAATTTTCCCTTCGTCACCACGATGGTACATTTCGAGGGATTGAGCTTCATCTTGTGCTGTCTTAGGATATCGAAGGTGTCACGACCCGAAACCCACCCTGTGCGGATCTCGGATCGCGACCGCCGCCCTTCGGCCCGAAGGCCTTAGGGCAAGGCTCACATAAGCAACAGTATCGGATGGCGGTGCGGCCTATGGTTGCGGAAGCGTGAAAAAAAAACTTTTTTTTTTCTTTTTAAAATCTGTTGCACATCCATCCGGTACTGCCGCTCTTCATAGTGGTACACATAATAATAATAATTAGAGCATACTAAAACTTAAAGTGTTATACATAGTACATATCTGAATGCCTCGAGGGCTTAAGTACATGTTGTCCAAAATCTATTACACTTCAAAATTCGACCATCTACGGGTCCTTAGTACTTCCAAAAAGTCCTTGATCATATTAAAGCCACTAGTCGTCATCCCCAAATGGAGCAAGGCTCCCATTCATCATCGTTACCTGAAAAAAATTTAGGGAATGGGGTGAGCTTCGAAAAGCCCAATGAGTAATTCCTGCATCTATCATGGGTTTTCAATTGGCAGTGGTTTCGCACATGAGGGTTTATAAAATGCACACTACCAATTGTTCGTACATTTTAAACACAGAGTACACAAAGTACATGCATTTTTCATAACAGATAGCTTTGAAACATTTAAAGTAATCAAGGCTAAATAAGCATTTCGTCAAACAGAGTATATGCATTTCAAGCATATAAAGAGGCATAAAAGTGAGGATAAAACCTGCTTTCATTTCTAAAATCATTTATCATCTTTTCACTTTTTAACTGAAGGATCCGTTTCGAACCAGACCCTAGTCTTACTTCTGAGAGATCTCGTTGCCTGGGGGATTAGATCCTGCTGCCGGGCATTTTACTGAATTGAGAACCCAAAGGGTGCTCAATAACTAGTGATGCTTATGCATCATTATTATCTTGTAAAACGTTAGCTTCTTCAAGAAATACTTTTTATAAGCATTTAAACATGACTTCTTCAAGAAATGCTTTTATGAGCATTTATAACATGATGTTCTTGATAGGATCTTCACATAGTTGAAATAACATTTCAGAACAGATGACATGTTAAATACTTTCAAAAAGAACTGTAACAAAGATCATTTACTGAACATGTCATAAGCGAATTATAAAAGCAGAATATTTCAAAACAGGAGTCATGAAATATAGAATGTAACATCTCATGCTTCAGATATTTTGAAGTTTAAAACATCATTTAAATCGTGGAGTTAAAACCTCCACTTCAAATGCAGGGTTACTCACCTTGATTTCCTGGGTTTGCACTATTAGTTGGTTGTTCCCTTCCTTTTGTAGTTCCTAGAAACAATTCACAATAATCTATTAACTTCAATGTACTTCAAATATCTCCTATTGATGTTTCTAATTATGTTCAAATCGTATTACGTCCTAACGTCTTATCGTGAGCCTTATTTTATTGACGCATCATATTTTTTTTTGTACTTTATTTCGTAATACCGACCTCACCGTTGAGTCCGGAACGTCGGGGAGAGTCAATTTAGACCCTCTCGGACTTTCATGTGACTTTAGGGCACTAAAGGTAATTTGGTCATTTCTTTTAAAATAATACTCTTAAAAATTGCCTAATTCGTAGTGCTTAAAAAAATAAATGTTACCTCCATATTACGCTTATCTTCGTTTGGAACTCCATCCACGTGAATGCAGTGAAATCTTTCTTTTCAGTGAAACGTTTCTGGTAATTTCGTTGAGACTGTACACTTTCACTCCAACCGTCTACCTTTGGAGAATTTGCAGTCTGAGTGTTATGAGTCTCAACCATGTGTCTTGCTCTGGCCTTCCATTTAGAACAATCAATACCATCCTTGCTATTCAAATAGTCAAACACCATGTTACTACTATAGTCCAGCTCTTTGACAACCTGAACCGGAATCCATTATAATTTACCAAGGCTACTATAGAGCTTACATCTAAGATTCAGAATCTCTCATAAACTAACCCTCTGTACCGTTACATGATACACACATAAACACATATATATACGCATAACACCTCCAACTTCTATCGCTACTTAGTAGCAACCCCTGTTCTCAAATGGCTTCTCAATTGGAATGGCAGAACAAATGAAACCATCATAACCCACAATAATCATACTCAATTGTGAACTGTATTAAAAATATACCCAATTCACAACAGTGGTAACTCACGGCCACAGGTGAAACTCCCACACCGCACTACTCTTGTGACATCACCTGAACAAGGACACAACATAATCTTAACACCATGCATGTCGCAAATAACTACTGGCTTCGGGTACTCCCAGTCAGCGCGTCGCTCTTCCAGTTCGAGCGTAGCAGTCGCGCAGACCCATACTTCGATCGACTCTACCGATCCATCACCATAGCCTTCGACCACCCATTTCCGAGCTAGATCCGAGTCTACCATCTTCCGTTGAACCAATCCATGACCACCGAATTATCAAAATCTGAAGTAGAACCCATTTCAGGTCACGATATAGTGATATGGCCAAGTTCGGCACTTCCCAATCTGCCTGATATTCACCTCTGTTCTTAGTTGAAAACGGCAAAAATAGAGGAACTTCAACAAAATCGCAACATCTTTACATACATATATATATATGTATATATCATTCTCTGCAAATCACAATGTCCGGAACCCAACTCGAATCACATCCATCAACCAAACATTCACAATTTTAAAACATCATCTTCAAACGTAACACAGCAGAGTTAGTAAATCCAACCCATTAGCTCGACAGACCGCTTTAGACTCACCTGCCGTTACCCCAACCGTGGATTCCAACTCAACGACCACGGCATCCACCGAACCTTGCCGAACCAACCATCAAGACTCGAAACACAAACCAACCAGTAGAATTTTCCCCAAATCCTCTGAAATCACAACATGCTAAACCTATAACCCCAATCGTGACCAGCAATCCAACCCACACGACATTGCCGCTACCTCTCCCCCACAACACTTCACAATATACACATGAATACACACAGATATATATATATATATATATATTTGTATGTATATATATATATATATACCCCTATCGATTTGTTGCGCCTACCAGAGAATTCTAAAATTCTCTCTTTTCTCTCTTTAACTTCTCTCAGTTGGTTTCGGTTGTATCACTTCTCTCCAAGAGCACCGACCTAATTATATTCCTCACACTCCACGTGTTTTTCTTGCCGCCCTACCACTCCAATGTTACATGAACAAATACATACATCTAATACACGTGGAGACTCGGCCCCCTGTTTACTCTATCCCCTGTTTCCCTCAGCTGATGGTTTTTGCTTCCAACGACTTCCTTTTGGAAGTTTCAAGTAATAATATTATACAATATTATGTACAATGATATATATATATATAGTGAGTCTTACGTTTTTCTTTTATTTCTTCTCCTTTTTTTTTTTTTCTTCAAGTTCTTCAAAAAGCTTCAATATATATATATATATATTATATTTGTACATGGTGGTCGTATATTATATATATATACGTATATAAATATAGTTTTGCTATATCCTCATTTGGATCCCCGTTCGTGTCTCAGGTGATATTTACATTATTTTCACATTTAATTCTTCGTATCGTCTCATATTATCCATTTTGGTACTCGATTGACCGGGTTGTCAATTTCTCGGGCATACACCATCTTTGGTGTTTTTGAATCTAATCTCATATTTTCTAATAATTTATGTCGTTCATATGAGCTCGGTTATTATTTAATCATATCAATTTCTGACTCATTTATTTAATTATTCCTTAAGTTATTCCTCGTTAACAATTAATGAACTTATCAGGTCGGGGTGTTACAGAAGGTCTGGGCTAAGTGCTGGAGGTGACTACCTTTCTGCAGACTTTTGACCAGCATATCGTCAATGTATACCTCCATGGTATTGCTGAGCAGCGGGCTAAACATCTTGTTAACCAACCGCTGGTATGCGGCACCAGCGTTCTTCAAACCGAAAGGCATTACTCTGTAGCAGTAGAGACCTCGTTCGGTTATGAAGGCTGTCTTCTCTTGGTCTGGAGGGTACATCTGAATTTGGTTATACCCAGAATAGGCATCCATAAAACTCATGAGTTTGTGCCCTGCAGTGGCGTCAACCAGTTGATCTATCCTTGGCAGTGGAAAGCTGTCTTTGGGGCATGCCTTATTGAGGTCTGTATAATCAACGCAGACCCTCCACTTGCCATTTTTATTCTTGACCAGGACAGTGTTGGCTAGCCACTCGGGGTAGAACACTTCACGTATCATTTTGGCTTCAAGCAGCCTAGGGACTTCTTTGTTTATGATCTGATGTCGCTCTGGGGCTAGCGGCCTTCTTTTCTGTCTCACTGGTGGGTGATCTAGATCCACCATTAGTTTGTGAGTTATCAGATTTGGATCTATTCCCTCCATGTCTTTGGTCTCCCACGCAAACATAGAGAGGTTGTCTTTCAGAAACTTGATTATTTTCTCTTGCTCAGCGTGTGTCAGGTCTGGACCAATGTACAAATAGTGCCCCTCTGATTCTGAACTGACCAATACTTTGATAGGCTCGCCAATGGGTTTGGCCCTGCTGTCCCGTCCCCTTGGGCTTAGAGGTTCTTCGATTCTGGAAGGGCAACTTTCCTCATCGGGAGAGTGGAAGAGAATTGGATCCACACAGTCCCGGGTGTACTGTAATTGCTATTTGGCAGTCTTTTCCTTGAGTGCAATGGCGTGGCACTCTCGAGAAGTTGGCTGGCACCCTCTGACAGAATAAACATTCTGATTGTGAACATACTTTAGACATTGATGGAGGGTCGAGGTAACCTCCCCTATCTGGTGCAACCATGGTCTCCCAATTATGACATTGTAGGGAGATTTCATATTCAACACCATGTACTCTGAGATGGTGGTTTTTTGCCCTTCACCTTCCCTTACAGTAGTGGGCAAGTCGATCCTTCTTAATGGGGTACTGAGATTGCCATCAAACGCTGCCATTACGGTAGTGGTAGGCTTGATGCTGTCGTGGTCCATCCCCATCTGTTTAAGTGGCTCATGGAATAATATATTGACGGAGCTGCCGGTATCAACCAGGACTCTTCTAATCTCAAAGTTGGCAATTTTGAGAGTGATGACGAGGGCATCACTGTGAGGGCAGTGCACCCCTACTAGGTCCTGTTTAGTGAATTGGATCTCCGGTGCTAGTTTGAGCCTCTTTTCAACTTTGGAGATTTGCAATACATCTAGGGCAGCCCTGGCCTCCCGAGCGTATCTCTTCCTTGCCCTATTGGACATTCCTGTAGTAGGGGAGTGTGCATGGAGGACATAAATGACATGGTTGTTCTGCCTTTGAGGCTCATTTTGAACTTCCCTCTGCTCTTGTATTTGCTCAAGCCTCTGCTCTATCCGCTACTGAGGCTTATCTTCGTGGGGATTTTGCCTCCCATCCTGCTTAAGGAACTCCCGGAGACGTCTTTTCTTTATGAGTTGCTCAATCTCATATCTAAGGGACCTGCATGAGTTAGTCGTATGCCCATGATCTTTATGGAAATTACAATATTTACCTGTGTCCCGAAGGCTGGGATCTCCTTTGATGGGTTCTGGCCATCTCAGGTTTTCCCGATCTCTGATCTGTCGAAGTACCTGATTCGGTGTAGTGTTCAGAGGGGTAAAGTTAGTGAACTTGTCACATCCCGAACCCCACCCTACGCGGATGTCGAGGACGTGATGCCAGTCAGCCGCCACGCGACCAACCGAAGGCAATTTCTGAACTTTTCAGTGAATTGCACTCCGACTGTAGGGTCAGATGCAGCGGAATTTAAAACTTTTTTTTTGTCAGGGGAATGCAACTCATGTATTCACTGTAAGGTTATGTACCACAGAGCCAGTCTAAAATCCAACAGCTAACAATTCTAACCTCAGAGCATATCTATAATCCGACATATAACAACAGAGCAGAACTATAATCTCTAGAGTACCGTTTAAATCCATGAGCCATGTCTATATCTAGTACATATCAGTCAAGTCAGTCGTATTACATCACTCACCTGATTAAACAGATTCAATCCTTAGTAATCCAGTCTCCACAGATCAGTGCCATCAGATCCAACAGATATCATTCCTGAAAAATGTTAGGGAATGGGGTGAGCTTCGAAAAGCCCAATGAGTAACACAGGTTCCCTGTCAAGGGTTTCAAAACCATTTCTTGTTTACAAAGCACAAGGGTAGTTCAGTTGTTTCTGAAATAGCAGTTCTATAAATCTACTTTAAATGCAGTTTCAGTAGAATAAAACAGGACTGAACTAAACGGAACAACAAATCAGAACAGACGGAACAGTGCATGATGCCAATATATCAACGAGAGTATAGGCAATTAATTCAATATTAGAATAGATCAGTACTGGGCAGAATATAACAGGGCATAAAAATAATATATCAGTTAGGCGCGTAATCAAGCCTACTTATGCCAAACCGCTCATAATCAGAATGGTACCCAGAGTCAGACACATCATAGCAGAACAAAATCAGATAGACCATAAAACGGAACAAGACAGACCGAACAAAATAATAGTAGGACGGGACGAAATCATGCCGCGTACAATACAGTATAAAAGTTTGCATTTAAAAACATGCATTCAGACAGTTTAACTTTTAAAACCGTACAGTGCATCAAAATACAGTATCTATGCAGTAACTTATAAACCAAGTCAAGAATTTGGACAGATCATAACGGAACTGGACCATATATCAATCAAGACAAACAGATTATTAACGGACGGTACATAACGGGATCAGACGGAACAAAACACCAGTTCAAGTCACAGGCATAATCAAGGACAGAGGCATAACAGGACGGATCATAATAGAACAAAGCAGAGCAATACATCAATCAGAACAAGACATATCGGAACTGAACATGGCGGATCAAAACGGTACAATATCAATCAGGTCAAGTCATATCGGAACTGAACATGACGGAACAAAACGAAACAATACATCAATCAGATCAAGACATATCAGAACTGAACATGTCGGAACAAAACGGAACAATACATCTATCAGAACAAGACATATCGGAACTGAACAGGACGAAACAAAACGAAACGATATCAATCAGGACAAGTCATATCGAAACTGAACATGACGGAACAAAACAAAACAATACATCAATCAGATCAAGACATATCGGAACTGAACAGGACGGAACAAAACGAAACGATATCAATCAGGACAAGTCATATCGGAACTGAACATGACGGAACAAAACAAAACAATACATCAATCAGATCAAGACATATCGGAACTGAACATGGCGGATCAAAACGGTACGATATCAATCAGGTCAAGTCATATCGGAACTGAACATGACGGAACAAAATGGTACAACATCAATCAGATCAAGACATATCGGAACTGAACATATCGGAACAAAACAGAATAATACATTATAAAAGAGTATGCATTTAAAAACATGCATTTAAACAGTATGGCAGATAAAACAGTACAGTGAATCAAAATACAGTAACTAGTCGGTGTACTTATACACCAAGCCAGAAGTTCCAAGTTACTCACAAACTGTTACGGTTATCTCCTTGCGCAAACAATCCGATAACCTCCAGATACGTCAGGCATCTCCATGTATATCCTGAACAATAATCATCAATCATATACAGATCAGAACTCATCCATTCAGGTCTCATTTATCATCTTAGGTATCTATCGGTTTACCTAAGATAGCCTAGTAGCCTATCGCCCTCTCGTCGGGTTTCATCCGGGGCTATTTCATTCTTTAATTAGGCTTAGCAGTCATCAGGATTATGATTTAAGTCATTTGGACTTCAATCGTTATCAGTCAGTTACTTCTTCAGCCATAGGGGCAAAAGGGTCATTTTATCATTCTTGCCCCGGACCCTGTCAAGGCCCTCAGAATAGTCTACATATCTTATGTATTAAGTTCTAAGTCTTTTAGGCTTAAATCGGTATCAGTTAGGTGCTTATTTAGCCTTAGGGGCAAAATGGTAATTTTGTCATTCTCGCCCCAGACCCTGTCGTGGTCTTCAGAATAGTCTTTATATCTTAAATATAAAGTTCTAGGTCCTTTGGACTCCAATCAGTATCAGTCAGGTTCTTATTTTAACTTTAGGGGCAAAATGGTAACTTTGCCATTCTTATCCCGGACCCAGTCGTGGTTCTCAGAATATCCCATATATCGTATACATGAAGTTCTAACTCTTTTGGACTTCGTTTGGTATCTGCTTTTGGTCATCGGGACACATTAATTCGTTTATCATTTTACGCGTTAACTGTTCCGGAGTCTTATTTAGCCCTTCAGTGTTCATAATTATCCTTATGATAATTTATCAGATCAGTTTGACCTTTATTCCACCTTTAGTTTGCACTTCATGTGCTCAGGGGTATTTTGGTCATTTCACGTGTCATATTTTTCGGTGCCTCAGTTCACAGAATGGACCTCACCATTGGGTCCAGAGCGTCCGACATAGTTGAGTTGGACTATCTGTAATGTTTAACTGACCCTGGGAATCATTAGCGGCAGTATGGTCATTTACACTTTGTGTCTGTATTTTTCGGGACTTCAGTTTGTTAAACGGACCTCACCGTTGAGTTCAGAACGCCCGACATAGTCAACATAGACTGTCTTTTATTTTTATTTGGGTCTGGTGCCATCAGGGGCAGTACAGTAATTTATCAGTTACAAGTGTATTTTTCGGTACTGTATTTCCAAAATCGGACTGTACTATTGAGTCCGGAATGTTCAACATAGTGAAAATACACTATTTATTTAATTTATTTGGACTTCGTTTGACATAATTAATGTCCAGGGGTAAAATCGTAATTTTACCTCTTTAATAAAATAATTAAATAATTATTTTATTATTTAATTAATTTGGCAGGGCTCAAATGTATAATTTTCCCAAAATCTGGGCCACTGTATAATTTTTAGAAATGTTGGGGGTTGATCCGTAATTTCAGAAATCAATTGGGGGTTAAAACATAATTACACAAATTAGGGGTTCAAACCCCTTGGGTTTTAGGTTCAAGAACTGAACCGGTCCAATTACACTGTGAACCAACCGGTTCACTAACACTTCAGAAAATCGGAATTAAATATCCCTGTTATCCCCTAATTGGCCCCTTATCCATGTTCAGGTTATGCCCAAAATCCGATTTTAATTTCTTATCCGAGGGACCAAACAGGCAGGATTTGATTTAAAACAAATCAGGTAAGCCCAAAACGATGTAGTTTCATTAATGGGGTGGCACAATCTTGCGTTGCCACGTGTATGAGTCGACTCGGCCCAACTCGAACAAGTTGGCGAGTCAACTCCATCTTCTCCAACGCGCAGGGCGCTGTTGCCCTAATACCAGCCCCGGTTTTTCTCTATTTCGTGCCATTCCAAGCACGGTTTCCGACTGTTTTTGGTTCCAATTTGTCCCTAGGAGTGATTCCAACAACTTTGCATCGATTTGGTGCCTCGAATCCAAAGATTAAGCTCGGTAGAACCGATTATTGCGCAGAATTTCAGTTCGGCCGTGTGGCCTTGTTCCTCAACCAAATCGCACACGGTTTGGTTCTTTGTGACCCTTAGAACAGGGGCTTCAATTCCCCATTTACAAATTTCAGTTTAGGTGTTCGTTTTAGATTTTGGGTTTCTTGGCCGAAAGGAATAATTTCAGATTCGAGGGCCTTACCATGCGATTTTGGGTCGCGGGTTGGTGTATTTGGGACCCTCTCAGTGTCTAGATCATTTCTAGACCATTAAAACTTGGTTTTTGGGAGGTCAAATCAGACCCAATTTTGGAGGTGTCATCCATGGCGGTTTGGTCACGGTTTGGGTTTCTAGGCCTATCCGAACCTCCCAGTTAACTTATATTAGTTCCTAGACCTCACAGTAGTTCGTACATACAGTTTATATGGCCTCAAATGACTGAAAACAGTAAGAAAAAGAAGAGGAAATTTTCTAGGTTTTTCATGGCATTTACCTTGGTCGACCACGACTCCCTCATTCATGGCTCAGTATAGGGTCCTCGATGGTGCCTCAGTTCAGTCATGCATCTCAGTCCTCTATTCCCTTCTTTTGCTTCTTCATGGAACACCCTCATGCATAGACCATGGATATACACATCACCCTCACAATGGTTTCTCACATGGGTTCTCTCTCCCTCAACAGATCAGTCCTCCTAACAGTTTTTGATTTCTGAATATTTAGTTCACACACCTGTTGTTGTAGAGATCCCCAGTTCATGTGTATATTAGTGTACACTTATACACATACATAATCATACATGTAGGGTCTAGGTCTAATTGTAAACACTTGAGATGTGATGATGAGGCTGAAGTGTAGGGGTTTAGGTCATGATGGAGGTTTTGCATGTAACCTCATTGGTCAGTTTGGGAGGTGGCCCCACCAGAATTCTGGTTTATATACCTTTCATTGTATATTTGTACACAAAGACAGTAGTAGCCCAGTTGGTAATTTTTGGATAAGGTTTCTTTCTACTCAAAGGTCAAGGGTTCAATTCCCTTGGCCTCCCATTTGGCCATTTTTTCCATATTTTTGGTTAAGGCCACGTTTGGTTGCACAGTAATTCAATTTTAAATGTTTGCTACATAACTTTCATTCCGTAGCTCCTTTTTCGATGCGGTTTCTTCCGAGAGCTTCATAATTCAGTTCGCTTCAGTGTCAGAGGTTCCATGTCATTTATTAATCATTCGGGATTTTTGGGGTTAACTAATTCGGGTTCCGTTAGTGTTTAAACGGCATTATTTTACCGATTTAACCAGCAATTTGGATTCGGGTAAGGTACCCTTCCCTCCAGACATTTTCTTTATTTAATCGGTCTATGGCGACCGTCGGGATTATGATTAATTCCCTAAATCATTCTGTAAGTCGGTATTAATTAATAATTATTAATTAATCATTAATTTCGCGGGATCGGGGTGTTACAGAACTCCCTTGGTCCAGAATTGTAAACAGCCTTGGGTGCCGTTCTCTTTTCTGGACTCCTGGCTCTTTTCTTGCTAGGGTCTCTTCTGTGGTCCTCCTTCTTATGATCCTCCCTTTTCGGATTATCCCTCTGGTTCTGTTCCTTGCCCTTTTGGGATGTGCGGTTGGCTTCTTCCAAGTTGATGTATTTCCTGGCCAGGTCCATTAAAGCCGCCATATCGACAAGAGGGCTTTTGGTCAAGGAATCTCTGAAGCCACCGTGAGCAAGTCCAGCAGTTAAGGCAGCTACAAGGAATCTCGGGCTACAGTCGGTGATCTCTATGAGTTCGGCATTAAAGCGTGCAATGTAGGCTCTGAGGGACTCCCCCTTAGTCTGCTTGACGTTTAACAGGAATTCTGGTCCCCTTTTGAGCCTTCTAATGGTCATAAATCTGTCCAGGAATTGCCTACCGAGCTCATAGAAGCCGGTAATTGAGTTCGGAGGGAGGTGGTGGAACCATTTCAGAGCAGTTCTCTTCAGGCTGGTAATGAAAGTTCGGCACATAAAAGCATCAGAGGCCCTGTGGAGGGCCATCGTATGCTGGTAGTACGAGAGATGATCTCCTGGGTCTCCAGTCCCATCGTACAGGGTGAACTTTGGCACTATGAACTTCTTGGGCCTTTCTTCTGACATGATGGCAAGAGTAAATGGGGTGGCAAGTCTTCCGAGCAGCCTAGCCAATTCGTCTTGCTCTGGAGGGTTCTGGGTACCTCTAAAAGCTATTGTTCGGTCCATAGATTCAGAAATTTCTTCGACCCTCCATGGGTCTCTGAACCGGACCTCTTATGAACCTTGCCTTATAGCCTTGGCGTCAGGGTAGTCGGGCTGAGCATGTCCCTCGGATGGAAGAGGGTTCCG
This sequence comes from Nyssa sinensis, assembly GCA_008638375.1. Lineage (NCBI taxonomy): Eukaryota > Viridiplantae > Streptophyta > Magnoliopsida > Cornales > Nyssaceae > Nyssa > Nyssa sinensis. The sequence continues at coordinate 32,179,478 of CM018046.1, forward strand.
AACTGGCGGGATTGGTGTTACTTGGGGATGAGGCTTCCGTGGTACCGGATGTGATTCCGAAGCCCTTGGAGACGGGGCTCTAGTAGTGCTTCGGTAGTGGACGTCAGGGATGAAGGCTGATGTTCCCCAGCCTGGGGCTGTTGACGGCTGTGGATCCCTGCCAACATGGGCAACACCCCGGGGGTGCCCAGGTTGGTTATTTAGAGCCTGCTCATGGGGATCTTCATTTTCAGTGGTTATATGGGGTTGTGTTCTTTCAATAACATTGACCGGCGGGTTAGGAGGACTAGTCCCTTGATTCTGTGTGAGCATCGCCGGAGTTCTAGATATGGCAAGTAGCTGTTCTTGTACCAGTTCGTTGTGCTGTTTGATTGATTCAATCTCTTGTCGCATGGGATCAACCGCTGGCCCTCTTGCTCGTGGAACAGGTAGCTGACGTTGAGAGCTTTGTGGATTTTGAGCGTTCTGTCTCGGTCGGAGATTTGGGGCCATGGTTTTTCCGATGAGGAAAAAGATAAGTTTGTGAATAGAGCACTTGGAGATTAGTCGTTTCCCACAGACGGCACCAAACTGATGCTGCACTTTTCGGCTCACAATAAATTTGGGCTCCAAGACCTGTAGAACACTCAAAAGAGGGGATCAGAGGGCCACCGGATTGGCTCCGGCGGTAGCCGCTCCGATGCTTAAGTAAACTGAATTGAAAGACTGTATTGAAAGCCAAAGAATGAGCATGACCATAAAGCGTACCTTTAGGGTTTAATTTATAAGCCGCGACTTTCCTAAGTTGATTAGGATTTGGAGCCATGAAAGTAGGGATTTGATCATCGGAGATAGTAGTTTCCTTGTTGGATATTGCACCACAGGTAGAGATGAACACGTATAGCAGTTTCCTTGTCAAAGATTGTTTCCTTATTCCCTGCTCGGTAGTCGCTAAGGCGGTGATGAGCTCTAGAGTGTTGATCTGGAGTCCTGTAATTAACTCCGTGATCCTTATCTGGATATGTATGTGCTCTAGAGGCATATGCTCGGCCACTTCCAATCTTTCGGCCTGTCCTGAATGTCTAAGCGCTAGCCATTGGTTGAGCGTGAGCTAAATTAGCCGAGCGTGAGCTAGACTATAGGCATACGTGTCGAGTGCTGATTGGTCTTGCTCTTTTGTGGTATATCAGGATCCATGAATAGGTTTAGAACAAGTAAATATAACCTTCAAAATTAATGGATTCATGTAAAGTTGCTCGGATACCAATTATTGGGTTCGTAACCATAGCGAAAGCGATTTCAAAAGTCTATTTGGATCCTTTTCTTGACATGAATCATACAATCTTGAAAAGAGGGTTAGAATTACCTTGTTCTTGATAATCTTGATTATTGAAAAAGCCTTCTTGGAGAGATTGATGCAATCTTCCTTCTCTTTCTCCCCTAGGTCTTCTCCTCTTTTCCCTTAGGCAAACCATATCACAAGAGAGTGGGCTGCCTCTTATTTTTCTCTAGCACAAAAACGTTTGATAAACGGCTTCCTACATATCATATATATAGGGCTTAATTAAGGCAAGAGAAGAGATCTAGTGGATCCCACTAAGTTAGCTTCCAATTAGTCAATTAAATCTTAATTATCTCATAATCAATTTTAATTGACTAATTAATTTCAATTAACTCCACTATATAATTGAAATTACATTCCAACTTAGTAGAATAGAGTAAACTCAGATACACTATACTTTTGTAGTTGGCCTCTCTACATAGATACTAATAATCAGGATTCCATATTATACTATCAAATTAATTTTCTAATTATTTTAAGAACCTAATTCAATAATTATTAATCACTTGCAATTGGTTATCATTTCAATAAACAATTTACTGAAAAGACCATATCTGAATTTTAACAATTAACCTATTGAATTAACACAAATGTGATATCCATCTCTCTAATATATAAAGTGTAGATTGCATCTTGAGAATATGTGTTCCCACAGTCTAAATAATGACTTCCCAAGATACCGAGGTGTTGATCTAAAAGACCTCACTCATTGGTAACTCAAAGTCATCACTATTCAGAACTTGAGTTCACTATCCTCTCAGGATTAAGACCTTACTGCGAATAGTGCATAAGAAACTTATTAAATGTGCCAGTTCCAAATAATGCGTTTCTTATAGTGATCCAATTCAGTGTATTCACAATACACCAATTCAATAACCTAGAGTCCACTACTTTGATGGTTGAGATAAACCACTTTATCACATAAAGGTTAACTGTATTACAGCTTTACAGATAAGATATCCAGTCTTATCAATAACCGCAAACAATTTTACAATTGCCTATATAAGCAGTTCATATCTCCTGTGTATAAATCTCATTTATACGCATGAGCCACTCCTAATGAAAATTCAAGGACTAATCATCTCATGATATAAAGCAACATCCAAACATATGGTAATATGAAACTCAATAAAAATTAAATCTATTAAATAATAATAAAATGTCTTGGTTATGAGGGCACACATCCTAACAATCGCCACTATGGGTGCCAGCACCAAAAAAAGGGGAAAAACAAATGTGTCATCCCTCGCACTTTCTGTGTGCCGATCGGCACACAGAGGGTTTTAACCTTTGTGGCGATCGGCCAATAGAGGGGTATTTTTTTGAATTTTTGAAATTTTTTGATTTCACGAATTTGCCCAAAAAAATTTGTGTGTCTTACCAAAATAGGGTTTAAAAGTCCCGAATCTTAAATTTATGGCCGATTATATGCATGATATTTCAATCGAGTAAAGGTTTCAAGGTTCCCCTTTTGACAAGACAAGCTATATACCTCCCAAAACCACTAGATTGTAATGACTATGGTCAAATAGTATCACATCACCTTTTTACATACCATCCCAAGGCCACGAAAATGTAGTATCCCTGGCCAAGCGATATTTGATTAAGGACTGTAGGGCTTTCACCGGTGACACCTGTCAAGCTGAGTGAGCATATAGGGCGACGACTACTAACCGTCCGAGGTTTGGAAGGTATGTAGTGCAAATGCAATGAATGCAAGTGATGTGTGTGCAAGGTATTCAGATTTTAGTCTTTTTTTATTCATCCATCCATACATTCAAGCATCCATACATCAATACATCCATCATAATGTATAAAAACAAATGAACGTAAAGCAAGTAAACAAAATAGCCTTGAAGTGAATATTTTGCCGAGTCTAGCCCTCTGTAGTCCCCGGTGGAGTCGCCACTAAGGGCGCCAGCACTAGAAAAAAGGGAAAAGCGAATGTGTCATCCCTTTTCGTATGGATTTAGAGGGATCCCGACTGTCTCCTTCCCTTAAGGTGGGAAGGAACACCTCTTATGTCACATCCCCCAAACCCACCCTGTGCAGATTTGGGGCACGTGACAAAGGCCAGTTAAGCACCCATCGGGTTTTATCAGTTTTTTTTTTTTGAAAACAAAACCCCGACGGTAATCCTAACCACAGGCCATTCCAATCTAAATCCCAAGCATAATGCATTCAACATATATAATTTAAGCAGCGGAATTTTCACAAGAGAATGCATACATATATACTTGGCAGAGCATTCAGGATACATCATAGTCAGTCCTATCTTAATCAAGCTTACAAAATAGTTTCACCACAAAATGTCATAATCTGTTCAGTTACACAAAAAGTACAAAAATGGTATAGATTCACAAAAATGGGTTATCATTTAATCTGGGGGTCTCCAACATTTTCCCCCTAAGTTCTGGACCTGCTAAACCTGTCCATCTGAGAGTTTCCCTGAAATTATTAAAATAATGGAATGAGCTTTAAAAAGCCCAGTGAGTAACACAGATATCCAGGCAAGAGTTTCAAATTCAATCTTTGCTTAAATCACATGGTAATTAAATCAGTTTGGAATTAATAGTTCAATAAATCCAAGTCAAGTTCAATAGACCAAAACAGATAAACGGTTCAGAGTGCTAGCATATCAATCAGAAGTATAGTTAATCATTTGAGAAACTAAAAACCATGTCATCGGTGATAAAAGCATGCATTTAAAACAATTGCATTTAAAACATATGGTATTCGAAACAATTTAGCAGATCAAGGAGCAGTAACTAAACAGTGTCAGAAGTTACTCACCTTCAATATTTGAGTTTGAAGCTATGAACGGAGTCTTCCTCTTTTTCTCCTTAAGCCTAAAACAATTTATAAAGATTTATCAACTCATGACCTTAGGCTGAGTAAGTCTACCCTATGATGGGTTTCATGGAACTAACTTATAGTGGCTAGTTCATAGGTCTTACCTCTTAAGCATTTGGCTTAGGGTTTCAGTATCTTCACACATTTATCGGTTCTGATTTTCATATTATGGACCTAACCATTGAGTTCGGAAGGTCGAAGAAAGTCAATTTAGACTCTCTCGGCTTTTAAATCTGGGTTCGGGTATATCAGGGGTATTTTGGTCATTTTTGCCGTCACATAATTTCTGTCTCGGGTTCGTCATCTAATCATGTATACAGTCTTACAAGTGTCAGGTCTACTACTGGTATCAGTTCCGTTGAAATCGGATTTCATTTGGGCCTTGTACAGGGTCAGGGGTATTATGGTAATTTCATACATCATATTTTTTTGGTACCTCATTTGCAGTCACGGACCTCACCATTGGACTCAGGAGGTCCGAGACAGTAGGAATACATATATAACTTATGATTTTTGGACAACGGACTAATTTGGAGTATTTAATTTAATTAAATGATTTTAATTAAATTAATTTCAGAATATATATAATATATATATTATTTTTGGCAGAAAAATGAACGGTCGAATAGGGTGGCACAGCGGACGCGTGCCACCTCCCTCTCCAATAGACACTGCGTTCGAACCTTATAAGGCGCAAAATGCGTCTTTTATTTTTCTGATATAATTAAATATATAATATATATATATATTTCGTCGGATATGGTTCACACGCAGGTGCGTGGCCGAGTGGAAAGAAGGGGCGCGTGGGTTCTGGAGGTCAGGGGTTCGAAACCTCGTAGCCCCTCCTTCTTCCTTCCTTCCCTTTCTTTTCTTTTAAACGTATTAGTTTACACATATAAACGGCCAAAACGACACCGTTCTATTTATTCGGTGGCAGTCCCATTGTTTGACACATGTCCGAGTCAACCCGCCAACTCGGTTTAAAAGACACGGAGTCGACTCAGCGTCGTCTCCTTCATCAAAACCCTTCACAGTGTTGCCCTAAAATCTGTAGATTTTCTCTTTCTATTTCGTGAGTTTTTAGGCTGTTTTGGTCTCTGTTTCTGGGTGGTATCGACTCCTGATGGTCACACCAATACTTTGGCATCGATTTTGAGCTTCGAATTAACCTAACAGGTTCTGTTTTCAAAAGGATAGCCGTGACCTGCAACTCGATACTACTCCCTCGATTCTTCACCATTTCATGTGATTTTTGAAGCTATGTGATCTAAAAATCATAAGGATCAAGACCTTATTTTTATTTTTCAGTTTGGTCTCGGTTTTAGAAGATTTGGGTTTCAAACCCGTAGCTTCATTTTCAAATTCGTGGGGCTACAGTGAGTTCTGGAGTCGCGTAGGTATATATATGAGATACTATTAGGGTCTATTTCAGGTCTCGACATGCAAAATCTCAAATGGTTATGGTCGAATCAGACTTGGTGTTTCCAAGCTTCATCAATGGAGGTTAGTCTCGGGTTTCATGGTTCTTGACCTATCCGAGACCTCCAACACACACAGTATGCTCCAAACTAGTTCTTAGGGTCAAAAATAACCATGCATGCAGCCCATTTCTATCAAATAGTTCCAAAAATCTACAAAACAAGAATTGAAGATAATTTAGAATTTTTACCTTCACAGTGCTGTCCCACTCGGTTATGGCTCGACCCAGACCTCTCACAGTGTCCTCAAGTTCCTCAGGTCATGCATGCAACCTCAAGCCTTTACTTCAATTGCCAATTCCCTCTCTCACTTGCATGCACAATCTCCCTTCTCTCTTTCCCTCTCCACACTTCACCTTCACTCTCTCTCTATCACGTTTGCACACACCCACCAACTAGTTGTATCAGATTTCTAAAAGGGCCTCTTTTCATGTGAGATTAAATATATGTATATATATATATATATCTCAAGACTTGTGCACATATATGGTTATACATATACACATATGTGAGTGTATCTCTGCCCTTAGTGGGGTTAGTGGCTGTTGACCTGATGGAGGTGATGGAGGGTCATGATGAAGGGAATGCATGCAAGGCCATTGGCCAATTTGGGTGGTGGCTTGGGCAAGATTATAGGTTATATACATATATTGCTGTATAAATGCACAAAGTAACCAACAGCCTAGTTGGTAACTTTTTGGGACAGATTTTACCTACCTTGGTAGGTCAAGGGTTCAATTCCCCTTGGCCTCCCAAGTGACCATTTTCTCCTATTTTTCTGGTTAAGGCCCTGTTTGGTTGTCGCAGAATTCCAGTTTCACTGTTTTGGCCTTAACTCCCAATCCGTAACTCCTTTTTTAGTGCGGTTTCTTTCTGTCACTTCCTACTCAGAATATCTTTCATTAACCAAGGTCCAATGTCAGTTTTTATTTTTTCGAGTTTCCCATAATTAACTAATTCGAGTTTTATCACTATTAAAAATAGACATTAAATTAGCTAAACCCGACATTTCATTTCCAAAACAGTTTTCAATACACAAAACATGCCAGTCAAGCAATTGGGGTGTTACATCTTATGGGAGACTTGAGATTGAGGATTCGCCAGCTTATTTTTGGGCAAGAAATAAACAAACCTGTTACAGATTGAATAATACATATAAAGGAAAATCAAAATGAATGAAAAATAAATTGCATTGCTATCACATCTCAAAACCCACCCTATGCGGATTAAAGATATGCAACCGGCCAATTAGGCACCCATCGTATTTTGACTTATCAAAATACCGATAGCAATCCTAACCTCAGGCCATTGACTTGTAACTTCCAAGTAAAATGCATTCATTATACAAGAGTTAAGCAGTGAAAATTAAATAAGAGAATGCATGCTAACTTGACAGAGCAACTAAATATGATCATCGTTGGCTTATACAAAGTTTAATTGCAAAAGTTACATCATTGTTTGTATGGTTATACAAAATATCCAAAAATGAGGTAGGTTACAAAAATGAAATGACTTCATAAAGTCCTTCTAAATTTCTTCTAAGGATTTTAACCCTTTAGTCCTTGCCACTAAAATCTTCACTCGAAAATGTTAGTAGAATAAAGTGAGCTTTAACATGCCCAATGAGTAACATAGGTTCCCTGCCATGGGTTTCAGAACTGGTTCTTGTATATAAAGCACATGGATAGTTTAATCATTTTAAAAGTAACAATTCCAAATAAAATGCATGATTAAATGCATTTCAAGTAGAACAAAACAAATCAGAACATAACAGAATTGAGCGAAACAAAACAGAACAGAACAGAATAATGCCAATATATACCCTCTAGGTTTTGCTCTGGTCTACTCATGCCATACCACTCAATTCTTGAATAGGGCCCACAGATCAGAATATAACATAATAGAACATAACCAAATCAGAACAGAACAGAAGAGCAGAATAGAACGGAATCATGCCAAGTGTTATGCAGTTCAAAGTATATGCATTTAAGTAGTACAATATATGAAAATTCTATAATAGTTAAAATATCACTAAGTCAGAAGTTTCAAGTTACTCATAGTTCATTGGGAATAGCTCAATATTTCTACCTGTGGCTTAGATTAACTCCGGGAGTCCTATAGTAGTGATTAGATACACATTAGTTATCACATAATTGTGTATTTTGCTTATATTACTAGCTTAGAGGTCAAATTTGAGAACCGTTAGATTAGAAACGTCAAAAAATGTCACATCCCGCACCCTACCCTACGCAGATGCCAAAGATATGATGCCATTTAGCTACCTTGCTAGTCTCCCCACCGACAATGCGACCAACCAAAGGCAAACTTCTAAACTTTATAATGAATTGCATTCCAAATGTAGGGTCAGAGCAGCAGAAATTAAAATTCTTTTCTTAGTCGGGAATGCAACTCATCTATATACCACAGAGCTATAGATCACAGAGTACGTCTATAACCAGACATCTAATATCTCTAGACTACCATTACTCATGAACCATGTCCCAATACATCTATTGCACATCAATGGATTCAATCATATCATTTCACTCACCTGAATAGCCTGAGTCAGTCCACAAGAATCCAAGTCTCCACAAATCAATGCCAATCCAATCCTTACTTGGGATGTCTCCCAACCTACTGATGTCATCTCATTGTGCCTTCTAATCCACTAGAGATAAATCTTGAAAAATGTTAGACAAATAAAATGAGCTTAAACAAGCTCAGTGAGTAACATAGGTTCCTGCCATGGGTTTCAAAACCAGTTTTGTATATACATGGTATCAAAATAAAATGCATGATCAAATGCAACTTAAGTAGAACAAAACAGATCAGGTCAAATCAAAATGGAATAGAACCGAACAGATTAGATCAGAACAAAGCCAAAACAGAACAGATCAAAATAGAACATATCAGAACTGAACTGAGTACCAATCAATAGAAGGTATATCATCAAATATGTCTGAACCTCTCCCAGCTACCCATAAGTGGACACTCGTGGGGCTTCTACCCTCTGGTTCATGTTCTAACATAAGCCACTGCTCAATCCTGTAGTAGGCCCAGGAGTAAAACACAACGCAACATAACAAAACAAAATCAGAACAGACTCTGAATGGCGTATAATGTAGTACAAAGAGTATGCATTAAAGCATATGCATTTAAACAATACACTTTATGAAATAGTACAGTATATAAAATAGTACAATACATGAAACATTACAGTATATAAATCTAGATAGTACAGTAAATATTCACCAAGTCAGGGGTTCCGAGTTACTCATAAACTGTATGCTTATCTCCATTTACAGATATTTTGATATCCTCCAAATACGTCTTTAGGCACGTCCATACATATCCTGAATAATCATCATCAATCACAGAAGTATAAGGATTCATCCATTCATGACTTATTCATCTTCTTAGGAGTCTATCAGATGGCCTAATTAAGTCTATTGGCCTATTACCCATTTATTGGGTTTTAACTTATGCTATCAAATTCTTTAAGTAAGCTTAGTAGCTGCCAGAATTATAATTTAAGTCATTTAAACTCTATTTGTTATTAATTAATCACTTATTTAACCTTAGGGGTGAAATGGTAATTTTGTCATTCTTGCCCTGGACCCTATCATGGTCCTCAGAATATTTCACATGTCTTATATATAAATTTCTAAGTCTTTTGGACTTCATTTGGTATTTGTTTTTGATCATCGAGACATATTGGTCATTTTTCATTTTATACTCTGACTATTTTGGAGTCGTATTTAGACCCTCACTTCATATAATTGTGCTTATGGCAGTCACTTATATCAGATTGGTCATCTTTTAGTTTTTATTTGGCCTTTACTTTGTATTTTCATGCTCAGAGGTATTTTGGTTATTTTATATTTTATGTCATTCTAACCCAGAATCATTATTTAGTCATATATACGAGTTCACAATTATTTGGGCTTTCATTGGTATCAATTTCTTCCAATTTGAACTTTATTTGGGCTTCGTACTATATTAGGAGTATTTTGGTAATTTTACACCTTATGGTGGGATTACCCCGGAGTCCTCGGATATCTAATCTGACCATTTCATTGTGTCTAAAACGTTCAAAAATGTTAAGATTGCCTCTTTCGAATCTCAATTTGGACTTTATTTGCTTTATGTATGGCCTAGGGGTAAAATCATCATTTTACCTTATTTATAAAATAATTCAATTAATTATTTAATTATTAAATTATTTGCCAGGGGTTTATTTGCATAAAAATCCCAAGAGTAGGGCCAGAACAGGATTCTTCAGAACTGTTAGGGCCAAAGTGTAATTTACCAAAATTCTAGTTTTTCTTTTTGACTTTAACCAGTGGGTTCATGAGTTGTGACCCTAAATTGGCCTAATAAGCCTTTGAACCAACCGGTTCAGACTATGTTTGGGAACCAGAATAGGATGCTCTTGCTATTCTCCTTATCCACGGTTGGGTTAACCCTTAGGTCTGATTTCTAATTTATAACTCCTGTCACCAAACAGTAGGAAATCTATTTAAAAATAGGTTCAAAACGACACAGCTTTAGAAACCAGTTCTTATGTTCAGTCGGGTCCCGACTTGACCTGACCCCACAATTTGTATTTAACCCATTTCTTCACCACGACATTCTGGCGTCTACTCCGGCGTCGGCGCTGGAGCTGTAAGTATTTTTCTTAATTTTTCTTATGATTTTCATATCGGTTTGAGTAGATTTTTATACCAAATTAATCCTAAGACTTCATGCTATCTTTTGGAATCATTTTTTTTTGGCACCCACATGGGTTTTTCGACCAAGGTATTCTTGGCCCTAACATGGTCATTTCTTGACCTTTTTCTATGATTCAAAGTGAGTTAGAATCCTGACATTATTTTCTACCTTGTTGCATGCATAAAATCAGGTTTAGTTTTCATTTAACTTTTTATCACGCCCAGAATTTTGATAAACCCGGGGAGTGAGTGAAATAAAATAGGAAAAATAAATGAAAGGCAATTAAGATGGATTTACTTGATTTCATGTTCATTTCCCCATATTTTCCAAAATTTAAAATTTAAAACTTGCTATTAGACTTAACCAAAATGGTCTTCTAATGTCAATCAAATATCTCTCCTAATCTATATTCAACATTAGTCTAAGTCATGTTCAAAAATGGCCCCAAAATGTCTATAAATACACCTTGGAACAATAGTCTAAATGGTTCCCAAGTACCCTAAAGTATAGGCCAAGAATAGGTCAAAAAGTTCACCCAAGGTAGTCTAAGGAAGTGGCTAAACATGGCCCATAAGAATGGCCAAACATGGCACAATAAGGTGGCCAAACATGGCCCAAAAGAGTGGCCAAACATGGTCCAAAAGAGTGACCAAAAATGTTCCAAAAGGGTGGCCAAACATGGCCCAATAGGGTGATCAAACGTGGCCCAAAAGGGTGCCTAAACATGGCTCAAAAGGGTGGCCAATGGGTGGTGTCAAGAGGCTGTCAGGCTGGGCACAAATGGGGCTAGGCAACAGGCGCACAGGGGCATAGGCAACATGGTGCGTGCAGGGTGCGCGGTGTCACGCCCTGAATTTCCACAAACCCAAGGAGTGTGTCACGACCCAAAATCCACCCTATGCGGATCTCGAGTCGCGACCGCCGCCCTTCGGCCCGAGGACCTCAGGACAAGGCTCGCATCTGCAGCGGTATCGAATAGATGTGCGTCATGTGGTTGCAAAAGCGTGAAAAACTTTTTCTTTTCTTGTCTCATTTTAAAATTTGCACATCCGTCCGATACTGCCGCTATTCGCATCACGGTACACATGATTATACATTCAGAGCATAACTAAAAACTTAAAGACTTTATAACATTACATGTCCACTGCCCCGAGGGGCTTAATACATATCAATGTAATATTTCCTAATACAAAATACTGCCAACTTCATAGTACATTCCCAAGAGAATTGCTAGTCCTATGATTAGTCGCCTAACCCTTCTTCCAAAATAGATAGACTTATCATCATCGCCATCAAGATTAGAACTGCTATTGGTCACCTGAAAGGGGGACGAATAAAAATCCGGGCAAGCTAATCTAAGCTTGTGAGTAATTCCTGCATTCGTTATGGGGTTTTCAACTGGTAGTGGTTTAGCACATGAGATTTTATAAAATACTCACTACCAATTGCTTGTACATTTTAGAACACAGAGTATATGCATTCTTAAAACAGATAGCTTTGAAACATTTAAAGTATTCAAGCTAAATACACATTTCTTCAAGTAGAACATATGCAGTTTAAAAGCATATAAACACGTATAATAAAATGGGGGTAAAAACCTACTTCCATTTTCGAAATCGTTACTTTTAAACATATAAACATGTATAGGAAAATGGGGGTAACACCTGCTTCTATTTCCAAAAACATTTGTCATCTTTTCTCTTTAATTAGGTGGAATCTATTTCGAACCAGACTCCCATTTTACTATAATGCTGCAATGCTACAATAGAGATATCCCGTACCAGGGGGATCAGATCCTGCTACCTGGCATTTCGACAGTCAATTGAGTTCCGTGCAACCCAAAATCCCATCATATTTTTACAGATTAATTGAGTTTCGTACAACCCAAAAATCTGTGGGTGCTTATGCATAATTTATCTTATAAAACATTTATCACATGGCTTCTTCAATAGATATTTTTCATGAATATTTAAAACATGAAACATATATAACTTATCACATGGCTTCTTCAATAGATATTTTTCATGAATATTTAAAACATGAAATATAAAACTTCTGCAATAAAACTTCAATATTTGGAATAATCAAATTCAGAACATTTATGAAAATTTAGCATTTTAAACCCAGACATGATGAAACATAATTAAAAATGAAAACCGTGATTCAAACCAATCACCCAGCATGTCACAATACAGTTTATGAAAGCAGAAAACATTTTAAAACAGGAATCATATGATACTGAATTTGATATTCGAGGCTTCAAATAAATTGAACTTAAAACTTCTTCAAATTCATGGAGTTAAATCTCCACTTCAAAGGCAGGGTTACTCACCTCGATCCTTTAGGGTTAGTGCTAATAATGTGCTTTCCCACTTCCTTGTAATTCCTAAAAACAATCCATAAATATCTCATCAACTTCACATTCATTGTAATATCATCTCGATGTTCCTTAACCTATGCTTAAATCGTATTAGATCCTAAAACGATTTCATAAATTCATATGTACTTAACTTAATTCGTACTCTTAACCTATGACACAATTATATGTGTTAGAAATTTAATTTCTTTCAATTTATACTCTTTTGGTAGCTCCATTAACTTTAAATTAAATTTATTTACTTCACATGTTTACGTGTCGTGTCTTTTCGTAATTCATTTCCTCGTACTGGCCTTAGTTTAATATTTCGGCGATATTCCAGTTTATAGTCATCTAACAGATGCTATTCATCAAATTTTATGTCTTTTTATTTTAGACATTTCTTTTGGTCGAATAGACTCTACCATTGAGTCCAGAGCGTCGAAGAAAGTCAGTTTAGGCTTTCCTAGAATTTAAATTGGACTTTTATATGTAAAAGGGCAAAATGGTCATTTTACCTATTTACGCGTCATAATTTTTCGTACTTCGTTTCGTAATTTGGACCTCACCATTGAGTCCGGAATGTCGGAGAAAGTCAGTTTAGGCTTTCCCTGATTTAAATTTAGCTTTAGGTTACTAGGGGTATTTTGGTCATTTTACCCCTTTACGTGTCTTTATTTTTCGGGGCCCCGTCTCTCAAAACAGACCTCGCTATTAGTTTCAGATGTTTAATTTGGACTTCATTTGCTTCATATATGACCTAGGGGTAAAATAGTAATTTTACTTTATTTATTAAATAATTAAATTAATTATTTAATTATTTCCAGGGGTATAATTGCATAATTTTTCCCCAGTTGGGCCACAGTACAAAGTTTCAGAAGTTCTGGGGTCAAAATATAATTTTTGCAAACTTTCGGACTAAACCAATGGGTTCTGTTACATTTCTAGTGGACCGGTTCAATTTCAAGTGGACCGATCCGGTTGAGTTGGTTTTAAACGTGATGCTGACGTCAGCCCTAATGTTTTTAAATTTTAAAACCTAAGGCAAAATGACACCGTCCTATTTACCCATTTTATGAGATGGGTCGGGTTCCGACCCGAACCCGATTTGACCCAAACCCAAATCGTCACTGTTCATCTTCTCCCCCATTTCTTCCCCAGTGTTGCTCTAGTTGCAGGTTTTCATGTTTTTCATTTTCGTGAATTTTTGCTCGATCATTCGCCACTGTTTTTGATTTAAAATGTTCCTAAGACATCACCAATCAGTTTGGCATTCATTTTGGAGTTCAAAATGAACTCAGTTGTTCGATTTAAACCTCGATAATCCGAACTGAAATTCGGTCGTAAATGCTCATTTCTGAGCCAAAACCCTTGGGGTTTGATCCGTTGTGATCCATTTCTCATATAGTTTCATTTTCTATTCATAAAGGTGGTTTTAAAAGCAAGTTGGTGAGGTTGGGTTTTGAAACTCGTACCTGCAAGTTGATATTTTGAGGTCGATTCTTGAGCTTTGTGATCGCATACTAGGGTTTTTAGAGTTTGTGTAGGGTCTAGTTGAGGTCTTGATAAGCCAAACATGGCTTGGTTGAAGTCAGTTCAGACCTGCTTGAGCAAGGTCCTTTAATGGCGGTTCTTCTGGGTTTTCATATTTCAATGTGTTTTCAAGACTAAATTTCATGCTTATCCTTGTTAGAATATGTTCTAGACATTATATGTACATAAACAACTTAAAAACAGTTCATATTCATGTTTAAATCCTAGAGAGAGAAAAACATAAAATTTTAGATTTTTACCTATTTACAGTGAACTCTCCCTTCTACTTCTGATCCTTCTTCTATCCTCCTCAGTTCCTCCCTTTTTTGATTTCTTTCGTATGAAGCAAGCATGCTTTGCTTTTAAAGAGAGCAACCAACCTCTCTCTGTCTCTACTGTTCTCTCTCTCTCTCTTTCTCCATTCGTAGCCCTACTTCTAGCCTGCATCTTTCTCTTCTCAATAACTCCCTTTCCCATCTCATAAATTTTGCTTTTTCTCTTTTCTACTTTGCATTAAATGAGGGAGGACATTTGTAGCATATATGTATATTATATACACACACACACTCACACATATGTGAGAACACAACACACACACATACACGGCCATCTTACACAGATACACACACACTCTGTTCACATTTACACACACAAGATATTTACATATATATATATATTTATTTAATTGCTTTATTATATATATATATATATACACACACATGTATACATACTTGTTCATATACATACATGCACACAATACACCTTTCCATGTGTGTATACTATACTCTCTTATACGAGTATATATATTTTCATATATATGCATATTCATATATTTATAACAACGCACACATACACTCATTTTCGGCATACTACATGTTTATGAAATATGGTTGTGCATTGAAATGCGTGAGTGCATGCATTACGGTGCTGGGTCTTGAGGTGCTCGGGTATTACCTGGCACTGACTGTTCTAAATAGTCCATTACTAGTCCGAAATTGAATAGTTCCACTTGATGCCCTAGTACAGAGCTTTAAACAGCTCAGGTTGTACTACTCAACCGACCCATCTCGGTATACGTGTCATATGACTCGGTATCTTTGGGTCGGGGTATTACAGAGTGAGTGAAATGAAATAAGAAAAGTAAATGAAAGGTCAATAAGTCGGATTTAGTTGATTTTGTATTTATTCTCCCATGTTTCCCCAAGATTTGCGATGAAACTTTATTACTAATCTCACCCAAGGTGAGTTCCAATTAGTGGTCAAACGCCTCCTCCAACCAATGGTAAAAATAGTTTAAGTCGTGTCCAAATTAGGCCTCCAAAATAGCCCTGAAATATGCCTTGGAATAATGGCTCAAATGGGTCCCAATTGTAATACCCCGACCCAAAATATCGGGTCATAGGGCACGTATTTCGAGGTTATAAAAAAATAAGTGTAAAGATGTCTACACTTAAGGAAAACAATTAATTAATTTAAAATAATTAATTAATTAAGTTTATGAAATTGATTATTAATTAAAATAAATAGAAAATACACACATAAAAGTGTATTATGTGACTAAGCATGTGTAAGTATTTATATATGTATAATTATATATATATATACATGTAATACTTGGATATAGGAAAAAATAAAATAAAATAAATATAATATATATATATATGGGACGGCTGTGTGTATAATATATATATATATATATATATACATGGAGACATGGAGGTAAGGTGGGAGTTATGTAATATCCCGACCCGGGATACGTCACGTATACCGAGGTAGGTCGGTTAAACTATGTAACTTGAACGGTAAGAAATGTATATCATAGTATTTCACGGAAATGAATGACTGGAAATGGAAAATGATTGAATGTATAAACCGTGCCGGGCAACACCCGAGCACCCCGGGACATTGCATCGTAAAGCGTGCACGCACGTATTTCCATGCATGCCCATGTTTCACAGACACCTAGTATACCAAAATCAGTGTATAGAGTTTAGTATATACGTATATGTATGGGCGTATAGGTACGTATAAAATATGTATAATTATGAGTTATACATGTATATATATTATATAATATATTATACCATATATATATGTGTATATTAAATGGAAACAAAATATGGAAAGAAAAGAAAATGGGCAAGTGGGCTGTTATCAACCGTGCAAGTGTGTGTGAGTGGGTGAATATATATATATATATATATATATATATATGTATCAAAAGGTGTGTGTGTGGACGGTTGTATGTGTGTATGTAATAACTTGAGTGTCTAACACTCAATAGGGAGTGGTGGTGACAGAAGTAGGTGTTGGAGTGTGTAAGAAGGTCACAGGGCATGGTGAGGTCTGACTAGAGAGAGAGAGAGAGAGAGAAGGAAAAAACTTATTATATGCATATGGTCTCTCACTTTCGGGAGAAAAGGAAAGACCAGAAACTAAAAGGGAGAGGGAAGCAGAATGAGAAGGAGAGAAGGTTAGAGAGAGGAACGGAAGGGAAGAGACCCACAAAGCAAAGGAAAACCGGAAGCAAGGTGAGCCACTGTTTCTGTTTCAAAATTTTATAGCATGATTCGATTCATTCCGATCATAGGGTCTAAACAAGCATGAAATATGGAACTAAATGCAAAAGGAATGATAGAAAAAGGTTAAGAAACTAAAGAGAAAATCTGAGTTGCAGGTTCGGAGGATAATCGGGGTTTCACTGATTTTATGTTTAAAACCTTGCATTTAGTTTGTAAAAATGTTGCTATAAAGTGCAGAAACACTTTAGGATCAAAATGGGTTTAAAACCGAGAAGAAACAGCCACGAAAATGAGAAATATGACTTGGCCGGAGAATCGACCGGAGATATTTGGACCCATATTCGTGAAGATCAAGACGGTCTCGATCCAAATGGAGGATGGACTCATGATCCCCATGTGATGGGGAATAAAATGGCATTTAAAACGGGTTGAAAACGATCGAAAATCGGTGACAGTCGCCGGAGAAGACGACTGTTCACCACCGGAACCCTACCGGAGTGGTGGGGAAGACGACCGGAATGTCGTGGGGGCATTCGGGTTAGACTTAAACCGATCCGAGTTCGGATCGGGTCGGGACCCGACCGGAAACAAGTGGTAACATGAAACTGTGTCGTTTGGGTTTTGAATTTAAATAGATTTTGGGCTGTTTGGTTGAAAGGATAATAAATGGAAATTAGGTTTGGGTTTAACCGAACCAAGGATAAGGTAAGAACCAGGATATTGGAATCCGGTTCTCTGAAATAGACTGAACCGTTTGGTTCAGTGAAGAACCAAACCGGTTTAGGGTTCCTAGCCGTGAGCCCACTGGTTCAGACCGAAACTTAGGGAAATTTCACTTTGACCCCAAATGTTTTAAGAAATCCCACTAAGGCCCAAACAGGAAATTAATAAAATATTAATTTTACCAAAAATACCCTTATTTCAAATGTGGGTCAGACGAAGTCCAAACGGGGTAAATGAATAGTCAAAATTTATTATCTCAGACGTTCTGAGTCCAATGCTGGGGTCCGTTTTACGAGACGGGACCCCGAAGGATAAAATACCGTAAAAGTGCAAAATGACCATTTTGCTCTTTTTAGTACAAAAGTCCAAATGGAATTCCGCGAAAGCCTAAACCGACTTTCTTCGGCATTCCGGACTCAATGGTAAAGTCTAAATTAGTATTTGAAATACTTATGATGGAAAGGCATAAAATTTGATGAATAGAATCTATTCTAAGACGTATTCATTGATATATAGGGAACTCGAAAGGCAATGGTACACTCACGGATTCCTGATCTAGAATCACGATAGAGGTAAGTGGATCACTCTCTCTTACATGTGGTGTTTCCACAAGCCAAGTTTATTCTTTTACTGCCAAACTCGTACTCTTCAATGTGTTGATATCCCTGTGTCCACAATTCGATATTTTCTATCTTGTGGACATTTGACTGACTGATGTATCACTGTTATCATGTATCACCGTGCCTTGAAAGTACCTCATGTTATTGCTATCCACAATGTGATATTGTTCTGTCTTGTGGACATTGATTGACTGTTGTATCATTGTTATCATGTTGAACCATGCCTTGAAAGGCGTACTGTTATGCTTTCGTTGAATCTATGATATTCCATTTTATACTTCTATGGAATCACGAATGATCATGATATGTTATGAATACCGGATTTGTGCTCAGTCACAATATCCATTCGATGCTTTTGTATTGACTGGAGACCTAAGGGTTAAGTCCATGAATGGACAGGTGGCAGGAATGAATTCCTCGAAGGCTTTCCACCGGCAATTGACTGGCATGATCATTGGCATTTCGTTGCATTTCCATTGGCATTTCATTTGCAATTTCACTGGCATGTTACAGAATAAAAGCATCTCTTATGATTGACAGAACTTGATTGTTGAATGGCACTATCCCTTATGATTCTTCAAGTCTCGAAGGACTTGCATTAGTTGATTTGATTGTGATCGGTTCATTGTGGCAGTACTTCATTGTGGTTATATTATCATTGAACTTCTTCATATTGATATTATACCCAGTACTTCTGATTGTGTATTGTGATTACTGTTCATTGGCCTTCGTGGCAATAGTTTCCATTGGCCCTCGTAGCAATTGTTTCCATTGGCTATCACAGCATCTTATTCTTATGATTGGCTATCATAATCTTATTCATGGATTCATTGATCATCGATACCAGTGTTGGAGATTTGCATTTACTTACTGAGCTTTGTAGCTCATTCCACCCCACTTACCCCCATTTCAGGTGATG
Source organism: Nyssa sinensis (assembly GCA_008638375.1). Classification (NCBI taxonomy): domain Eukaryota; kingdom Viridiplantae; phylum Streptophyta; class Magnoliopsida; order Cornales; family Nyssaceae; genus Nyssa; species Nyssa sinensis. The sequence goes on from CM018046.1 coordinate 32,198,516, forward strand.
ACGCTGCGAGACCCCAGTAGGAGTCTGAGAGCGTAGGGGGACATTTTGAAGTACGGTATCAGTCTATGTTAGTTCTCCCATGTATTCACCACCCCTGGGTGCTGGTTACGTTTAGTTCTCATTTTGTCTTATGTAGAACTATGTCATGTATTTAATAGACTTTCACTGTTTAAGTTATTTAAAAGACTTCCGCTGGATTACTGTAATTGATAAAGACTTCCGCTGTTCATTGTTTAAAATTTTTAGTACATTGCATATTAGTACTATGATACAGGAATGGAAAAAGTAGGGATGGCCTTCGAGTCGGCCCCGCGACGCGAGATCCGCATAGGGTGGGTTTCGGGTCGTGACAAGTTACCTATATATGTATATTATAATCAAGTAGGTGGGGAAGTATGGTAGGAAGTAAGGGGGGTAAGGCTTGATTTGAAAAGGAGTATGGGAGTGAAATGAAAGGTGAATCAGAAGGAGTTATGAAGGGGCAAATCAGATTTGAGTGAGAGAAATATACATATACACTTAAACACATTTTTTATACACACCTTATTTCCAACACATGAAAAGGAGAGAGAGAGAGAGAGAGAGAGAGAGAGAGAGAGAGAGAGAGAGAGAGAGAGTGAGGGAGAGTTCTGGGGTACTCAGAGGTGGAAAGAAAAGGGAAAAGATGAGAGAAACCGAAGGAGAAATGTGAGAATACATGAAACTATCATCTTTCTCTCTAGAATTTTCCTATGTATAAACTGTTTTAAGCCTTCATTTTTTATATGTGATATGTAGAACATGTTTAGACTCGTATAAGCATGAAATCAGGCCATGAAAACTTTAGAAACCCTCAACCGTACACAAGGCAGCCATTGAAGACCTTGCTTACAGCAGGTCTGACTCCATCACAACCAAACCTTGTTTGGTTTATTGAGACAAAAACTAGATCCTACAAGCATGTTAAAAACATAGGACCGCGATCAAAAAGCTCCATAAAAGCCCTCCAAATATCGAGTTGTAGGGTACGGGTTTGAAACCCAATCCTCTGAACTTAGTACTAAACCTACATTTGAGAATGGGGAATGAAACCCCTTTAACTAAGGAACAAAATAAGGCCAACCCCATGAAAAATAACCAAGAAATGAGCATGAATTGTAGGTTTACAGGTCTGGTTATCACGACTTAAACCGAGCCTCTGAGATAAATTCGAAGCTCTAAATCGATGTAGAAACATGCCATAAAGTATTAGGAAGTGTTTGGAAAAGAAAACAGAGAAAATGGACTCTCAAAACATCACGAAACTGAACTGTAAAAAATTAGGGTTTTGGATGAACAGTGTCGACCCTCGTGGGGAAGACGACACTGTTCGGTTCGGACTTCGGGTCAATTACGGGTCTGGGTTATAACCGGACCCAACAGGTTATGGGTTTTAGCAAAAAGGCAACGTTTTGTTTTAAAATTTATAAACCATTAGGGCTGACGTCATCATGACGTCAGTAACACGTGGCAAACCGGCTAAACCGGTTGGTTTACAATCAGACCGTCCCGGTTCAGTTAAAACCCAACTAAAGCCACTGGTTTTCTAAGTTATGTAAAATTAAATAAACCAAAGCTTTTGTTATTTACGGATTGACCCCAGAATTTCTAAGAAATTCTACTGTGGCCCAACTGAGGGAAATTTTATGCAATTAGACCCCTGAAAAAAATAATTAATTTAATTATTTAATAAATAAAGTTAAATTACTATTTTGCCCCTAGGTCATAAATAGAGCAAATGAAGTCCAAATTAAACATATGAATAGTGTATCCTTATTATTTTGGATATTCTGAGACTAATGGTAAGGTCCGTTTTGTGAGACGGAGCCCCGAAAAATAAAGACACGTAAAGGGGTAAATGACCAAAATACCCCTTGTTCAAAATAAACAAGTTATTAGTGTATTCTTACTATTTTAGACCTCCTGAGTCCAATGGTGAGGTACACGACACGAGACGAGGTCCCAAAAATAAAGACACGTAAAGGGGTAAAATGACCAAAATACCCTTGGTACCCCTAAAGCCAAATTAAAATCAGGGAAGGTCTAAATTGACTTTCTTTGACATTCCGGACTCAATGGTAGAGTCCATATCATGAGACGAAGTACAAAAAAAATATGACATGTAAACAAGTAAATGACCTTTTTTCCCTTTTACATACAAAAGTCCAAATTAACTTTTAGGAAAGCCTAAACTGACTTTCTTTGACGCTCTGGACTCAATGGTAGAGTCTATTCGACCAAAAGAAATGTCTAAAATAAAAAGACATAAAATTTGTTGAATAGCATCTGTCAGATGACTATAAATTAAAGTAATGACAAAGTACTAATCTACGGTGTATACGAGGACATGAATTATGAAAAGACACGACATGTAAATAAGTGAAGTAAGTAAATTCAATTAAAGTTAATGGAGCTACCAGAAGAGTATAAATTGAAATAAATTAAATTTCTAACACATTGAATTGTGTCATAGGTTAAGAGTACGAGTTAAATTAAGTACATATGAATTATGAGATCATTTTAGGATCTAATACGAACTAAGCATAAGTTAAGCAACATCCATAGGTGTTAGTATGGTGAATGTGAATTTAATGAGGTTATTGTGAATTGTTCTTAGGAACTACGAAGGAAGTGGGAAAGCGCATTATTAGCACTAACCCTAAAAGACCAAGTGAGTAACCCTGCATTCGAAGTGGAGATTTAACTCCACGAATTTTAAAGAAGTTTTGAGTTCAAGTCATGAAAAGTATTTGAATATCGAATTCAGTTTTCATACGCCTTCTGTTTTAAATTACTCTGTTCAGATAATAGATTTACTTACAGTTCCTTTAAATATGATTTGGCATGTTTGAGTTTTTTTTAAATTGCAAAATCTCTGAGATATATTCTGAATTCGTATATTCTGAGAATTGAAAGTTCTATTATACAGTTATATACCTTGTGTTTGAATACTCTTAAATAGTATTTATGAGAAGAATTCATGAGCTAAAAGTAGTTTCTTGAAATACAAGACAACTGTGCATAAGCACGAGACAGGGTATTGGGGTTCGCAAGGGACTCCATTATCCTGTGGAGCTGACAAGCTTTTGGGTTCTATGGAATTCAATGGATTGTCAAATGCCTGGTAGCAGGATCTAATCCCACAGGCAAAGAGATATCTCGACAAGAGTCAAACGGGAGTCTGGTTCGAAACAGATTCCAATAGTTAAAGTGAGAAGAAGAGATAATTGAAAATGAAAGCAGATTTTAAATCCTCATTTCATATTTACATGTTGGAGTTTATATGTACTCTATTTAAAGAAGAACACATTTTTTAGCTTGAGCATTTTACATGTTTTAGAGCTATGAGTTTTATGGAATGCATATATTATGTATTCAGAGTTACAAGTTTTATATGAAAAAAACATATGTTAGCTTGAATATCATTAATGTTTCAAAGCTATGAGTTTCAAAGCTATGTTAGATTGATTTATAAACCTTTATGAGCTAAAACCACTGCTGATTGAAACCCCATGACGAATGTTGAAATTGCTCACAAGTTTAGATTAGCTTACCCGGACTTTGTTCGGACCCTCCTTTCAGGTGACTGATGATTGTTGAGATGGAAGATGGTGCCTTGACTAGCTTTTGGAGACCAGCACTTAGATAGTTTCTGTTAGAAGACTCTACAAGCTTTAATAGTGTTTTGTACTAAAACAATATAATGTAATGTGTATAACCTTACGGGGTAACTGATGTAGATGGTTATGTAATATAAGTCTGCAATATTTTAGTTATGCTTTGATTGTATAACCATGTGTATGCATATGAGTAAAGCCGCAGTACCGGGCGGAGTGCTTAAATTTTAAATGAGAAAAGAAAAAGTTTTCACGCTTCCGCAAAACACAGGTTGCACCGCCGTCCGATACCGCTGCTCACAGGACCGTTCCGTCCAATGGCCCCCGGGCCTGAGGGTGACGGGTCGCGATCCGGGGATCCGCACAGGGTGGATTTCGGGTCGTGACACCAATTGTCCTGGGACATAGGCCAAGAATAGGCCAAAAGGTCTACTAAAATAGGTCTAAGGAAGTGACCAAATATGGCCCATGAGAGCGGCCAAACACGGTCCAATAAGGTGGCCAAACATGGCCCAAAAGAAGGCCAAACATGGCCTAAGAACTGGCCAAACATGGCCCAATGGGGTGGCCAAACATGGCTAAAAAAGGTGGCCAAAGGGCAGGTGTCATGGAGGGGTATCAAGGCTGCCAAGTAGTAGGTGGCAGCATGCGCATGGGCGTGCAAGGCGCAAGGGGCAAGCAGCAAGTAGGCGTGAGGCGTGCAGGCACGCGCGAGGGCGTGGGCGCGGCTGGGAGGCTAGGGGCTGGGCTGCTCTATTTTTTTTGAATTTTTACTATAGCTGGCTACGACTAATTTTTCCATTTTTCTGCAGAAATACTATAGCAACTACAGCTAATTTTTTCAAGTTTTGACCTGTTTCCTCAGGGCTTTTAACCCCCACTATGTGGCACTTTTCCCATTTATTCATGGGCATTTTACACACCTAATGGCTCTTTTCATGTCATAAAATTGTGACATGGTTTCCTTTATTTTCTAAGCATTTTTTCACCTAATATTTTGCAACCGTTCATATATATAATAGCATCACAATCCATCATCACTCGATGGCCACAATTCATGGGAATTAAACATATATTGTCATTTCTTTCAACATATAAATATTTTGCACATTAAAAAAATGTATCCTACATGTCATTTGGGTTTAAACCCTTACATTATAAATTGGTCCAAGGCCTATAGTTTACCATTCTTCCAAGTTAAAACACAAGTCTTTTGGGCTTATACCCATACATACAAAATATGCCCCAAGGGCCAAATATCCTTCCTAGTTCTTTTCCCCTCCTTCCTTCAAGACTTCATCAAGTCTCAAGTACTGGGAGCCTCATCTGTAATATGATATCTCACGAGGGGTCAGCTCAACTACTGGTATGACATAATGCTAAAGGAAAAAACAAAGTTAAGGCGTGGCATGTGCAAGTGTGCATTTATAATCTACATTCCTTCCAATTCATTAATACAATCCAATAGCAATATGCGTGACACACCCATGCAACTCTATGCCACACCCATGTCTCATTCACGGATCACTCCTGTTGGGTCAGAGTACCAATGCAATGGCGAATTTTTGGGTTTTTCACCACAGGATCTACACACCCATGTCTCGTTTCACGAATTGCTCCCGTTGGGTCAATCGAGTACCAACACCTGTTTCACGGATCGCTTCCGTTGGATCAAGCAGGCACCAATGCAATGGCGAATTTTGCATTTTTCACCACAGGATCTACACCCTCATAGTACATAGCACTAAGTGCTCAACCCACACTATGTTTTCAAAGAATCACCATATGCCAATATGCCTTGATTTTTCTATGCAATTTCAATAAGGCATTTTATCAAATCCATGACATTCACCTTAAATGATGCATCATCCATAAAGTAAATTCTAACTTTCAAATCACATAACTTTTTCCACATGAACATATGTTATTTACAATCAATTTTAACACATGCTCATGCTACATGTTCACTATATTACCAGTTCTCAAAGAACACATAATTACACAAAGCATCAATGCATTAAACAACCATCTCTTCCAAAACACAAGGTCTATTCACATAAACATAAGCCACAATGTAATGAATTAAACATATCTTCAAGTTACATGTTCACCATTTTGACAAATTCTCAAAGAACTCAAAAAACACACAAGTATACAAATTTCTAACTCTAGGTTTTTCAAAGCAACTACATACTAAGTGACTTTATAACAACAAGTAAATATATAAATCACTCAATCAACATATAAAACACTCCTAAACTTAACCATATTCTTTACTTAGCTAGATATCATACCTAAAAGGGTTTTTCTCAATCCTAGGGAGTTTTGTTCTCTGTACAACTGAACGAATTGGTGATAATGTAGCCCTTGATGAGGGGAACAACTTCCTAGAAGGAAGTCTTATGAAAATCCAAGCTTAGAAGTGAGTTTTGGAGGCTTGAAAGTTGGAAAACCTTAACTTTTCTTCACTTTTCTCTCCATGCAGGAGCTGCTGCTGTATTCCTCGACCAAATTCTATAATTTTTACACTAAGGGGTCCTATTTATAGTAAAAGGGTCAAAGGGCAAAATGACCTTTTTGCCCTTAATGAGTTCGGGACCCCATTACACTACAACCCATCCCGAAACACCTCAATTCAACATTATACTTTAACCAAAGTTCTTAAAATTATTTTAAATGAAAATTTTTCAAAAAATTTATTTTTGCCTGTGACCGGGTCCACCCGGGATGCCCTTCATGGTCCATTTTTCAAACTATCACCGAATTGGCTCAAATTTATACAAGAGGTGTATTTTAACATTATAAGCATATTTCTTTTCTATAACATACTCAAAATATACTTATAAACATGACTTATGTCTAAATGATGCATATGAAGTGCCCTACCAACAAATCGTGCATGAATAGTGCCCTACCGGCAAAACGAAAAATTTACCCTCATTTTTCAAGCCTTTACATTTTTCCCATTTTTAACAGTGAGTTACAGAGGCAATGTTTTTTATTCTTTCATTTTCTTACTAGATTTTGATGCCTAATCACAGTTACAGTATAACAGAAGGTATGTACAATCTTACCTTGGTCTCAGGCCTAACTTCCTGAAGCTTTATTTTTCTCCATCCATGGCCAAAATTGTACAGTTGTAACAGCTTCTGCTTTTCTTTCTATTTCCTTACTTATAATAGCTTTGCTGGGTAGGTCTCCCTTGACCCTCTTTCTTTCTCTGATTAGTTTTGCTTGTTTATATTTTGGTTGCTTTATCAGGTTGGCTACATTTACTCACACGTGTATACATATATATATATATATAATTAGGTCTATTCTTCCAAATTTTTCTCTTTCTTTCCTGTTTATCAAATGATTTGGCTAAAGCTAGAAGCTTCATGAATCTTCTCACACTTCTGCCTCTTTTGTCAACATTTTACAGCTTCTTCAAGAACTTTCCTGAAGTGTCTCTTATATATATAACAGAATTAGTCAAAGATTTGGGCCAAAAGATATTTCTTAAAAGTGGTGGTTTATTTTAATTTTAAAAACATTGAACCAATGGGTTCATTGGTTCTAACCCTAGAACGGTCCAAGTGGCCTCTAAACCAGCCGGTTCAGGCTACTCTAGTGAACCAGAATAACATGTTCCAACGATCATCCTTATCCATGATTTGGTTAAGTCTGATCCCAATTTCTAATTTATTAACTTTGTAACCAAACAGTTTGATTTCAATTTAAAACCAAACCTTAAACAATGCAGTTTAACTTAACCATTTTACGTTCGGTTGGGTCCCGACCCAACCTAACCCGGAATCCGACCCATCACTCAAACAGACTCGTTTTTCCCCACATTTTTTCGGTCGTTTTCACCGGCGATGTCATCGGAGACCGCCAACTTCTCTCTTCATTTTCTTCATGTTTTTATGTCCAAGTTTAGCTTATTCTATATCAAATAAACCCTAGTTTTACCTACGATTCATTTGGGACTGTTTTGAGTTTCAAACAATACAACTTTCGACACCCACTTCAATTTTCTAACTAGGCACTATTTCTGTATTTTGGCCATAAAATGGTCATTTCTTAACCATTTTCCATGATTCAAGGTGTTCTAGAATCCTTAGAACACCTTCTATCATTTCCCGTTCACAAAACTAAGTTTGGTTCCCATTTCATTTTTGGGTAGCCTCAATTTCTCTACCATATCTAGGCCATTTTTGGTCCATTTTCTATGGTTTCAATTCCATTATACTCTATTTTTCATTGTGGTTTGATTCATCAAGGTAGGGGAACATTTGGTGAGATTCGGTCACAGACCCAGTTTGGGCTATGACATAGGGGCGATTTTCTTATGCCTTTTTCCTAGCTTTTCTCTACCAAATCTGGACATGTATGGCCTTTATAATTGAACACATTGTATGCATATCAAAAAGCTTGAATTTGGCTACTAACCTTAGGTGATTTTCTAGAATGCTGAATGGTGATTTCCTCCTTCCTCAATGGTGGAATTTTTCATTTTTCCCTCTGGTACAGTAGCTCCTATAGGTGTATATACATATATGTCTCACATACGGCCCTCTTCTTTACTTAGAAGTGGTTGATCATCACTAAGAGCTTACATATATATATATATATATATACTTGAATTTTTTATTGCCTATTGTGATATCCCGACCCGGGATCCGACATGTATACCGAGATAGGTTGAGTGAATAGTGTAATCTGAGCTGTTTAAGCTCTATATCATGGTAAGTATGAAACTGTACAATTTTGGAATGTCGATAGATTGCTTAGAATAGCTAGTGCCGGGCAACACTCGAGCACTTCAAGGTCTAGTCTCTTAATGCGTGCACACACGTATTCCCATGCACGAACATATTTCTCAGACACGTACTACGTCTCAAATCAGTGTATGCATGCGCTATTATAAATGAATTTATATGCACGTGTATGACTATAATTTCATGTATAAAAATGTGTATTTTATATGTATGTATAAATAAATACATACAGTATAATGTATATATATAAATATGTATTTTGGAATAAAATACAAAAGGGAAAAAGAAAGGAAAATGGGAGTGTTGTGTGCATGTGACCAGGGTACATGTGTCAAGTGGGTGTCAAGTGTGAGGTATATGTGTATTGTATGCATGCCGAGTGTGTGTGGCTGAAGGGAGAGCAGCAAGGCTGCTCACAGCCATGGTGCAAGTGGGTGCATGTGTAGCTGTGCATGGCGGTGTGTGTATGGTTGTGTGTCAGTGCGTGAGAATCAAGTGCATGTGTTATGTGTATTGAATTGAGACAGCAAGGCTGCCGACAGCCTTGATACCATGGGGGCAAGTGAGGTTGATATATAATATAATATATATGTAAATATCTCAAGAGAGAGAGAAAGAGAGTCAAGGGCAATAGAGCAGAGTGTATATATTTATATATGTATGCGTTGGGCCGGTGCAACAGGATTTGTATAGTATAAATATATACATGAATGTGTGTTTGTGGGGCGTAAGTGCAGTATACAGAAAGGAAAAAACACAAGAGGATCATGCGGCAGAATATGTGAGTTTGAAAGATAAATTATCATTTGTATTTGTATTAGTTTTATGGTACGATGCCTGATACAAATAGTAGGATCATATAGCTGAGTTTAAAAGGGAATTAATGCAAGAAAAATGAAAGAAAACGGTTGAGGAACGAACAAGATAATCAGAGTTGTAGGTTAATATGAAAAATTCAGTTTTTGTAAAATGGGGCTTTAAACTTGAATTAGATGCAGAGGAATTTATCTTCATGAGTGCAGAAACATATAGGAAGAAATTGGGGTTCAAATCTTGGCTAAAAAGCCACGAACTGATGAGATTATCAGTCACGGGAAAACTGGAAATGGGTGTTGGAAATCGGTGAGGTTTGGGACCAAAAACCAGTTCTAAAACATTTCCTAAAGTTATAGAAATCGTTTGGTACAAAAACAGTAAAATTTTGACGTGAAATTAGTAAGATCAATGGCTAGGGTTTACTGTTCCGGTGACTGTGGCAGGAAAAATAACCGGAGAAGACGACCAGAATATCGAGGGGTATATCGAGTCAAGACGGAACCGGGTTTGGGTCGGATAGGGTCGGGACTCGACCGGAAGTAGATGGGGCAACAAATACGGCATCGTTTAGGGGTTGGATTTAAAATGGAATTAGGTTGTTTGGATATAAAGATAGGAAATTAAAATTTGGGTTTGAAGTAATCCAAACCTTGGAGAAGGTAGGAATATGGATATTTGAATCCGGTTCTTTGAGTTAAACTGAATTGGTTGGTTCAGTGAAAGATCAGACCAGTTTAGGGTTTGGGCTAGTGAACCCGCTGGTTCAGACCAGAACTATTGAAAATTATGAACTAACCCCAAAAAGTTTGGGAAATTCCACTAAGGCCCAAACAGGAAAAATTAATAAATATTATTTAAAGAAACTTACGAAAATACCCCTAACTCAAAAGTGGGTCAAACGAAGTCCAAACGAGGCAAATGAATAGTCAATTTTTATTATCTCGGACATTTTGAATCCAATGGTGATGTCAAAATTACGAAAAAAGGTCCCAGGGATAAAAGACACGTAAAAATGCAAAATGACAGTTTTGCCCTTTTCAATCTAGAAGTCCAAATGAAATTCTGTTAAAGCCTAAATTGACTTTCCTCGGCATTCCGGACTCAATGGTAAAGTCTAAATTAGTATTAGAGATACATATGATAGCAAGGCATAAAATCTGATGAATAGCATTTATTATGAAACATATTTACTGATATATAGGGAACTCGATAGGAAAAGGCAAACCCACGGGAGACTGATTTAGGAACGCATATTTAGAGGTAAGTAAATTCATTTTCTCTTCCATGTGGTATTTCTAAAGCCAACTTTGTTCTCATTACTGCCAAACTTGTACTCTTGAACGTACCAGATATTATTGTTTCCACAATGTGATATTGTTCTATCTTGTGGACATTGATTGACTACTGTATCATTGTTATCATGTTAAACCATGCCTTAAAAGGCCTACTGTTATGCTTCCATTGTATATATGATATTCCATTTTTATACTCTTATTGAATCACTTATAATCATGAAATGTTTATGTATACCGGATTTGTGCTTAGTCACAATATCCATTTGATGCTTTCTAATACACTGGAGACCTACGGGTCGGGTTCGTGAACGGACATATGGCAATACACTGGAATTCACTGGGGGGTATGCCCGGCCCCAAAAGACCAAGGGTGTGCCAAGCCTTGACATAGAATAAAAGCATATCTTATTTGATTGATATGACTGTGATCGTTGAATGACACTATTCCTTATGACTTATCTTACACTGAGAGGACATTCTTCATTGATTTGATTATGATCGGTTTATTGTGGCAGTACATTCATGTTGACATATTGTTATTGAGAGTTTCATGTTGATGTTATATACATTACTCCTGATTGTACATTGTGACCCCACTGTTCATTGGCCATTATGGCAACTGTTCTTATTGGCTATCACAACATCTCTTTCCTTATGATTGGCTATCATATTCTTATTCATGGAACTATATTCTTTTCACTAATACTAGTGTCGGAGATCTGTATTTACTTGCTGAGCTTTCGTAGCTCATTCCACCCTACTTACCCCATTTCAGGTGGTGACACTACAAGACCCCAGTAAGAGTCTGAAAGCATAGGAGGACATTTTGAGGAAATGTACCAGTCTATGTTTTAGTTCTCCCATTTATTCACCACACACGGGTGCTGGTTATGTCTGGCTCTTATTTTGTTATCATAGAACCATATCATTGTATTGTAAAGACTTCCGCTGATCATTGTATTAAAAAGACTTCCGCTGATTACTGTTACTGATAAGACTTTCGCTGATTATTGTTTTAAAATTTAGTACATTGCATATTAGTACTATAATACAGGAATGGAAAAAATAGGGACGGCCTTAGGGTCGGCCCCGCAACACGAGATCCGCATAGGGTGGGTTTCGGGTCATGATACCTATACATATATATATATATATATATATCATTCTAGAATGCCTTAGAAATGTCTCATTTTTTCTATATATACTTTTTGAAGCTTCAGGAATTTGTTTTGCTAAAAGTTTTATGAATACCGTATACACACACACACATATATTTGTGTGTGTGTGTCTATCTATATGTATATATAATCCCCTCACCGACCATCCTTACATATTTGTACATGTATATACATTCCACACATATATATAATACCGTATGTCACGACCCGAAATCCACCCTATGCGGATCTCGTGTCGCGGGGCCGACCCGAAGGCCGTCCCTACTTTTTTCCATTTCTGTATCATAGTACTAATATGCAAAGTACTAAAACCTCAAAACAATAACAGCGGAAGTCTTATCAGTAATAATACATCAGCAGAAGTCTTTCAATACACAATGTTAGCGAAAGTCTTTATAATACATAATATGGTTCTACATAAACAAAATAAGAACCAAACATGACCAGCACCCGAGGGTGGTGAATACATGGGAGAACTAAAACATAAACTGATGCATTTCCTCAAATGTCCTTCTACGTCTTTAGACTCCTACCGGGGTTTCGCGGCATCAGTACCTGAAATGGGGTGAGGAGGGTGGAATGAGCTACAAGAGCCCAGCAAGTAAATACAGATCTCCGACACTGGTATCGAGGATCATAAAAGAATATGAATCCAAGAATAAGAATATGATAGCCAATCACAAAAATAAGATGCTATAATAGCCAATGGGAACAGTTGCCATAAAGGCCAATAAACAATAGAACACAATGTACAATTAGGAGTAAGGGACATAACATCAACATGAAACTCTTAACATGTGAAGAGTGGCAAATGAACAGTGGGATCACAATGTGTAATCAGTAGGAATGGCATAACAATGTCCTGGAATTCTCGACGATAATACAATAACAAGAAAGTACTGCCATTATAATTGATTACAATAAATCAATCAAGGAATATCTCGCAATACAAGATAATCACAAGAACAATGTAATTCAACAATTATAGTTGAGCAATCGTATAAGAGATGCTTTTGTTCTGTGTCAGGGCTTGATATGCCCTCGGTCCTTGGGGGCCCGGTTTACCCCCTTCAGTGCATTCCAGTGTATGGCCATATGTCCGTTCACGGACTCGACCCGAAGGTCTTCAGTGTATTTAAAAGCATCGGATGGACATTGTGACTGAGCACAAATCCAGTATATATAAACATTTCATGATCATAAATGATTCCATAGGGGTATATAAAAATGGAATATCATCAATTCAATGGAAACATAACAATAGGCATTTCAAAGCACGGTTCAACATGATAACAATGGTACAACAATAAATCAATGTCCACCAGATAGAACAATATCACATTGTGGAGACAATAACATCAGATACGCTCAGGAGTACAAGTTTGGCAGTAAAAGAATGAACTTGGCTTGATAACACCACATGGAAGAGAAAGGGTATCTACTTACCTCTAATGCGTTGCTAAATCAGTCTCCTGTAGGTTTGCCTTTTCCCGTTGAGTTCCCTATATATCAATAAGTACGTTTCAGAATAATTTCTATTCACCAAATACTATGCCTTGCTTTGATCAGTATTTCTGATACTTATTTAGACTTTTATATGTCCGTTGTTCTCAGAACCTCTTTTCATAATTTTGACATTACCAATAGATTCGGAAGGTTCAGAATAATAAAAATTCACTAGTTCTTTAATTCAATCGGAGTCCATTTGACTCACCTATGAAGCAGGGGTATTTTGGTCATTTTTACAAGTCGTAACTTTTCGGGACTCCGTCTCGTGAAACGGACCTCACCATTGGACTCAGAGCATGCGAGATAATAAAAATTGACTATTCATTTGCCCTATTTGGACCTCGTTTGACCCACTTTTGAGTCAGGGGTATTTTTGTAAAATTTACATTTAATTAATTTTTCTTTTTGGGCCTTAGTGTAATTATCTATAACTTTTGGGGTTAAAATGTAAATAGCCAGAGTTGCGGTCTGAACCATTGGGTTCACTGACTAGAAACCCTAACCGGTTCGGTTCTTCACTGAACCAAACGGTTCAGTTAAATTTAGAGAACCGGATTAACATATCCACCCTAACCACCTTATCCATGGTTTGGATAACCCCCAAACCCCATCTCTATTTAGTGTCCCTGCAACCAAACAGCCCAAAACCCATTTAATTTCAAAATCCAAAACGACACAGTATCATGCCCCATTCATATCCGGTCGGGTACCGACCCGATCCAAACCCGGATCCGTCTAGACTTAACCCGATAACCCCCCACGCTTTTCCGGTCATCTCCCCCAAAGCTCCGGTGAGCAAACAGTAGGGTTCCGTCACCTTCTCCGGTGACGGCAACCACTTTCCGATGGTTTTTAAACCCATTTTCAATGCAGTTTTATTCCCTTCACTTCAAGGATCTCGAATCCACCCTCGGTTTCCATTGAAGCCCTCCCCATCATCACGAAATAGGGGTTTAACATTTTCGGCCGATTTTCCGGCCATGTGGATTCTTCTATTTCATGGCGTTTAAATCACGGTTTTGGCTCAAAAATGTTTCTAGTGTGTTTCTACACTTGTGTAGGTCATTTCTAACAACTCAAAACAAGTTTTTAAACATAAAGTTCATGGAACCCGATTATCCTCCCGAACCTGCAACTCAAATTTTCTCTATGGTTTCTACACCATTTAGCTTCATTCTTTTTGCAATAATTTCTATATTTCATGCTTGTTCAGACCCCACAATTATATCTAAGCTTTATGCTTTAAATCGAAATAACAGAACTGAAATCAATTACCTGGGTTTCAGATTTTGAGCTCACTGTGACTCTCCCACCTTTCTGTTTCTGAACCAATCTCTCTCCCTTCTTCTCCCCTTCCTTTCTTCCCTTAACCGACCCCCCAGTCGGTGGCCCTTGCCACTTGTAGCCACAGTGGCAGCACACTCATGCACACAAGACACCTCACACACATAGCTTTCTCTTGGCTGATTTTCAGTCGGTGGCCTTGCCACCTAACACACACACATGCACCGCATGTTGCCACCACACATGACCCACATGCAGTTCCTTTCTTTCCATTTTATTTCTTTTCATTTAATTATATTGTATTATAATATATATATATATATATATCATCCAACCGTATATATATATATATGATATTCATAATCATTTAGATTTACAATAAAAATTTATGCGTCGACATTCACTTGCACGTTTTTCAATAAACTCGGCTTCCGGTGCAACGGCACCCGGACACCCGTGACTGTTTGCCTCTCGTACCTATGCATCGTAATTAAACAATACAGTCTATTACGCATCCACTTTTATTTATGTCATTTCACGGCTTATAATTCGGGATTACATTTATAGCCCGGTCCAGCCCGGTGCACATGCTATATCCCGGGTCGGGATATTACACCGTATACACATGTATACATGTATTTATATAAATGACTTCACATGTATGTATATATATATATAAGTGTATTTTTTCAGTGTCTATCACCGTATTTGTTTTCGCACGTACATTGGTCGAATTAGATTCATCGATAATTTAGGATAAACCCAATTTAAATTCTAAAATTTTAGTTGTGCTATTTTAGGTCGTTGTAAATCGTGTATACTAAATTATAAAAGTGAAAAAATTGGGACATTTTATTTATTTCAGATTTTTGGGGTATTACAATTGCCTTGATTCCTAAATACATACTAAAGATCCCTTAACATGGATCAAATAAAATAAGGCACTAAAATAAAGCAAAAACCAAAGAAAACATAGATTCGAGGGCTAAGGTACAGAATGGGAAGGTGTTAGGCACCCACCCCTCCCGATCTGAATGTATCAGCCTCGAATATTCACTTGCAATGCTATTTTGTTATGAGAAAACTAAAAAGAGAGATATGAGTTCGGAATAGATAAATAATAAAAGATCTAATGTAAAGAAATGAGACAGAACAGAAAAGACTAAAAGAATATATGACGCAGGCTTCCTATGTATCTATTCAGTAAACAAAATCAGAGTTACGTAGTTCTCCGATTTACCCTCTTTTATCAAAAGTGATAAAAGAGATGAGATCAACCGGATCTAAAGAAAAAGAAATTGTTAAGGGTTTGAGCGCATACCTTATTCAGTTATGGTAGTCAGGTAGCACCTCGACTAGGAAAGTCTGGATTGGAGGCTTTTGTTGGGCAGATCTCCAGTTTGTTCTTTGGTTCGGAAAAGCGTCACTTTGACTGGCTTCGCAAAGAGAAGTTGTCACTTCGGCAGGGCTTCGGCATCAAGAAAGGGAGGGTTCTTGTAGAGAAAATTTCACGACCCGAAATCTGCCTCGCACGGACCCCGAGTCGCGACTGCCACCCCAAGGCCCGAAGGCCTCGGGACAAGGCTCGCATCTGCAGCGGTATCGAATAGATGTGCTTCATGTGATTGCGGAAGCGTGAAAAACTTTTTCTTTTCTTTTCTCATTTTAAAATTTTCACATCCTTCCGATACTGCCGCTATTCACAATGGTACACATGATCATACATTCAGAGCATAACTAAAAACTTAAAGGCTTCATAAATAATACATGTTTAACTGTTCCACGGGACTTAATACACAATAGCAAAATACTTCCAAATATAAAATATTGCCAACTTCATGGTACATCCCCAAGAAAATTGCTAGTCCTATGATTAGTTGCCTAACTCTTCTTCCAAAATAGATAGGCTTATCATCATCGCCATCAAGATCAAGCTGCCATCATTTACCTGAAAGAGGGCGGATATAAATCGGGGTAAGCTAATCTAAGCTTGTGAGTAATTCCTGTATTTTTCATGGGGTTTTCAACTGGTAGTGGTTTAGCACATGAGAGTTTATAAAATACTCACTACCAATTGCTCATACATTTTAGAACACAGAGTATATGCATTCTTAAAACAAATAGCTTTGAAACATTTAAAGTATTCAAGCTAAATACACATTTCTTCAAATAGAGCATATGCAATTTAAAAGCATATAAACACGTATGATAAAATGGGGGTGAAAACCTGCTTCCATTTCCAAAATATTTGTCATCTTTTCTCTTTGATTAGGTGGAATCTGTTTCGAACCAGACTCTCATTTTATTGTCAATGATATTTGCTTGGGGGATTAGATCCTGTTACCGGGCATGTACTGTTGAATCCCGAAGGATTTCAACCATCATAGGGGGTGGTACTTAGTACCGTTTATCTTATAAAACATCTATCCCATGGCTACTTCAATAGAGGATTTTCATGAATATTGAAAACATGAAATATACAATTTCTGCGATAGGGCTTCAATACTTGAAATAATCAAATTCAGAACATTTAAAAGAAATTTGCATTTTCAACCGGACATGCTAAATATTTCCAAGAAAAGAATTGAATATAAAACATTTAACCAGTATGTCAAATCAAAACAATTTAAAAACAGGAAACAAAAACTGAATTTGATATTCAAATGCTTCACATGACTTGAACTTAAAACTTCTTCAAATATTTGGAGTTAAATCTCCATTTCAAACACAGGGTTACTCACCTTGGTCCTTAGGTCAGTGCTAATAATGCGCTTTCCCCACTTCTTCTGTAGTTCCTAAGAACAATTCATATATAATCTCATTAACTTCACATCACTGCAATATCACCTACTGATGCTTCTTATCTTATGCTTAGATCGTATTAATCCTAACTGACTTCATAAATTTCTTATGTACTTAATTCAACTCGTACTTTTAACCTATGTCACAATTTAATGTGTTAGGAGTTTATTTCATTTTAACTATACTCTTCTGGTAGCTCCATTAACCTTAAATTAATTTTAATTACTTCATATGTCGACGTGCCGTGTCTTTCCGTATTTCATTTCAACGTACGTGCCTTAGTTTAGTACTTCAGAAATGCTTTAAATTTATAGTCATCTAACTGATGCTATTCATCAAATTTTATGTCTCTTTATTTTAGACACTTCTTTTGGTGGAATGGACTCTACCATTGA
This sequence comes from Nyssa sinensis, assembly GCA_008638375.1. Lineage (NCBI taxonomy): Eukaryota > Viridiplantae > Streptophyta > Magnoliopsida > Cornales > Nyssaceae > Nyssa > Nyssa sinensis. The sequence continues at coordinate 32,216,193 of CM018046.1, forward strand.
GTTCGGAACGTTGAAGGAAGTCAATTTTGGCTTTCTTAGAATTTAATTCGGCGTAGGACATGTTAGGGGCAATTTGGTAATTTATACCTTAACGTGTCTAAATTTTTCGGAGTCCCGTCTCGTGAAACGGACCCCACCATTAGATTCAGAATGATCCAAATAGTCAAAAACTACTATTTATTTATTTTATTTGGACCTCGTTTGACTCATTTATGGGGCAGGGGTATTTTAGTCATTTTGACATTTTTACGGGTCTTTAAATTTTTCGGGACCTCATCTTATGTCGTGGACCTCACCAATGGACTCAGAAGGCCCGATATAGTAGAAATACACATATAACTTGTCAAATTTGGGCTTCGGGCCATTTAGGAGTATTTAATTTAATTAAATAAATTTAATTAAATTAAACTCATGAAGTATAATAGATATATATTTAGTGTGCGATTTATGAACGGTCGAATAGGGTGGCACGCTGGCCAGCGTGCCACCTCCCTCCCAAAAGATACTGCCTTCGAAACTCCTTAGGTGCAGAATGCACCTTTTTATTCTTTTTATTTTTGATTTTATTTAATATATAATATATATATACTTTGCCCCTTAGGTGACACACGCAAGCGCGTGGCCGAGTGGTAAGAGAGGTGATCGGGCGTGAGGTCAGGGGTTCGAACCCCACTGACCGCGAATTTCCCTTCCTTTTTACAATTTAACACTGTTATACATACATACGCGGAACAGGCCCAAAACGACGTCGTCGTTGTTAATGCGGTGGCAGTCCCAGATGTCACCACGTGTCCGAGCCAACCCGTCTAACTTGAAAGACGACGAGTCGACTCAGCGTCGTCTTCCTCGTCAACTCGCGACTGTTGCCCTAATTCCCGCGTTACATTTCTTCCATTTTCGTGGATTTTTGTTCAAGGAAGGCCTACTGTTTTTTATCCAAATAGTTTCTGGGACATTAAGGATCATTTTTGTATTTGTTTTAGGGATTGAAATGGTCCAACGAGCTCGGGAAGGGGGTCGATAATTCCCATCTGCAACTGGTTGGGAAACCTTTGTTTCTTCACCATTTTTAGTGTGGTTTGGTTCAGTGTGACCCTCAAGGTAAGGGGATTCAATCCCTATTCTCAAAAACAGGCTTTGTGGTCAATTTCTAAAATGGGTCTTCAAGACCCGAACCTGCAACTCATGCTTTCATAGTCTTTTCTTTGGCTTCTTGGTCTCATGTTAGGTTTATTAGAACCCTTATGGCCTCTACTTGAAGCCCCTATACACCAAAAATGGTTTGGTTTCCATCGGATCAGACCTGCTTCAAGCAAGGTCCTCCCATGGCTGCCTTCTTGGTTTTACGTTTTTAAACTGTTTTTGGGCTCCCATTTAATGCTTGATCAGATCTAAATAGACTCTAAACATCATATATACATAATCAAAAGCTAAAACAGTTCATACGTAGGTAAATTTTTAGAGAGAGAAAAATGATAGTTTTATGTGTTCTCACCTTTTTGGTTTGAGATTGTTGACCCTCTTCACTTCTGCTTCTTTCTCCTTCTTCTCAGAAACTCTCTCTCCCTCTCAGCCTTTAGATTTTCATGTGGCATGTGTGTTTACAGTAGGTGTATTTGTATATGGGTGTATGGATGATTTTTTTTATTTTTTGCAAAAATCTGATTTGCCCCAACAACTTGGTTAACTTGTGGCAGTATCCATGCTCAGGTTTTTACTGCTTTGGGGCAGGCTTTCAATCAGCCGGTTGAGTGTTTTGTTTGCCTTGCATGTATATATATATATATATATATATATATAATGTAATTTACACTCTTACACACTTGGACACACACACACACACCTCTCACCGACACACACACACCTTTATTACACCTTGGACAATAGTATGCTTCCATATAATACACATGTATCTTCATGTATATATATATATATATATACAAAGTAATTTAAATTTTTTTATTTTTTTTATTTTTTTTACATAGCACATACATTAATATTTAATTATTCATACATGCTATCATTAATTTCTTATATTAAAACAATTAATTACTTTAAAAATTAATCATTCCCTTCAGTGTATAATATTTACACTAATCCTTCGTAACCTCGAAATGTGTGCCCAAATCTTGTACTCGTATTGATGACCGGCAGTTGTCGTGAAAATATAATTATCACGGAACCGACAAGTTGGTGATTGCAACGAAAGTGATGTACAGTCGTCCTGAGTTTTCAGGGCTATTACTAAAAGTCCATGCGTCGGGTTTGAAACTGACCTCGTTACTTAAGGCATCGATTTTTAATTTAACACAACGGCTTAATAGTCCCTAATTCGGGTCGGGGTATTACAGAGAACCCTAGAATTAACCTAACAACGTAAGGCTAGGGAAATCATCCTTCTTACTGTGTCCTCTGAAACTGATGGCCTAGGGGCTCTATTTATAGGAAAATATAGAGATTTAATCCAAAGGCCTAAGATGAAACCCTAAAACGGAGGGTTAGGATCTTGTCTTGAGTGATAATTATCTAATTAAATAAAAAAAAATTGAAATAAGAATGATTATCCTAACTAAATAAATTAATAAATAATTATGACAATGTACGAACCAATAGAATTGGTGTCTACATGCAATAACCAATGAGATAAAATAGAAATAGAATTTAAATGGAAAATAAACTCTAAAATGAAAACATCTAGGTTCGATGTATCTCTATTTGATGAAATATCAAACAACCAAATTTATGGAAATTCTAAAACTTAAAAGTCCTAATTAAGCCTAAATAGACTACTATCACTCAAGATTACCAAATTTTTTCCAATTCAGTAGAGAATCTCTAAATTGCCACAAGACACGTGTAATGACCAAATTATCTCCAATTCGTCACCAAAGGGCTAATGTTACCAAAATACTCTCATGTGGGTAAAATGATATAAAAATTACAAAAATGTCCCTCAAGTGACTAGGAAGTCCTATTGAGGGTATATGATTGTGCCAAAATACCCTTAGTGGGCAAAAAGGTGCCAAAATTACCAAAACGCCTTCCGATGGGCAAAAGAGTCCTAAAAGGAGTGGGACTCTATCGGGAAGAGTCCTACTTAGATTGGGACTTTGACAGGAGATGTAACACCTCGACCCAATTAACCAAAGCAATTAACGATAATAACAATTATCATAAGTTAATTTGCTTAATAACCATAGGCAACGCTAGTTATGACTAGTGACCCGTAAATACAGAAGCAAAGGTATAAAGGATGAAAATAATTAATTCTGAATTAGAGACGATCTATGAGAATACAATTTAATGTCGAGGGCCATAATTTGATGAGAAGTTATGACTAGTGTTAATCAAGGATTAACACACAAGGGAATGTAAAAAATTAGTGCACAAAGTGCACTTGAGTAAGATTAGCATAACGCAAGACGGAAGTGCATTTAATCGAAATTATTCTGATAATTATAATGGACTATTAGAATAATTAAAATACATTTAAATACATCAAGGTGAGACAATGAAGGCTATAAAAACTTGATAAGATCTCGATTTACGAAATCGACACATGAAGAGAATAAATAAGTGATACAAGTATATGAGGAAGAAATAAAATGAATCGAGAATTTTTTAGAAAAATAATATATTTTTGGCATAAACCAAACATGATGGGACATGTTAAAAATAAAATTAATGAAATGAAAAGGAAGCATGCAAGAATAAAAAACGTTGCGAGAATGCCAAGAGATTTTATGGCAATTGAAACGCAATTTTGAAAATTCAAGAAACACACCCAAAATGCCAAATAAGGCAAAAGAAGAGAAAAAAGATAGACAATAAGGCCAAAAGTGTTGGCCAAGAGTGTAGCACCTTGATCTAATTAATTAATTATTAGTCTGCTAATTATTAATTGGAGACAATATAAAGAATAATTGAGGAAACTAATCGTGAATTTCTCGACAGTCACGATAGACCAACAAAATAATTAAACACGTCAAGAGAGGAAGGTGTAATACCCGAACCTAATTACCAATTAATTAGGTAAAATGATGTCATTGTGACATTATGGAAACTCGAACTAGCGAACTATGATGACCACAAAGAAATAATAACCAACACGAGACCTCGGACGTCGAAGCTAACCAAAGTAGAAAACCCTCAGAAGAAATCGTTTTGTAAAAAGAGCAATAGAAAAGAAATTAGGAAGGAAATAACTAAAACGAAATTCTGCGCTAGCCAAACAAGGCATAAGCCCAAATGGGGGGAAAATGCCCAAAAGTGAAGCTAAGGAGATTTGAACCCTTGACCAAGTGAGGGGAACTTATGACACCCAAAAATTTACAAAGTGGACTGCCAACAACTTTATGCCTAAATACACAACCAGATTGTATATAAGCCCAATGCAACCAAGGCCACCTCCCAAATTGGCCAATGGCCATACATGCAAACCCCTCATCATCACCTGAATCTCCCTACATCAGCCCACATCATTCCACCTTAGCTCCTACATCAGCCATATAATCACACCTAAGCCTGCAAGAGTAATACATATAGATATATATATATATATATAGGTGTGCATTAATATATATATATATACATATATATATATATATGTATACTCTTTCAAAAAACACATCAAGTGTAGTGTGTTCAGACCATGGTTGTGTAAGAAACCTGGTGTGTGTGTGCGCGTGAGTATTAGAGAGAGAAAGTGCGAGAGAACCATATTATGTGTAGGCTTGTGTGTGAGTGTGTGTGTGACCATTGGAGGTGCAAAGAGAGAAGGGACTGGGGAATACACGAGCAGGACAGAACTACCACATTGAGGTCTCACCTTGAGCCACGAGTAGAGAGAGGCTCACTCTGCAAAGGTAAAACACCAATCTTTAAGAAATTTTCCTTTCAATTTTCTTCATTGTTTCAGTATTATCTTGGAATTTGACTGCATGCACGAGTTAATTTCGACACTAGGAACCATTTTAAATCGATTTGGAAAGCCAAGGAGGTTGGACATGCACCAACCAGTGAGGAGCTGCCATGGACAAACCTCCATAGCAGCAGGTCTGAGATGACCTTTAAGAAACCAAATTTTGAAAACTCAGACCTAAAATCGACCCTTCTAGTATTCCAAAAACCTTAAGACGCGACCCAAAACCTTAAGGGAAGACCACTAAAAGTTGAGGTGCAGTTTTGGGTTTTGAAGCCACTTTCACAAACTTGAACCAAAACCCAGTTTTGAGAATAGGAACTCAAACCCCATGATCAGTAGGTCACCATAGACGAAATCCCATCAACTTTAGACCAAAAACATGAATGTATAACCGAGTTGCAGGTTCGGTTATTTGATCTCAGGCCATACGCTTGAGCTTGATGCAACGCCCCAAACTGATGCCCAAACAGTCCTTAGGCTCTTAAAAGTGATTTAGAATGAAAAGCAGAGGAAAAGTTCAACTAGAAAACCACGAAATCGAAGGGGTTTGGAAATGGAAATTAGGGCAACACGGGGGAAGAAGAGGGGCAGAAGATGAACAGTGGGCGGTTCAGTTCGGGTCGGTTTCGGGTTTGGGTCGTGACCCGACACGTCTCATAAACGGTATAAGTAGGACGGTGCCATTTTGGGTTCAAAGGTTTTAAAATTTAAAATTGAAATGGGCTTGTTTGGTTACAGGTATAAAAAATTAAAATTGGATTAAGGCTTTGACCAAACCCTGGATAAGGGATATAACAGAGTTCTGTTAATCCAGTTCTTTGGCCTAGCCTGAACCGGCTGGTTCACCATACATCTGGTCCGGTCCAAGGTTTTGTCTTATAAACCCACTGGTTCAATACCTTAATTAAAATAAATTCAACCAGTACTTTTCTGAATTAGACCTTAGCCCCAACAGTTTTGGAAAATTGTGCTCTGGCCCAGATTTTAAATGATTAATTTAAATAAGCCCCTGAAAAATAAATAATTAATAAAATAATTTATTTAATTATTTTATTAAATGGGTAAACTGACCATTTTACCTTTGGACATTAAATAGGTCAAACGAAGTCCAAATAAAATAAATAAATAGTGTAATTTTACTATTTCAGGCATTCCGGACTCAACGGTGGAGTCCGATTTGGGAAATTAAGTCCCAAAAAATAAAGACAAGCAAATAGTAAATGACTGTATTGCCCTTAATGATACCTAGGGCCAAATAAAAATAAAAGATAGTCCATTTTAATTACGTTGGGTACTCTGGATTCAACGGTGGAGTCCGTACTAGCAAAAAAAGTACCAAAAAACATGACGCGTAGTAGTGTAAAATTACCAAAATGCCCCCTAGTATGGTACGAAGCCCAAATAAAGTCCAAATTGGACAAAATTGATCCCGATGGAAACCCAAATAATTATGAATTCACATATGTGACTAAATAATGAGTCGGGATCAAAATATCATAAAATGTGAAATGACCAAAATACCCTTAAGTACGAAAAATGCGAAGTAAAGGCTGAATAAATTAGAAAAAAAGGCCAGTCTGATATAAAACATAATTTTGGGACTAAATAAGACTCTGAAACAGTTAAAGCATAAAATAAGAAATGATCGATGTGTCCCGGTGATCAAAATCAGATACCAAATGAAATCCAAAAGACTTAGAAATTTATATATGAGATGTATGGAATATTTTGAGAACTACAATTGGGCCCGGGACAAGAATGACAAAATTACTATTTTGCCCTAAGGTCGAATAAGTGCTTAATTGATAACGACTAGAGTCAAAATGACTTAAAATATCATTCTGACAGCTGCTAAGCCTATTGAAGGAATTTAATAACATAAGTTGAAACCCAATGAATGGGTAATATGCCAATGAACTTAATTAGGCCATCTGATAGATTCCTAAGATGATGAATAAGACATGAATGAATGAATTCTGATCTGTCTATAATTAATGATGATTATTCAGGCTATGCAAGGATATGCCTGAAGTATTTGGAGATTATTAGAGTATTTGTAAATGGAGAATGCAATACTAAGAAACCGAGGTAAGTAAACCCGAACTTTGTTATGTGGTCCTTCCTAGCCAATCACATTTATTTCCATATGTTGCCAAATTTGTACTCTATATACTACCTATTGAACTTGATTTCTCTATTTTGAAGCCAATTGACTTGTGATCAAATATTCATGTCTGTACTTCGGATTTGACTTGCTTGCCTATGTCTTTTGGGATCTTGATCTGCTGATATTTGAGCATATTTATACCATCATGATCTGATGATATATATTATTGATAGAAATTTTGTTGATCCACACATTTATGTCTCATTGATTGAGATGTTGGCTATTTCACATGATTGTACATCCTGTGTGGAAATTTATTGATCATGATATTCAGTATGTACCCGGGGTTGTGCTCAGTCACAATGGCCCATCCGTTCCCATATGCGGAGAAGACCCTTCGGGACATGTTGTGTCCTTCGGGACTTGTAGTAAAAGAGCTCTGGCACTTTTCAGCAAGCCCGAGCGGAACTGAATATGCGTGTTCTGAGGGTATGCCGGGCCCTATTCTGTTTATGCATCTATTCTGTTAGAATTCGATAATGACGTTTTTGCATTGTTGGATGATCATATTTTATACCCTGTGAATGATCATATTATTTGCAAGCATGAAATAATTTTGATTGGCTAACATATTATTGGTGGCAGCAATTTATTGTGTTGAGCTGGATCCCTTTTGACTGATCCTCTATTGTATTATTCCTTGTGGGAATAAGCCTTTTGGACCCTCGAGTCATTGTTGTGTATCTTGGTGACTGGCTATTGGCTATATGTTATCCCTTTCTTCTATTATTCTTGTGAACTAACCCTGACCCATAGCAAAGCTAGGAATTTACTTATTGAGCTTTGTTAGCTCACTCCTTATTTATAACCATTTTCCAGGTAACTTATGATGTATTATATGCAGTGAGATAACTAGTGGAACTAGTGAAGCACAAATGATTTACATTAATGAGATGAACTCCAAGTCAAGTTGGCTACGTACTCTATAAGGTTAAGTTCACAATTGTATTATAATGTTACATCATTAATGATGAGGTTAGCCTAGTATATTGGATCACTATGATTAAATTGCACTTGGAGACATTTTGATTGTTGATCATTGGGGATGAGTTTGATCAGCTGAAATGTATTGGTGTAACTTTCGCCTTAAGTAATTCTATGATATAAAATAGATGCATTGGGGCATGTATATTGATGCTCTAAAGATATTTGGTGACTGATTCTAGACATGCTCTGATGTATTTGGATGAGTTGCATTTATGAATTAAAAAATGTTTTCAATTTATGCTGCTTTAACCCTACATTTGGAATGCAATTCATTGTTAAGTTCAGAAGTTGCCTTTGGTTGGTCGCATTGTCGGTGGAAAAAACCAGCAAGGTGGCCCACTGGCATCATGTCCTCGGGATCCGCGTAGGGTAGGTTTCGGGATGTGACAAAGAGATTTGAACCCAAACCAAAAAATGAGGGAGAATCCTATACCAAAAAGAATAGCCAACTTGGCTGCAGCACTTTTGTGCTATATATCTCACAAGATATATATATATATATATATAAGAGCTACATAAAATGTCAAATTTGCATGCTCTAGGGCTAAGGTGTCTGTAACACCCCGACTTTGTGTAATTAATAATTAGTTATTAATTATTAATTAATACTGGCTCATAGAATGATCTAGGGAATTAATCATAATCCCGGCGGTCATGATAGACCGATAAAATAATTAAATATGTCTGGAGGAAAAGGGTAAAATACCCGAACCCAATTACTGATTAATTCGACGAAATAACACCGCTTTAACACTAACGAAATCCGAATTAGCTAACCCGAAAAATCCCGAATGTTTAATAAATGACACGGAACGTCTAACACTGAAGATAACTGAAATATGAAACTCCCGGAACAAACCGTGTCGAAAAAGGAGTTACGGAATGAAAGTTATGAAGGAAATACTGAAATTGAATTTCTGTGCAACCAAACGTGGCCTTAACCGAAAATATGGGAAAAATGGCCAAATGGGAGGCCAAGGGAATTGAACCCTTGACCTTTGAGTGAAAAGAAACCTCATCCAAAAAATAACCAACTAGACTACTATTATCCTTGTGTCCATATATACAACAGAAATGTATATAATACTGAATTATCCTAATCTGCCACCAAAACTGGCCAATGGCCATCCATGCAACACCACACCCTTGCATCACCCCTATGCTCCCTAGCTCATCATCACCCTACTTCAGCCATGATGACCTCTCCTCCAACCAAAATACATGCAGAATTATCATGAGGTTGGGAGATGTATTGCATTACAAGTCTCCATATGTGTATTGGAGGAGGGAGAAATCAGAAATGGGTGCATGAGATCTGCTAAAGAGAGTGAGTGGGAGAGGGCTGCCATGGGAAGGCTGCATGTGTATCCATGGTGTGTGTACCTCCATGGGGATGCACCAAAGGACAAAGGAGGAACTGAGGGGCACTACGGGATCTGAACAAACACCACCACCAAGCCTGAACCGAGCCATTGAGGAGGAAGCCACTGTCTAAAAAGGTAAACACTAAAGTTACCAAATTTTCTGTTTTGATTTATTGGCACTGTTCTGATAATTTTTAGACCATAAAAACTGTATATAGATGTTACTGTGAGGCTTGGGAGGGTTATAGAACCACTGAGAGGGTCGAATAGGCATTAAAAACCTAGAGCCGTGACCCAACCGCCATGGATGGAGCTCCCTGTAGCAGGTCTGAAATGACCTCAACCGAACTGAGTTTTGATGGCCTAGAACTGATCTAGACACTGAGAGGGTTTCAAATATCACCAACCGCGACCCCAACACTTGGGTATAAGCCCTCAAAACCGAAGCTATTGCTTTCGGCCATGGAACCCAAAACCTGAGATAGGCTTGCAAACTAAAATTTATAAATGGGGAATTGAAGCCTCTATCCTAAGGGTCACAACAAGCCAAGAATCGTGCGATTTGGTTGAGAAACAAGGCCTCACGACCGAACTGAAAATCTGCACGATAATCGGTTATACAGAGCTCAATCCTTGGATTCGAAGCTCAAAATTGATGCCAAGTTGTTGCTTTAGCCTCTAGGAACAGTTTGGAACCGAAATCAGTTGAAAACAGCCTTCGAAACTCCACGAAAATGGAGGAAACCGAAGCTGTCAATTAGGGCAACACAGGGGCGGTCGACGGGGAAGACAGAGTTGACTCGCCAACTCATTCGAGTTGGGCCGAGTCCACTCGGACACATGTTGATGCACGGGCGTGCCACCGCATTAACAAGACTGCGTGTAAAGATTCGAAAATTTGGGATAAAATTTTTTTTTATTAGAACACTGCGAATGTCCTAAATTTCTAATTAATTTAATTTTGAGAAAAAAAAATAAATAAATAATAAAAATGACATAAGACACGAACGGACACCCAGAGACGTCAAAACAAATAATACTGATATTGAGCCAGCTTTATACCAACTTTATTTACATTCAAAATTAATATATGAAAAATAAAATAAAATAAAAATGTGTAATAGTATACATAAATAAAATATAAAGTATGGTATAATATATATAAATATATATATATGGGTGTGGTGGTAAATGAATAAAAGAGAAAAGAAGAAAAGAAGAGGGGCGGTGAACTGGTCGCGTGAAAACAGAAGAAAAGAGAGAAAAAGAGAGAAAGAGAAAAAGAGAGAAAGAAAGAAGAGAGAAAGGAAAGGGGGTGAGGCGGCGGTGGTCGCGAGAGAGAAACGGAAGGGGCTGCGGACGGCGGTGGTCGCGAGGGGGGAGATCTGGTCGACGGCCATCGCGTCTCGCGTGTCCAAGCTCGCGTCGGAGTGCGACGGGTCTGCGACGGATTTGCGACGGATTTGCGATGGGTTTGCGACGGATTTTGGATTGCGATTGGGGTTACAATTTTGTGAATTGTGTTGCGATTTGGTGTGTGTTGGCTGTTTGGGTTTGACGCAGACAGGGGATGTGTATGTATATGTATATATGTATGTGTGTGGATGTTACGGTTTTACGGGATGGCTCTCGGTGTGGTGTAGCGATGGAGTAACAGTGGGTTTTGGAATTTTCTGCAGCAATTGGAGCTGCATGCTGCGGATTGAAGGGGCACACGGCAACAGATCTGGGGGAAGTACAGTGGGTCTGAATGGGGTTCAATAGAAGACTGATCAGTGGAGATGGCGTTGAGATTGGAGGACCGATGTAGTGCGGTGAGCTTCAAGTGGATGGGCTAAGTTCAATTAGTGATGCCGTGAGTTGAATAGGGCCATGAAGCTGAGGCGTGATCCAGAAGGAGATACCGAAGGGACTGCGCCTACTTGCAGTGTGTGTGGGTTGGGATCATGGGCTATCCCCGCACCATGGACAGCACCAACACCACCCAGATCAACGGCCAAAATTTTTGCCCAGCCAACAATCCGTTCTGATCAGATCAGCTCTCCCATCGGATTCAGCATCAGACCCTTTTCGAAGGAAAACCAAAGATTGCCTGGGTTATCGGAATAGCCTCAGCCGTTAAAGATAGAGTCGTTGATACTGGGGTTGTGATTGTTGTGATGAAATTGCGGCTTCTAGAGTTATATAAAAAAAATATATATATCTGTGTGGGTGTGCGTATGTTTGTGTAATGTTGGAAACTAGGGGAGCTGTTGGAGGGATCCTTGTACTGCGGGATTCTGGGGAACAGATTTCAGGAAATTTGGGGGTTTTGCAAAGTTGGGTTGGTGAATGGAAGACTGCTGGTGGGATGGTTTTGCAATGGGGGTTATATTGATCTTGTGGGACAATTGGGTGGTGAGTGTCCGAGATGTAAGCAGGAGGGGGCATTCTGTGTCCTGTTTGTTTGTGAATGCGGAGCATTCAAGGATGTATCCTGGTATGTGATGCAACTAGATCAGCTGTGTGAGTGGAGTTTGCTGCAGGAACTGAATTCAGAGGTGTTGGCGTGGGTGGCTCCACTCGCTTACGAATTTCAGAAAGAATAGAAGGAGATCAGTGGTCTGGGCATTAATCTGGAGAGGAAACATAGGATAATTGAGAATTTTGATGTGGGGTTTTCATGGGAGTTACCTGTGGTTTCTAAGGGACCTGCAGCTTGAGCAGGGCCCATTGACTGAGGGAAGAAATGCAACATTAGTTGTAGCTTCAGCCTTGCGGTGGTGTAATTGTTAGAGGCTATGGGTTTTAACCTTGCTTGTAGCAATTGGAGCTACCGATTTGGGAGACTCTACAGAGTAATCTGATGAGTGGAAGGGAAAGTTCTTCAATATCTGATGGATGGGATGATAAGATGGATGGGATCAGAATCTGTCAGGATCATCATCTGCTTGAGGGAAAAAAGGTTGAAGAAGCTGATGAAACTGGATTTAAAATGGCTGGCCGACTCGATCAACCTGCCGGTGTGTTTTCTTCAACTGCTGAACCATGGATTGGAGAGCAACCTCAAACTCGGGATGCACGAGGGTTTGGTTCACGCTTGACTGCAAATTCTCCAAAGATTGGCTGAATGGAGATAAGCATAAGCTTGATATGATTCCATTGGAGGACTAAGTTACTTACGGGTTGATTGGATTGCATAGTGGACATCGCTTAGTAGGGTTGTGACCAACCCTATCAGGTATGATATTTTATTAATGTGAGAAATGAGATTAAGCTTAGGAGTATTTGATAAGATGATTGAATGTTCTCTATGCGTAATTGCTATTAGGAAACCACTTAGAATTTGATTGTTTATATGCTTACGTGTTCTTTATGAATCTGTGGGTGTTATGATTTACTTCTTGAGTTGTCATCATATGTGATTTATGTTTTAGAAGGATCGCTGATATTGCGACATGTAGAATTGTATGAGGGTTGGGATTGATCGAGCATGACACGTAGATTTATGGATGAAATCTTGTAATTTAAATGCTATTGTTAATCTTAAATGTGATGCATCATTTAAAACATGTTGCATATGCTTATGAAAGGGATGTTTCATTTGAACTGTATCATTGCATTATGAAATCATGGCATATCGGCATCGGGTGATTTCTTGAAAGCATAGTGTGGGTCAGCACGAGGTGCTGGTGCATTATGAGGGTGCAGATCCTGTGGTGAAAAACCCAAAATTGGCCATTAGGTACTCGCATGCCTGACGGATTCCGGACCGTGAAGCGAGACATACAAGGTACTCATGCCGACGGGGAAGGACCGTATCATGAGACATGGGTGGGCATAGAGTTGCATGGGTGTGTCACGCATCCTGTTCATATATTGCATACTGTTCATATACTGTCATCATGACATCGAATGCCATATAGAAATAACTGTACACTTGCACATGCCACGACCTTAGTTTTGTTTCTTGCATTAGTATTATATCATACCAGCATGTTGTCGCTGACCCATTCGTGGGCACAGGTTTCAGATAAAGCTCCTGGCACACGGGACTTGATGAAATCTTGGAGAAAGGAGAGGAAATGAATTTGGAAGAATATTTGGGCCCTTGGGGCGTATTTAGACATTATAAACGATTGGTGTATTTCTGAAAAGAATGGAAATGACATTGTATATTGTAATAAATAATGAATTTGTGATCTTTTAGTTTAAGTGTAGGAGTAGACGTGATGAATTGTATAAGTAGGGATGTATATTTAACTTTGATAGAGTTGTGGCCATCGAGTGAGGATGGATTGTGACTGTTGTATATATATATATATATGATGTACTGTGTTTATCAGGGGGAAAAGGTTCGAAAAACAAAGGAGGTGCTGCCGAAATTTTTAGAAAATTAAAGAACTCTATTTAATTTGTCGTAAATTTATAAATCTGTTTAATTATCTTTTATTTTATTTACTTTCTGTTCGTCAGTCGCACCTCGGGTTTCGGTCAGAAATTCGGGGCGTGACAACGTGGTATCAGAGCATAGGTTCGAATACCTAGAGACTGTGGGGTGTTTTTGAATACAATGGGATTATGACGTATGGTTGGGAGTTTGTATAAACCTTGTATAATGTGTGGACTTTGACAGTTAAGTATTAGAGTTCAAACTTGAGAATACTTGGCGATGATAGGTGTTGTTGAACACCATGATACCTTGGAGGAGAACATTTGACTTAGTGTAAGCTGTTGGTGGTATGTGGTAGGACTTGTGTGTTATGTGGTTATTTTATTGGGTGCATGACTTGTTACGATTAGGGTTAGATGATGATACACTATGATGTGTGATTACGTGAGTTGATGCAGTGTGGTGTATGATATGGACGATATGTATATTGGTATGACCGTGTCTGAGAACATGATGGGTGATCTAATGTTTTGAATATGGGGAGAAATTCAGACCTTAAGTTATTTGGGTTAGTTTGGGTGGTAGGTTTTATGTGCACGTGTTACCTTGGTATGCAATATACTGGATTTTCCGATTGACTGAGAGTACGCAATGGTTTGATATAATAGTTGACTAAGGTTAGAAACACATGTCTATGTGATAGACCGTATATTTTATGGGATAGGCCTTATGCCTAGTTGTTTGAGGTATGGGTTGTGCACTTAGTTATTTATACGGTAGGCGGTATGCCTAGTTAATTATGAGATAGGCTGTGGACCTAATTATATATCTGGTTGGTTGTGTTCTTATATCTATGTATAGGTATGCTAGGTTAGTACCCAATATTCATGGATTATAGTACTATGACTATGATATTTATACAGACTGGATTGGTCTCAGGTCTTGCGTTACAGTTGATGGATGGCGCCCCATCAGCCAGTAACAAAAGGAGTTGTGATCATGAAGGGTTATCACCTAGCTATATAAGTAGGAAATAATGGAAGAATTATAAAAGCCTTAATTGAACACATGCCAATGAGGTAGAGAACCATAAATGAAAAAAAAAAACACATAAGACTTTAAAATGCTACAATAAAAATTTAAACTTATGAGGATTCTTGTGTATAGACTGGACAGTAGATACTCAGAGTGTTGTACCAAAAATTTTAAAGGTGTCCTTGTGGTAAACCCTTTTGTGGAGAGATGCATTATTTTTGAATAGCATTCGCTTAGGATTGAGTGTTGATAGGCTAGTTGAATACTAGCGTGACTTGAGAGTGTGAAAGTTACATTGTTTAAATAAATTCCTTCATTGTGAAAGGATGTGTTAGAAATCAGTGTTCATTGTTTAATGTGACCAACGGGTGTGAATGATTGACTTGAGTTATATAAGTGTTAATTAAGCAAGTGTGTTTGTGAGATGTGTTAGATTGTCAGGCGATAATTAATGATCATTTGTCTAAGGAGAATTGTGTGGACATGAGGGGTTTGGAAACTATTGTTGTGGGTTAATTCAGATTACGATGTAATTGAATATTGATTTCGTGCTTAGGATGAGTATTGAATTGGAATACGAAGGCGAATCTAAAAGTTAGGGGTTTTGATGATTTTTTTATTTAATTGAGATTAGTTATATTGTGGCGGACTGTGGAGGTAACCTAGTGATGAATGTTATTGTCTTACCTAGTTTTATGAGATGATCGACACTAGATGCGAAGAGAATAGTGAGCTGATCTAATGAACTTATGAATGTAGACCTTGTGAAAAATAATGAGTCGTTTGAATTGGGCCAAATTGAGGGGTCGGTTATGAACCTAGTTCTAACTTAGTTGATAAGGTTGATTTCAGAATCATGATTGAATAAGGGGTAAGCATTGATTGTTGTTTTGGAGGAAATTGTATTTCGAGTTAAGGGTCGGGTGATATGAATTTCTTGAACATGAACCTTGTGTCTGAGATGCGGTTGTGTGAATGTCATTGTGGTGAAAATAGTGTGGTTGAGGCACTAGGACTTAACAGCTTGGATTGTTATACGCCTTATAAGTGAATGGTGGTTCTCTCTTGTCATTTAGAAATACGAGGGTAAAGGTTGTGAATGAATCTGATTGGTTTAGATTAAGTTATAAATGTTTATGTTGTCTGGGTCTGGATAATGAATATTGCACTTGGGAGATTTTACTTTATTCAGGGGCTTGCGATGATTGTCTTATTCCACCATCGTAGGGTTCACCAATTGAGATAATGGGATACTGATAAGGATCTGTAGATATTGCTCGGTAGAGATAGCTGGTTACATCTTTTCTTTTGACTTCATTCTACTTGACGTGTCTAGTCGTGGTATTACATTGAGGATAGATCAGTTATTTACATTTTTGGGTGAGTGTAGACTACTACAGGAGGAGAGTGACGGTGTGTACTCCTGAGGGAGATGTTTTTCTTTATTTCACGGGGTGTCCGTGGATCCTTCTGGGGTGGACTTCGTTATGAGATAGGAGAGGTTAGACGTCGACTTGATTGGACTGGTTGGGATTACGTGATTGGGTTAAGTACGGTGGTTTTAGTATGTGAAATGTGTGTGACATGTGGTATGCTTGTTTAGTGAGGAGCTGAGACTGGATGTTTATATCTACGTAACAGGCTAAGTGAAATTAAAAGGTAGAATTTGAACTCGTTGTCTGTGATATAGGCTGTGAGCCTAGATATCCATAGGGCTGGATGTATACCTAATTACCTGTGTGGCAGGTGGTGTGCTCATTTATGTATGTGTATATTCTTGGATGGATTTTATACTTGAGTGCTGATGTGGTAAGCTACGTGTTAGACACTGAATGTTGTTTGTTTATTCTATTTATATATATACATGTGTTTTGGGTACATGTGATTAAGGATTGACGTATATTCATAGTTGGAATTAGTGACGAGTTCCACTGAGAATCTCTATTGTTATGAGACTTTATTTGAGAAGTTGACTAGAACAATGATGAGTTGAAACAATCTTAGAAGGAATTGAGATATTCTTTTTTATTTCCTCTAATGCTTTGTCTTTTTCAAACCTTGATATGTTGTTTTAAATTTTGTATTTGGAATGTATAGACTATGTTGCCTTCATTCGAATGTTTAGTTAACACATATAGGCTTGAAGTGAATAGGCTAATTTTATTGATGCATGACACTTAGTCTCGGTTATATATAGACTAGGGTAGACGATGATGACCTTATTTTAAGATTATGGTATTGATGCCATTGTGGTGAATCATTAGATGATTACATGACTTGATTTGAGATTGGTAAGATGGTTAGCAAGTGTGTGAGAGACTTTGAGGTGTCTTGGTAAACAGTGAGAGCTCCCCTTTATTTCTGTTGTTGTATTGAGTTATTGAAGCAGGCCGTGAGGCATGGATGGATTTGAAAAGTTTGCATTGATGAACCAACATGTTAAGGATTTCGTTACGTGTTGTGCCATGAGAAGTGAGTCGTTATAGATGGGATCAGCACCAGACCCTAGCAACGGAAGTGTGGTGCAGTTCCGAGGGACTACTCTCGCCAGAAGGCGGAGCCTTGCTGGGGGAGTGAGAGAAGGATTAAAGTTACGTCCCACATTGCCTGGTTGAGGGAGAGGCGAATGGTCCATTGGTAAGGCTGCACGTCTCCGTGCCACAATGCATTTTGAATTGATCTTTTATTATCTTATCAAGGAGATGCATAATTTTAAATTTCGGGACGAAATTTCTTTAAGGAGGGAAGGATGTAAAGATTCGAAAATTTGGGATAAAATTTTTTTTTATTAGAACACTGCGAATGTCCTAAATTTCTAATTAATTTAATTTTGAGAAAAAAAAAATAAATAAATAATAAAAATGACATAAGACACGAACGGACACCCAGAGACGTCAAAACAAATAATACTGATATTGAGCCAGCTTTATACCAACTTTATTTACATTCAAAATTAATATATGAAAAATAAAATAAAATAAAAATGTGTAATAGTATACATAAATAAAATATAAAGTATGGTATAATATATATATATATATATATATATATATATGGGTGTGGTGGTAAATGAATAAAAGAGAAAAGAAGAAAAGAAGAGGGGCGGTGAACTAGTCGCGTGAAAACAGAAGAAAAGAGAGAAAAAGAGAGAAAGAAAGAAGAGAGAAAGGAAAGGGGGTGAGGCGGCGGTGGTCGCGAGAGAGAAACGGACGGGGCTGCGGACGGCGGTGGTCGCGAGGGGGGAGATCTGGTCGACGGCCATCGCGTCTCGCGTGTCCAAGCTCGCGTCGGAGTGCGACGGGTCTGCGACGGATTTGCGACGGATTTGCGATGGGTTTGCGACGGATTTTGGATTGCGATTGGGGTTACAATTTTGTGAATTGTGTTGCGATTTGGTGTGTGTTGGCTGTTTGGGTTTGACGCAGACAGGGGATGTGTATGTATATGTATATATGTATGTGTGTGGATGTTACGGTTTTACGGGATGGCTCTCGGTGTGGTGTAGCGATGGAGTAACAGTGGGTTTTGGAATTTTCTGCAGCAATTGGAGCTGCATGCTGCGGATTGAAGGGGCACACGGCAACAGATCTGGGGGAAGTACAGTGGGTCTGAATGGGGTTCAATAGAAGACTGATCAGTGGAGATGGCGTTGAGATTGGAGGACCGATGTAGTGCGGTGAGCTTCAAGTGGATGGGCTAAGTTCAATTAGTGATGCCGTGAGTTGAATAGGGCCATGAAGCTGAGGCGTGATCCAGAAGGAGATACCGAAGGGACTGCGCCTACTTGCAGTGTGTGTGGGTTGGGATCATGGGCTATCCCCGCACCATGGACAGCACCAACACCACCCAGATCAACGGCCAAAATTTTTGCCCAGCCAACAATCCGTTCTGATCAGATCAGCTCTCCCATCGGATTCAGCATCAGACCCTTTTCGAAGGAAAACCAAAGATTGCCTGGGTTATCGGAATAGCCTCAGCCGTTAAAGATAGAGTCGTTGATACTGGGGTTGTGATTGTTGTGATGAAATTGCGGCTTCTAGAGTTATATAAAAAAAATATATATATCTGTGTGGGTGTGCGTATGTTTGTGTAATGTTGGAAACTAGGGGAGCTGTTGGAGGGATCCTTGTACTGCGGGATTCTGGGGAACAGATTTCAGGAAATTTGGGGGTTTTGCAAAGTTGGGTTGGTGAATGGAAGACTGCTGGTGGGATGGTTTTGCAATGGGGGTTATATTGATCTTGTGGGACAATTGGGTGGTGAGTGTCCGAGATGTAAGCAGGAGGGGGCATTCTGTGTCCTGTTTGTTTGTGAATGCGGAGCATTCAAGGATGTATCCTGGTATGTGATGCAACTAGATCAGCTGTGTGAGTGGAGTTTGCTGCAGGAACTGAATTCAGAGGTGTTGGCGTGGGTGGCTCCACTCGCTTACGAATTTCAGAAAGAATAGAAGGAGATCAGTGGTCTGGGCATTAATCTGGAGAGGAAACATAGGATAATTGAGAATTTTGATGTGGGGTTTTCATGGGAGTTACCTGTGGTTTCTAAGGGACCTACAGCTTGAGCAGGGCCCATTGACTGAGGGAAGAAATGCAACATTAGTTGTAGCTTCAGCCTTGCGGTGGTGTAATTGTTAGAGGCTATGGGTTTTAACCTTGCTTGTAGCAATTGGAGCTACCGATTTGGGAGACTCTACAGAGTAATCTGATGAGTGGAAGGGAAAGTTCTTCAATATCTGATGGATGGGATGATAAGATGGATGGGATCAGAATCTGTCAGGATCATCATCTGCTTGAGGGAAAAAGGTTGAAGAAGCTGATGAAACTGGATTTAAAATGGCTGGCCGACTCGATCAACCTGCCGGTGTGTTTTCTTCAACTGCTGAACCATGGATTGGAGAGCAACCTCAAACTCGGGATGCACGAGGGTTTGGTTCACGCTTGACTGCAAATTCTCCAAAGATTGGCTGAATGGAGATAAGCATAAGCTTGATATGATTCCATTGGAGGACTAAGTTACTTACGGGTTGATTGGATTGCATAGTGGACATCGCTTAGTAGGGTTGTGACCAACCCTATCAGGTATGATATTTTATTAATGTGAGAAATGAGATTAAGCTTAGGAGTATTTGATAAGATGATTGAATGTTCTCTATGCGTAATTGCTATTAGGAAACCACTTAGAATTTGATTGTTTATATGCTTACGTGTTCTTTATGAATCTGTGGGTGTTATGATTTACTTCTTGAGTTGTCATCATATGTGATTTATGTTTTAGAAGGATCGCTGATATTGCGACATGTAGAATTGTATGAGGGTTGGGATTGATCGAGCATGACACGTAGATTTATGGATGAAATCTTGTAATTTAAATGCTATTGTTAATCTTAAATGTGATGCATCATTTAAAACATGTTGCATATGCTTATGAAAGGGATGTTTCATTTGAACTGTATCATTGCATTATGAAATCATGGCATATCGGCATCGGGTGATTTCTTGAAAGCATAGTGTGGGTCAGCACGAGGTGCTGGTGCATTATGAGGGTGCAGATCCTGTGGTGAAAAACCCAAAATTGGCCATTAGGTACTCGCATGCCTGACGGATTCCGGACCGTGAAGCGAGACATACAAGGTACTCATGCCGACGGGGAAGGACCGTATCATGAGACATGGGTGGGCATAGAGTTGCATGGGTGTGTCACGCATCCTGTTCATATATTGCATACTGTTCATATACTGTCATCATGACATCGAATGCCATATAGAAATAACTGTACACTTGCACATGCCACGACCTTAGTTTTGTTTCTTGCATTAGTATTATATCATACCAGCATGTTGTCGCTGACCCATTCGTGGGCACATGTTTCAGATAAAGCTCCTGGCACACGGGACTTGATGAAATCTTGGAGAAAGGAGAGGAAATGAATTTGGAAGAATATTTGGGCCCTTGGGGCGTATTTAGACATTATAAACGATTGGTGTATTTCTGAAAAGAATGGAAATGACATTGTATATTGTAATAAATAATGAATTTGTGATCTTTTAGTTTAAGTGTAGGAGTAGACGTGATGAATTGTATAAGTAGGGATGTATATTTAACTTTGATAGAGTTGTGGCCATCGAGTGAGGATGGATTGTGACTGTTGTATATATATATATATATGATGTACTGTGTTTATCAGGGGGAAAAGGTTCGAAAAACAAAGGAGGTGCTGCCGAAATTTTTAGAAAATTAAAGAACTCTATTTAATTTGTCGTAAATTTATAAATCTGTTTAATTATCTTTTATTTTATTTACTTTCTGTTCGTCAGTCGCACCTCGGGTTTCGGTCAGAAATTCGGGGCGTGACACTGCGTCGTTTTGGGGTTTACTGTTTTGTTATAAATTGAAATCCGACTGTTTGGTTACGGTGATAACAAATTGAATTGGGATTTTGGGCATAACCTAAACGAGGATAGGAAGGAAATTGGGGATAACTGGATTATTATATTCCGGTTTTCTGAAGGGAATTAAACCGGTTGGTTTTCTGAGTTTTGAACCGGTTCAGTCCACTGAACCCTTGAACCCTCTGGTCTGAACCCTAATTTTCTGAATTTATATTTAACCCCCCCAAATGTTTCTGAAAATTTCGGATTAACCCCACTAATTTGGGAAATTGTACTGTGGCCCAGAACATTGAGAAATTATTCATTTAAGCCCCTGGAAAATTAATTAAATAATAAAATAATTATTTTATTAAATAGGTAAAATTACGATTTTACCCCTGGACATTTAATATGTCAAACGGAGTCCAAATAAAGCAAATAAATAGTGTATTTTCACTATTTCAAACATTCCGGACTCAATGGTACAGTCCGATTTTGGAAATACAGTACCGAAAAATACAGACCTGTAAGTGATAAATTACTGTATTGCCCCTGATGGCACCAAACCCAAATAAAAATAAAAGACAGTCTATTTTGACTATGTCGGGCGTTCTGAACTCAACGGTGAGGTCCATTTTATGAACTGACGTGCCGAAAAATACGACACATGAAATTACCAAATTACCCCTAATACTGTACAAAGCCCAAATAAAGTCCGATTGGGACGAAACTGATACCGATAGAAGCCCAGATACTGGCGAAACTGTAAACATTATTAAATGATGATTCGGAGTCAGAATCTTACAAAACGTAAAATGACCAAATTACCCCTGAGCACAGTAAGTGCAAAGTAGAGGTCAAATAAAGGTCAAACTGATCTGATAAATTATCATAGGGATAATTATGAACACTGAAGGGCTAAATAAGACTCCGAGACAATCAATGCGTAAAACGAGAAATGACCGATGTGTCCTGATGACCAAAAACAGATACCAAACGAAGTCCAAAGGACTTAGAAAATTATATCTAAGATATGTGGACCATTCTGAGGACCATGATAAGGTCCGGGATAAGAATGGCAAAATTACCATTTTACCCCTAAGGCTAAATAAGCACCTAATTGATAGCAATTTAAGTCTAAAAGACTTAGAACTTCATATATAGAATATATGGGATATTCCGAGGACCACGACTGGGTCCAGGACAAGAATGGCAAAATTACCATTTTGCCCCTATCGTTAAAATAAGAACCTAACTGATACTGATTGGAGTCTAAAAGACGTATGACTTTATATTTAAGATATAAAGACCATTCTGAAGACCTTAATAGGGGTCCGAGGCAAAAGTGACAAATGACCGTTTTGCCTCTAAGACTGAATAAGTAACTGACTGATAACGATTGAAGTCCAATGACTTAGGTTATAATCCTGATGACTGCTAAGCCTAATTTAAGAATAAAATAGCCCCGGATGAAACCCGATGAGAGGGCGATAGGCTACTAGGTTATCTTAGGTAATCCGATAGACACCTAAGATGACGAATAAGACCTGAATGAATAAATTCTGATCTGTCTGTGATTGATGATGATTGTTCAGGATATACATGGTGATGCCTGACGTACTTGGAGGTTATCAGATTGTTTATGCAAGGAGATGACTGTAACAGTTGTGAGTAACCTTGACTCCTGACTTGGTGTATAAGTACACTGCCTAGTTACTGTATTTTAAAAATACTGTACTGTACTGTTCTGTCCGATTCACTGATTTCATGCTTTTACTTAATGCATGATTTTTACTCTGTCTGGTTTCTCTGCTCTGTACTGTAAGAAACCGCTATTTTTTTAACTGGTTCTGAAAAGAACAACTGATTCTTGGTACCATCTCAGTCTTGAGCACTATATGAGCATACTGCACTGTTTAATCTGTGCATACTGTACTGTTTATTCTGTTATACTGTTCTGCTCTGCTCATCACTGATCTGTTCTGTTACTCTGATGTTTTAACTGATCTGTTCTGTTACTCTGATGTTTTAACTGATCTGTTCTGTTACTCTGATGTTTTAACTGATCTGTCCTATTACTCTGATGTTTTAACTGATCTGTTCTGTTACTCTGATGTTTTAACTGATCTGTTCTGTCACTCTGATGTTTTAACTGTACTCCTGTTTTTAAATACCATTTCAAATGAACGTGTTTAACTAACTGTTATGTCTAATCTGTTCTGATCTGTTCTGTTGATCTGTCTGACCCGTTCTGTTTGATCTGTCTGACCTGTTTTGTTTGATCTGTCCTGACCCGTTCTGTTTGATCTGTCTGACCTGTTCTGTTTGATCTGTCCTGACCCGTTCTGTTTGATCTGTCTGACCTGTTCTGTCTGATCTGTCCTGACCTGTTCTGTTGATCTGTCTGACCCGTTCTGTTTGATCTGTCTGACCTGTTCTGTCTGATCTGTCCTGACCTGTTCTGTTTGATCTGTCTGACCTGTTCTGTCTGATCTGTCCTGACCTGTTCTGTTGATCTGTCTGACCCGTTCTGTTTGATCTGTCCTGACCTGTTCTGTTTGATCTGTCTGACCTGTTCTGACCTGTTCTGTTTGATCTGTCTGATCTGTTCCGTCCTGATCCGTCCTGATTTGATCTGTCTGATCTGTTCCGTCCTGATCCATCCTGATTTGTTATGTCTGATCTGTTCCGTCCTGATCCGTCCTGATTTGTTATGTCTGATCTATTCCGTCCTGATCCGTCCTGATTTGATATGTCTGATCTGTTCCGTCCTGATCTGTCCTGTTTCGTTATGTTTGATCTGTTCTGTCCTGATCCGTCCTGATTGATATTGTACCAGTTCGTTCCGTCCTGTTCAATTCTGATATGTCTTGTTCTGATAGATGTATTGTCTCATTTTGTTCCGTCATGTTCAGTTCTGATATGACTCGTCCTGATTGATATTGATTCGTTTCGTTCCGTTGATGATATACTTGTATCCTTGATTGATATACTGTTTCCACCCAGTTCTGTCGTGTTTCGTTCCGTTGATGATATACCTGTATCTCTGGTTGACATATTGTTTCCGCTCCGTTCTGTTATGTTCCGTTTTGTTTTATTCTGATTTGTCAAGTTTTATTCCATTCTGTTCGGTTATGATTTGTTATGTTTTATTCCGTTCTGTTCGGTTATGATTTGCTATGACTTATTCCATTCTGTTCGGTTATGACTTGTTATGTTCTGTTCCGTTTCGTTCTATTATGTTTTATTGTGATCCGTTCTGACCTGTTCTATTTCGACCCGTTTTATTCTGACCCGTTCCATTCTGACCTGCTCTGTTCTGATTTGTTGTGCTTTGCTTCATCCTGTTCTGATTTGTTATGTCCTGCTCTGCTCGGATCTGCTCCGTTCTAACCTGTTGTGTTCTGTTCTGTACGGTTATACTTGATATAGTCTGTCATGTTCTGTCTGCCCTGATCTGTTGTTTTATTTTGTGCAGTCCTGCTTTATTCTACTGAAACTGCATTTACAGTAGATTTATAAGACTGCTATTTTCAAAAACAACTGAACTACCCTTGTGCTTTGTAAACAAGAAATGGTTTTGAAACCCTTGACAGGGAACCTGTGTTACTCATTGGGCTTTTCGAAGCTCACCCCATTCCCTAACATTTTTCAGGAATAATATCTGTTGGATCTGATGGCACTAATCTGTGGAGACTGGATTACTGAGGATTGAATCTGTTTAATCAGGTGAGTGACGTAATACGACTGACTTGACTGATATGTACTAGATATAGACATGGCTCATGGATTTAAACGGTACTCTAGAGATTATAGTTCTGCTCTGTTGTTATATGTCGGATTATAGATATGCGCTGAGGTTAAAATTGTTAGCTGTTGGATTTTAGACTGGCTCTGTGGTACATAACCTTACGGTGAATACATGAGTTGCATTCCCTTGACAAAAGAAAAAGTTTTAAATTCTGCTGCATCTGACCCTACAGTCGGAGTGCAATTCACTGGAAAGTTCAGAAATTTGCCTTCGGTTGGTCGCGTGGCGACTAACTGGCATCACGTCCTCGACATCCGCGTAGGGTGGGGTTCGGGATGTGACAGTGTCAACCCCTCATTGGGCCCTCATATGGACCAATCAAATTATATGCAAATTAAAAATATATATAAAAATAAAAATAAAAATATATATGTATATATTATGTGTATATTATATTATGTAAAGAAAACAAAATAAAATCATAACCAAAGTGTGTGCACGTGTGTGTATTGTGTGCGGGTAGAGAGAGTGAGAGACTTGTTAGGAGGGGAAGAAGATGAAGGCCATGCAATCCCTGTATGTTGCATGCAAGGTCAGAAGCAAGGAGGAAGAGGGAGAAGCAGTAGAGAGAGAAAAAAATTAAAGAAAGAGAGGTAAATTTTCTCTCTCTAGAAAAATTCAATTTCAAGCTTGTTTATAGCCTAAAATATAGATGCATGTATTTTATATTATTAAGGGAAGGAAATAGAAGAAAATGAGGAGTTTGGAAGCTTGAAAACCCTAAAAACCCTGACACCCGAAAATATGAAAAATTGAGTCTGTTAATGGCGGTATGTGCACGGTTTGGTGTTCTAGGGTTGTTTCAGGGTCCAAATTCCATGCCTTGATAAAGATCACATATTCTAAACATTATGCATACAGTTAATAGGGCTCAATAGAACTAAAACAAAACCAAGAATTTTGAAAACAAAAAAATCAAATCTGTTTTAAGGTCTTATACCTTGGTGGTCTCTTCCTTCCAAGGCTCACTATTGAGGCTGCAATGTCGACCTAGCCATGCAGGTAGTCCAGTCCCTCCCTTCTTCACTCTCTTAGTTGGGAGTTTACATGCACACACACAATTTCTCACACACAATGTCTCTCTCCCTCTCTCACAATCTCACTTTCGCTCTCTAGGTTTCTCTCTCTAGATACAGATCTGTGGCTACTTGTTGTTTCTGACCCAACAGCCCTTCACGCAATGTTCATATATATAATATACATATAAACATATTTTATATTGTATGGTGGCTGCAAGAAATCTTATTGGCTCATTTGGAAGGTGGAGGAACATTTGTATATACATATATACATATTTTGTGTAATAAAAGGCATAACATATGGCCAGCCCAAGTGGCTAATTTTTTGGATCTAAATCCCTTCAATATTTTGTGTCAAGGCTTCAAAACCCCTTGGCCTCATTTTTGGGCATTTTTCTCTCATTTAGGCTTATGTCACGACCCGAAACCTACCTTATGCGGATCTCATATCGCGACCACCACCCTTCGGCCGAGGCTTTAGGGCAAGGCTTATATAAGCAACAGTATCGAACGGCGGTACGGCCTATGTTCGCGGAAGCGTGAAAAACTTTTTCTTTTTCTTTACTTATTTAAATCTTTCGCACATCCGCCCGGTGCTGCCGCTTTTCATAGTGGAAAACATGATAATAAAATCAGAGATTATAATAAAAACTTAAAGTTTTATACACATTACATATCCGATTGCCTCTCGGCTTATGTACATATTTGTTCAAAGTCTACTACATCAAAATTTGACCAACTACAGGTCCTAGTACATCAAAAACCCTGATCCAAATAAAGTCGCGAATCATTAATCCTCAAATAAGGCAAGGCTCTCATTCATCATCAATACCTGAAAAATGTTAGGGAATGGGGTGAGCTTCAAGAAGCTCAGTGAGTAATTTCAGCATTTGTCATGGGGTTTCAATTGGCAGTGGTTTTGCACATAAAAGTTCATAAAATACTCACTACCAATTACTCGTATATTTTGAACACAGAGTACATGCATTCTTCATAACAGATAGCTTTGAAACATTTAAAGTATTCAAGCTAAACATATATTCCTTCAAATAAAGTTTATGCACTTCAAAACATATAAACATGCATAGTGAAAATAGGGGTAAAACCTGCTTCCATTTTCAAAATATTTGTCATCTTTTCTCTTTGATTAGGTGGAATCTGTTTTGAACCAGACTCCCGCTTTACTTTACGTGAAGATATCTTATGCCCGAGGGATTAGATCCTGCTACCTAACATTTATTCATAGAAACCCATAAAATCCGTGGTACTTATGCACAATTTATCTTGCATTTAAATACATTTATCACATAACTTTTCATGAACACTTAATACAAGATGCTCATGACTTCATGATGAAATCTTCAAACCTTGGGATAAGAAATTTCAGGATATGTAGACATGTTAAATACTTTTTTAAAAAAAGACTGTAAAATAAATCATTCATTGAGCATGTCACAATAAGATTTATAAGAACAAAATATTTTAAAACAGGAATCATGAAATATTAAATTTAACACTTAATGCTTTAGATATTTTGAAATTTAAAACATCTTCAAATCCGTGGGGTTAAATCTCCATTTCAAATGCAGGGTTACTCACCTTAGTCCTTAGGGTTGCTCTATTACGGTGCCTTTCCTTTCCCCTTTGTAGTTCCTAAAAAAAATTCGTAAATAATCTATTAACTTTATATGTACTTCAAATGTAACACCCCGACCTTGACTAATTAATAATTAGTTTGCTAATTATTAATTAGAACCGGCACAGAGAATAATCAAGAAGGTTAATCGGGAATCTCTGGATGGTCACGATAGACTGATAAAATAATAAACATGTCTGGAGAAGAGGGTGTCATACCCGAACCTAATTACTAATTAATTAGGTGAAATGATGTGTTTTACCCTTGACGGAACTCGAATTAGCTAACTACGAAAATCAAAAATAAATAATAACCGACACGGGGCCTTTGGCATCGAAGCTAACTGAAATACGAAACCTGTCACATCCTGCACCCCACCCTACGCGGATGCTAAAGATGTTGTAACACCCCGACTTTGCGTAATTAATAATTAGTTGTCAATTATTAATTAATACCGGCTTATAGAATGATTTAGGGAATTAATCATAATCCCGACGTTCATGATAGACCGATAAAATAATTAAATATGTCTAGAGAAAAGGGTATAATACCCGAACCTAAATTACTGATTTATTGGGTGAAGTAATGCCGTTTTAACACTAACGAAACTCGAATTAGCTAACCCGGGAAATCCCAGATGATTAATAAATGACACGGAACCTCTGACACTGAAGAATACTGAAATACAGAACTCTCGGAACAAACCGCGTCGAAAAATGAGTTACGGAATGAAAGTTACGAAGGAAACACTGAAACTGAATTACTGCGCAACCAAACGTGGCCTTAACCAAAAATATGGAAAAAATGGCCAAATGGGAGGCCAAAGGAATTGATGTCACGACCCAAAACCCACCCTGTGCGGATCTCGGATCGCAACCGCCGCCTTCAGGCCCGGGAGCCTGAGGGCAAGGCAAAACATGGGCGACGGTATCGAATAGCGGTGCGGCCTTGATTTGCGGAAGCGTGAAAACCCTTTTCCTCTCTCTTTTTTTTTTAAAAAAAAATCCTTTAAAAACTTTCGCACAGCCGTCCGGTACTGTCGCTCTTCATAGCGGTACACATGAATAATCACATCAGAGCATACTAAAAATTAAAGTCTTATACATGATACATATTCGAATGCCTCAAGGGCTTAAGTACATATGTGGTTGCCTCTTGGGCTTAAATACATAATTGTCCAAAAGTACGACATCAAAATTCAACCAACCATAGGCCCTAATACTTCCCAAAAATATCTCCAGAATCCTAATGGAGCTGCCTATCATTTCTCCCCAAATTGGGCAAGGGTCCACCCATCGTCATCACCTGAAAAATGTTAGGGAATGGGGTGAGCTTCGAGAAGCCCAGTGAGTAATTCTAACATCTGTCATGGGTTTCAATTGGTAGTGGTTTCGCACGTGAGAATTTTGTAAAATACTCACTACCAATTGCTCGTATACTTGGAACATAGAGTACATGCATTCTTTAAACAATGGCTTTGAAACATTACAGTATTCAAGCTAACTTGTACTTTCGGAATAAAGTATATGAATTTCAAATCATGTAAATATGCATGGTGAAAATGAGGAAAAAGCCTGTTTCCATTTTCAACACACACCTTATCACTTTCATTAATAGAATCCGTTTCGAACCAGATTCCCATTTTACTTTTCGTGGAGATATCTCATATGCCTGGGGGATTAGATCCTGCTACCTGGCATTTATTCGTATCGTAGTTGGGTTCTTAAGAAACCCGATAGAAATCCGTGGTGCTTATGCACAATTTATCTTGCATTTAAAAGCATTTCAAACATATAGTTCATAATCTCATGATAGGGTATCAAAATACGTGAAACATGTAAATTCAGGATATATAATAACATTTGAAATCGAAATTTTAGACATGCAGAAGTATATCCCAAGGAACAGTAGTAAATTATTCAGGAAGCATGTCATAACAGAATATTTAAAACGGAATTGTGCAAAGACAGAATTTGATATTTAAAACATCATTCAAAGCCGTGGAATTAAATCTCCACTTCAAATGTGAGGTTACTCACCTTGATTCCCCGGGTTTGCACTACTGGTGGGCTTTTCCCTTTCCTTTGTATTTCCTAAGAAAATTATAAAGAACTCGTTAACTTCACATTTTACTTTAAATCGTTACCTATTCATGCTCTTTCATTTAATTTTAGGCCTGACGTATGCTAACTTCCTAGGATTTGTCTTACTAGTCAACTCGTGGTGGCTTGATGAGTTTTATTTTTCACGTGACTAAATTTTCAGTACCTATTTTGGTGTTATGGACTTCACCGTTGGGTTTGGAATGTCCGACATAGTCAAAATAGACTATCTTTTAGTTTCATTTGGGCTTCGGGTACCTTAGGGGTAGTCTGGTCATTTCGCGCGTCATATTTTTTGGAGTCCCGTCTCGTGAATTGGACCTCACCATTGAGTCCGGAACGTCCAAAATAGTCAAAATCCACTATTCGTTTACTTTATTCGGACTCCGTTTGACTTATTTATGACCTAGGGGTAATTTGGTCATTTTTATTTAATTAATAAATTAATTAAATAATTTTACTTATTATTTATTAATTTATCAGGGGTATAAATGGAATAAAATTCCAAAATCTGGGCCAGAGTTGAATTCCCTAAAACTGTTGGGGTTGTTTCATAATTTCCAAAAGATTTAAACTGAACCAAAGGGTTCAGTCCGTATGCAATTGAACCAGACCAGTCCAGTCCGGTTCTAACCGGTTCAAGGCAATGTGCTGACGTCAGGCTGACGTCAGCCCTAAAATTAAAAAATTTAAAATAACAGTATCAAAACGACGCAGTACAGTTTATGGGTTTTATCCGTTTTTATCCGGGTCGGAGCCCGACCCGACGACCCGATCCAAGCCCAGTCACTGTTCATCGTCCCCACCCGTATAGGGCTACTGTTGCCCTAGAAAATTGTAGAATTTTCCCCCTCTATTTCGTGGAGTTTTAGGTGATGTTTTCAACAGGTTTCGATCCCTAACAACTTCTGGGAGTCGTATCATCAATCTAGCATCGTTTTAGAGCTTCGAATTCATCTATGGAGGTCTGTTTCAACCGATTATTGTGGGGAAGTTCAGTTGGGTTATACGGCCTCATCTCTCCATCATTTTGCATGAGTTTTG
The DNA here is from genome assembly GCA_008638375.1 of Nyssa sinensis. Taxonomy (NCBI): domain Eukaryota; kingdom Viridiplantae; phylum Streptophyta; class Magnoliopsida; order Cornales; family Nyssaceae; genus Nyssa; species Nyssa sinensis. The sequence goes on from CM018046.1 coordinate 32,247,024, forward strand.
ATCCTCTGCAACCCTTACAACATGAGCTTCCATTACCAACTCATAAATTTCGGTTTAGGTGTCAAAATCAAAGAATCCATCTTTGGGCCGAAAAGAATAATGCCATTTTTGGGGGTTTAAACCAAGGTTTCTAGGTCGCGGTTGGGGTTTTCCAAGGTCCTAAGATGTCCTATTTCATGTTTCAACCCTCAAAAGCTCGGTTGGTTGAGGTCGGATCAGACCTGCAACTTCAAGCTCCATCAATGGCGGTTGCTACGGTTTTTGTGTTTTAGGGTAGTTTTATAGGTTCAAATCATTCACAACCAACCCAGTTTCATTATTAAGATATGGTACATGCATCAACAGTCCAAACAGCAACAAAATAGTAGCCAAATCTTACAAAAGGGAAAAATCTAAAACTTGGCTCACTTACCTTCGGACAGTGGTTCCTCTAATGGTTAGTTCAGGTGAACCCTCAGTGATGGTCCTTCTTAGTCGAGCAGCCCTTCAGTTCCAGTCTCTAGCTTCTTCTAAGCTCCTTCAATGGCTCACCAATGCACACACACACTTGTGTATTTCTCTCACTCTCTCTCTAGGATTTCTCTCTCTCTCTCACTACTTTCTCTCTCTATAAACAGTATACTACCTTTAAATTCAGATCTGATTTTTTCTCCATGCATATATGGAGATTGTATATACATATCAAGTCTCCTCTTAATGTTTCATCTCCCCAAATGCATGATTGTATTGCATGCAATTTGGTTGGGAGGAGATGTAATCATGGTGGGATAGGCATGATGGGCTATAGCATAGGGTGATGCATGCTGATGTGTTGCATGCTTGGCTATTGGTCACTTTGGGGAGAGGTCAAATCTGATTGCTATTTATATATATATCTTTGCATATATGCACAAAGGTGTTCTTAGCTTAGTTGGTAAATTTTTGGTAACCCAAATTCTGCCTAGGTTGGTCAAGGGATCAAATCCTCTTGGCCACATTTTTGGTCTTTTTCCCATATTTCGGGCTTAGGCCCTGTTTGGCTGCGCATTAATGTAGTTTCACTGTTTTCTTCCTAACTTTCATTCTGTAGCTTATTTTTCGACGCGGTTTCTTTCAGTCAACTCCTAATTAGGTTAGCTTCTTAATTATTCTTTATGTTTGGTTCAGATAAATGATTAGTAACTAATCATTACTTAATCAGGGTCGGGGTGTTACAATTGAACCCTTGACCTTTGAGTGAAAAAAAACCTCATCCAAAAATTACCAACTGGGCTACTATTATCTTTGTGTCCATATATACAACAGAAATGTATATAACACTGAATTATCCTAATCTGCCACCAAAACTGGCCAATGGCCATCCATGCAACACCACACCCTCGCATCACCCCTATGTTCCCTAGCTCATCATCACCCTACTTCAGCCATGATGACCTCTCCTCCAACCAAAATACATGCAGATTTATCATGAGGTTGGGAGATGTATTGAAGAAGAAAAATTTGCATTACAAGTCTCCATATGTGTACTGGAGGGGGGGAGAAATCAGAAATGGGTGCATGAGATCTACTAAAAAAAGAGATTGGGTTAGAGAGAGAGACTGCCAAACCAAGTGTATGTGTATGTGCATGTCCATGTGTGTCTTCATGGGAGATGCACCAAGGAGGAAGGAAGGCTGAGGAATTGAGAGGCACGACTGAAACTGTGAAGCACACCTGAAGTGCCAAAGACCAAGACTGAACCATGGAGGAGAGCAGCCATTGTCTAAAGGTAAACACCAAAGTTTGCCAAATTTCTGTTTTGATTTGTTGGTGTTGTTCCTTTAATTTTTAGACCATACCAACTGTATATATATACTCCTATGAGACCTTAGGGCTATTCTGAATTAATTGGGAGTGTCGAATAGGGCTGAAACCCCAAAACCGTGTATCAACCTCCATTAATGGATCATGGAAACTGGGTCTGATTCGACCTCTCTAAAACTGAGTTTTGATGGTCAAGAACTGATCTAGACCTTTCTAGGATCCCAAATATTACCATCCACGACCCAAAATCACACTGGAAGGCCCTCAAAACCAAACCTATGAGTCTCGGCCATGAGACCCAAACTCGAAAATAGGCCTCTAAACCGAAATTTCTAAATGGGATGTTGATTCCCATGTACATACGGTCACAACAAGCCAAACCTCGTGCGATTTGGTTGAGAAACGGGGCCATATGACCGAACTGAAATTCCCCACGATAATCGGCTAAACAGAACTCCATGCATGGATTCGAAGCCCCAAACCGTTTCCAATATGTTGGTTTCACTTCCAGAAAGCTTTTGGAACCAAAATCAGTTGAAATCCGTGCTTGAAATGGCACGAAATAGAGAAAAATTGGGACTAGTATTAGGGCAACAGTGCCCTACGCATTGGGGAAGATGGAGACGACTCGGCCGAGTTGGCCGAGTCATACTGAGTTGGCCTAGACACGTGTCGGCCAACAACCGTGCCACCGTTTTAATGGAACGACACCGTTCTGGGGCAAACTGTTTTATTTTAAAATTGAATTCCGCCTGTTTGGACGCAGTGATAAGAAATTAAAATCAGGTTATAAGGATAACCTGAACACGGATAAGGGCAATTTAGGGTTAACTGGAATATGCTATTCCGGTTTTCTGAAAGTAACTGAACCGGTTGGTTTTCTGAGTTTTGGACCGGTTCAATTTCTGAACCCCTGAACCCTAAGGTTTGAACCCTTAAATTATGAAATTATGTTTTGACCCCCAAATACTTTCTGAAATTACGGATTTGTCCCCAACTGTTTTAAAGAATTATACAGTGGCCCAAATTTCTGAGAAACTGTTCAATTAAGCGCCTGAAAATTTAATTAAATAATAAATTTATTATTTTATTATTTTATTAAATAGGTAAAATTACGATTTTACCCCTGGACATTAAATATGTCAAACGGAGTCCAAATAAATTAAATAAATAGTGTATTTTCACTATTTCAAATATTCTGGACTCAATGGTACAATCCAAATTAGGAAATTATGTACCGAAAAATACAGACCTGTAAGTGACAAATGACTGTACTACCCCTGAGGGTACCCAGGCCCAAATAAAAATAAAAGACAGCCTATTCTGATTATGTCGAGCATTCTGGACTCAAAGGTGAAGTCCGTTTAATGAACAGAAGTCCCAAAAAATACAGACACATAAACTGTAAAATGACTAAACTGCCCCTAGTGATACCCAGGGCCAATTAAACATAAAAGATAGTCCAAGTTAACTATGTCGGACGCTCTGGACCTAATGGTGAGGTCCATTTTATGAACTGAGGTGCCGAAAAATATGACGCATGAAATTACCAAAATACCCCTGATACTGTATGAAGCCCAAATGAAGTCCGATTGGGACGAAATTGATACTGATAGAAGCCCAGATACTGGTGAAACTGTAAACATGATTAAATGATGATTCGGAGTCAGAATCTTACAAAACGTAAAATGACCAAAATACCCCTGAGCACAGTAAGTGCAAAGTAGAGGTCAAATAAAGGTCAAACTGATCTGATAAATTATCATAGGGATAATTATGAACACTGAAGGGCTAAATAAGACTCCGAGACAGTCAATGCATAAAACGAGAAATGACCGATGTGTCCCGATGATCAAAAGCAGATACCGATTGGAGTCCAAAGGACCTAGAACTTTATAGTTAAGATATTAAGACTGTTTTGAGGACCGCAACAGGGTCCGGGATAAGAATGAAAAAATTACCATTTTGCCCCTAAGGTTGGATAAGTAACTGACTGATAACGATTGAAGTCCAAATGACTTGGGTTATAATCCTGATGACTGCTAAGCCTAATTTAAGAATAAAATAGCCCCGGATGAAACCCGATGAGAGGGCGATAGGCTACTAGGTTATCTTAGGTAATACGATAGACACCTAAGATGACGAATAAGACCTGAATGGATAAATTCTGATCTGTCTGTAATTGATGATGATTGTTCAAGACATACATGGAGATGCCTGACGTACTTGGAGGTTATCGAATTGTTTGTGCAAGGAGATAACCGTAACAGTTTGTGAGTAACCTGGAACTTCTGACTTGGTGTATAAGTACACCGTCTAGTTACTGTATTTTGATTCACTGTACTGTTTTATCTGCCATACTGTTTAAATGCATGTTTTTAAATGCATACTCTTTTATAATGTATTACACGTGACATGATTTTGTACTGTCCTGCTCTCCTGTTCAGTTCAGGTCTGTCCTGTTCCGTTGTATGGTCTGTCCTGGTTTTGTTCTGTACTGTTGCGTCTTGTGAGTAACCTTGACTCCTAACTTGGTGTATAAGTACACTGTCTAGTTACTGTATTTTAAAATACTGTACCGAACTGTTTTATCTGGTACACTGATTTCATGCTCTTACTCAAATGCATGATTTTTACTCTGTCTGGCTTCTCTGTTCTGTACTGAAATAAACCTATCGCTGTTTTTAACTGGTTCTAAAAAGAACAACTGATTCTTGGTACCACCTCAGTCTTGAGCACTATATGAGCATACTACGTAATATCCCGACTTGGGATATGACACGTATCCCGAGCTAGGCGATACCGACCTGAGTTGGGTTGGGCCAAAACATGAAACCCCGGACTATAAGAGAATTTATTACAAGAACAAAGTTTAAAGTTAAATCGGAATATTTAAACACCCGAATAAACCAACATTTGAATCTCGTATGTAATACGTGCATGCACAAAATTAAATGGAGATGTATATGTAATATCTATACATACATAATGTATCAATGTAATATTATTTATATATGTATATATGTGTATACGGTTGCATATATATATATATATATAATAGGTATGTAAAGTGTGTGCCATGTGGGCCTTGCAAGATGAGGAGGTGGCAAAGCCACCGAGTGGGAAATCAGCAAGAGAGGGCTAGGGTGCAACGTGTGAGGAGGAGAGAGAGAGAGAAAGCTATGTGTGAGGTGTTGTTTGTGCATGGATATGCTGCCACCGCAGCTACAGGTGGCAAGGGCCACCGACTGGGGGGGTCGGTTAAGGGAAGAAAGAAAGGGTTAAGGAAGAGAGAGTTAGAAAGAGATTGGAAGAGAGATAAAACTGAATCGCAAGAAGTTAGAGAGAGAGAGAGAACCGATTGAAGCAGTTGAAGGAAATCAGCAACTAAAATAGGTAACCTATTTCATCTTCACCTCTTTAGTTATCATCCCTGTTATCATAGAATTTATGACTGAATTGGTAGGACGCGAAATAGGAAAGAAAAACCAGAAAAAACCAAAACTGGGTTTCGGTTAGAAATGGTGACTTAAAATAGGTGAACCCAAGTGGAAAATTGAACCATAATATGAATAGGAAATTACCCCAGGATCTCAAAACACTTTGAATCAGCTTAAATGGTCAAGAAATGGCCATTCTGTGGCCAGTTATTCCCTCACCGGTGCAACGCCAGAAACTGGGAATGGGTGCGTGAAACCGGTGATGTTGGAGGTTAAAACGAGTCTTAAAATATTCCTTACAATTTTAGAATTCATTGGGAAGAAAAACAGTAGATTTTGGACGTGAAATCGCTAAGATCCGTAGAGAATTTCACTGCTCCGGCGACTGTGGCCGGAATTCCACCGGAGAAGATGACCGGATTGTCGAGGGAGCTACCGGGTCAAAACGGGACCGGGTTTGGGTCGGACCGGGTCGGGACCCGATCGAAAATGATTAGGGGCAGTGATGCTATGTCGTTTTGAATGTAAATTTAAAATCAATTGGGCTTGTTTGGTCACAGATATAAGGGATTGGAATTGGGTTGGGGTTGTCCAAACCGTGGATAAGGTGAGGGAATTGGATATCTCATTCCGGTTCTCTGAAGTTAACTGAACCGGTTGGTTCACAGTGCAATGGAACCGGTTTAGGGTTTCTGGTTCTGAACCAACTGGTTCAGACCGCAACTCTGGCTATTTACATTTTGACCCCAAAAGTTATAGATAATCCCACTAAGGCCCAATAGGAAAATGTTAATTTCACAAAAATACCCCTGACTCAAAAGTGGGTCAAACGAGGTCCAAATAGAGCAAATGAATAGTCAATTTTTATTATCTCGCATGCTCTGAGTCCAATGGTGAGGTCCGTTTCACAAGACGGAGTCCCGAAAAGTTACGACTTGTAAAAAATGACCAAAATACCCCTGCTTCATAGGTGAGTCAAATGGACTCCGATTGAATTAAAGAACTAGTCAATTTTTATTATTCTAAACCTTCCGAATCTATTGGTAATGTCCAAATTATGAAAAGAGGTTCCGAGAACAACGGACATATAAAAGTCTAAATAAGTATTAGAAATACTGATCATAGCAAGGCATAGAGTTTGGTGAATAGAAATTATTCTGAAACGTATTTACTGATATATAGGGAACTCAACGGGGAAAAGGCAAACCTACAGGAGACTGATTTAGCAACGCATTAGAGGTAAGTAGATACCCTTTCTTTTCCATGTGGTGTTATCAAGCCAAGTTCATTCTTTTACTGCCAAACTTGTACTCCTAAGCGTATCTGATGTTACCGTCTCCACAACGTGATATTGTTCTATCTGGTGGACATTGATTTATTGTTGTACCATTGTTATCATGTTGAACCGTGTTTTGAAATGCCTATTGTTATGTTTCCATTGAATTGATGATATTCCATTTTTATATACTCCTATGGAATCATTTATGATCATGAAATGTTTATGTATACTGGATTTGTGCTTAGTCACAATATCCATCCGATGCTTTTAAATTCATTGAAGACCTTCGGGTCGAGTCCGTGAACGGACATATGGCCATACACTGGAATGCACTGAAGGGGGTAAACCGGGCCCCCAAGGACCGAGGGCATATCAAGCCCTGACACAGAATAAAAGCATCTCTTATACGATTGTTCAACTATAATTGTTGAATTACATTGTTCTTGTGATTATCTTGTATTGCGAGATATTCCTTTATTGATTTATTGTGATCAATTATAATGGCAGTACTTTCTTGTTATTGTATTATCGTTGGGAATTCTAGGACATTGTTATGCCATTCCTACTGATTACACATTGTGATCCCACTGTTCATTTGCCACTGTTCACAAGTTAAGAGTTTCATGTTGATGTTATGTCCCTTACTCCTAATTGTACATTGTGTTCCATTGTTTATTGGCCCTCATGGCAACTGTTCCCATTGGCTATCATAGCATCTTATTTCTTATGATTGGCTATCATATTCTTGTTCTTGGATTCATATTCTTTTATGATCCTCGATACCAGTGTTGGAGATCTGTATTTACTTGCTGAGCTCTTGTAGCTCATTCCACCCTCCTCATCCCCATTTCAGGTACTGATGCCGCGAGACCCCGGTAGGAGTTTAAAGACATAGAAGGACATTTGGGTAAATGCATCAGTTTATGTTTTAGTTCTCCCATGTATTCACCACCCTCGGGTGCTGGTCATGTTTGGTTCTTATTTTGTTTATGTAGAACCATATTATGTATTGTAAAGACTTTCGCTAACATTGTGTATTGAAAGACTTCCGCTGATGTACTATTATTGATAAGACTTCCGCTGTTATTGTTTTGAGGTTTTAGTACTTTGCATATTAGTACTATGATACAGGAATGGAAAAAGTAGGGACGGCCTTCGGGTCGGCCCCGCGACACGAGATCCGCATAGGGTGGGTTTCGGGTCGTGACAGCTTGGTATCAGAGCTATAGGTTCGATTGTGAGTCATGGGAGATAGGACTAGAAATAGAATGAATAGATGTAACTGACCTTCCTTATATAGAGTTCATACGATCCTTGATCATTCTCTTATTGATTGATTTGACAATTTACGGGTTATCTTTACTGGTTATCTTTATAGACATGGTTATCACAAGGAATACATCGACAATTATGAATCACATAGATCACTTAGAGTTAGAATCAATAGATAGAATTGAAGTCTCTATGATATAGATTTCATATGAACATTGATTGTTATTTTGAGCATTGATGGTTATCTTATAGACCAGGTTAATAAAAAAGAATATCGCAATAGATTATATTGACTCGGTTAGACCATGGACGAGTAGACTTTTATGGAAATACTTATCTAAAACTTATGGTTTAGAGCAATGGTGTATGCTAGGAATATTGGGATAGGGAAGGATCAATTAGACTGAATTGAGCGCCTTATAGAAGAGATTCTCAAATCTCTGCCTCAAGCTCACCCCAACAGATAACTATATACATCGAAATAGTGGCATCGTTAAGGATCGCCCCATAGGGTAAACAAGGAATTGCCCTCGGAAAGCTAAGACTACGACCAGTGCCACACCTACGTCATCAGTCTTGTTGGTGTCAAGGAAAGATTAAACTACTACCCAGATAGCCACAGGTACCCTTCCAGTTATTTATAATCTGTTTAGATCTTAAGAGATCCTTACACGCTTGATTGTGTTTCCATGTAATTGCCGAACTAAACTTAGTAACTGAACATTTGGACGATTGATTTACTGATTCTATTACATTTGGAAGGTTATTATTGGAGAATGTGAGACAGAGAAACACGAGAACTCTAGGCTAGTTACTGAACTATTTTATGGTTACCTTGAGGATTATTGTTTAGAAATATGGAGCATAGAACACGAGATACGGAGCAAAATCACGAATATTATCAACAAGTGACCTATACTTGGAAGTTAGGTCTAGTGATGTAGAAGAAATCGAGACTGAAGATCAGGAGTGAATATAAATTATGAAAATGAATAACGGTGATTGTAAACGGTTAAAAGAGAAAATGTGGAAAATTAACAGTCACTGATGTGCTATCAGGACCTCTGTTACTGGTGAGGAACGGCCGCCTTATCATGTAACTAGGGTAACTGAGAAACACACAGTGCTACCTTACCCAATCTGGATACTACGAATCCTTTATGATACTGTTAGAACGACGTATACCCCAGAGGACTTGAGGATTGGAATGCTACAATATCACTACATCTATTCTACCAAACCTAGTGATGCTAGGAAATGATTGGAGCATTAAGTCAAATTCTTAAGCTCAGTGGTATCAAAAAGATTTGGTGTTGAAACAGTTTTGTAATAATGGTTCATGGGAGATGAGATTGATGCACCAGTATTACTAATGTCAAATAGAGTAAATCCTGACATGATAAATAGACTTGTACGTGAATTCTGACCATTGATCTTTTACAGCGAATTGGGAGATGATTAGGCTACTGTACCAGTAGTCGCAGGTATTATTTATAGTTGTTTACAAATGCTCAATATTGTTAAATATTACTCTACATACTGATTTATAATTTCAACATTTATTGCTAACCGAACATAGAGACAGAACTCTGAGGTTATATGTTAACTGTTCAGGGATGATGATTGATGATAGATGTTATGCATGAAATAAGTAGAGTATGTAACATAGATATACGGCTGTTAGATTAACATATTATTCACTTGTAAAATTAAAAGACATTGATGAGCCAAGTGATTTCATAATTAATAAATTTCAGGGAACAATGTTAGAATAAATATAAGATTTATAATCTTTAGAATGAATTACATACTGTTATAGATAAGAATGATTACTGGATAGACGAGATTGAATGATTACTGGATAGACGAGATTGAATAAATGTCAACTCTTGAAAGAGTCATTATCACTGGATACTATACACTGGGGAATCATTAGAAATGAACAATATACATAGAATATAGGAGGTACAGATCATAAGTGTATAGTTTAACTGATCCAAGAAAGAACTTGGTTGTATTAAAACACATTAAATGAATTGGGGCTGTCGAAAGACAAAAGCAAGTTAAGATATCAACAGTCACCTAGTCTTGGAAAACGACTATATATTAAAAAGAAAATGGATGATTATTGACTAGTGACCCGTAAGGATAGTAGTGTACTTAAGGATAAGTGATGAGAATTTTTGAGATTTGACATTGACAATACTGAAGGAGGTTTCGATAACTGATATAGACAGAGAAGTGGAACTTAAGTAGGAAATAGTAGTCATACTTAAAAGAAATTGGAAGGAATCATAACAATGATGAAATAAATAATCCGTAATGATTATTTTGTCTTATAAAGGTACATAATTAATATCCATGGGGTTACAATTTGATGATTGTTATATATATAAGGGAACTTAAGGGGGTAAGTACAGGGGAGTTGATATTCTAAATAAATTGATGACGTACCGGGAAATATGAAGAGTCTTGAGTAGGATATAGATAGATCAATGAGGTTTCAATGGGAGATAGTAGTTAAGCTTGGAAGGAATCATAGTAATATTGGATCTAGAAATCCCTGAGATTGTTTTATCTTATGGAAACATGTACTGGATATTTATTGAGTTATGGTTGATGATTGTCCTGTACTGGAGGAGCCTTAAGAATTAAATTACTATATCTAGTCTATAGATTTGATGGTTAGGGTTGAACGATCAATCTATATTACGAGAGTTATTAAGAATTGAAATTCTATTTACGGATTAGGAACTGGTTGATTTTCTATACAGTGAGAATATGTGAGAATTAAATTATGTTTCATAATAAACGAAGGAAACGATTAGTGCTCATTGAGGGATAGAATGTAATATAGAATTGGAAACATGACGCTTTGAAACATAGTGAATCTAATAGTAATATCTAAATGACAGGAAAATGCCTTGGAAAAGTAGCAAAATTAATGGTGATATCTAGATAGAGGAATGACACCTTGAAAGGTGATACAGGTGATGAGTAACAGTTAATCAAAATACATTATTAGAAAATAATACTTTTAGGGTTACTTATGATTGGTCTATCTTCTATGTTATGTTACACATTTAATGTGTTCCCATATGTTACTAACTGACTGTAGGAACTGAACGCCTGGACCATTGACTCATTGCTTACGTGATCGTCAAGAGAACTATCATTGAAACGTGTTAGATACAGGACATGTGAAATATGGACTAGGGATACAAATACTCTTACATAGCTGACTTGAGGTCAAGGAACGATTAGTAGAGTAACAGATTTATTGTAGAGGAAATGACACATAGAAGCCGATGTGAACTCTATGAGTTCCACATAATATCATTTCAAATGATATATATACCCTAGATATATTAGTAGACTGAATGGATAGAGTTTTGTCAAGCTACGTTTAGAAATTTTAAAATTTCCTTCATCAAAAGATATCTTAAATTACAGAAGCCGAAAAGAATCATAGGAAGGAATTGTGTTTCATGGGAAGGTTTCGAAGCATACGTGGAATTATAAAGAGGGTAGTACAGTTACAGATGTGACAGTAAAACTTGATCTAACGTGACTGTAGAACTTGATCTAACGTGACAGTAAAACTTGATTCTCAGCAGAAAATCTTTATCTAGTTAATGTAACAGTCTGTTTAAGTTATATCGTGATGTTAAAGAAACCACAAAAACCATCGAGTTAGAACTGCTAAGTTTGCAGACAAACCTATTTTTAAGGGGGTAAGAATGTAATATCCCGACTTGGGATATGACACGTATCCCGAGCTAGGCGATACCGACCTGAGTTGGGTTGGGCCAAAACATGAAACCCCGGACTATAAGAGAATTTATTACAAGAACAAAGTTTAAAGTTAAATCGGAATATTTAAACACCCGAATAAACCAACATTTGAATCTCGTATGTAATACGTGCATGCACAAAATTAAATGGAGATGTATATGTAATATCTATACATACATAATGTATTAATGTAATATTATTTATATATGTATATATGTGTATACGGTTGCATATATATATATATAATAGGTATGTAAAGTGTGTGCCATGTGGGCCTTGCATGATGAGGAGGTGGCAAAGCCACCGAGTGGGAAATCAGTAAGAGAGGGCTAGGGTGCAACGTGTGAGGAGGAGAAAGAGAGAGAAAGCAATGTGTGAGGTGTTGTTTGTGCATGGATATGCTGCCACCGCAGCTACAGGTGGCAAGGGCCACCGACTGGGGGGGGTCGGTTAAGGGAAGAAAGAAAGGGTTAAGGAAGAGAGAGTTAGAAAGAGATTGGAAGAGAGATAAAACTGAATCGCAAGAAGTTAGAGAGAGAGAGAGAACCGATTGAAGCAGTTGAAGGAAATCAGCAACTAAAATAGGTAACCTATTTCATCTTCACCTCTTTAGTTATCATCCCTGTTATCATAGAATTTATGACTGAATTGGTAGGACGCGAAATAGGAAAGAAAAACAAGAAAAAACCAAAACTGGGTTTCGGTTAGAAATGGTGACTTAAAATAGGTGAACCCAAGTGGAAAATTGAACCATAATATGAATAAGAAATTACCCCAGGATCTCAAAACACTTTGAATCAGCTTAAATGGTCAAGAAATGGCCATTCTGTGGCCAGTTATTCCCTCACCGGTGCAACGCCAGAAACTGGGAATGGGTGCGTGAAACCGGTGATGTTGGAGGTTAAAACGAGTCTTAAAATATTCCTTACAATTTTAGAATTCATTGGGAAGAAAAACAGTAGATTTTGGACGTGAAATCGCTAAGATCCGTAGAGAATTTCACTACTCCGGCGACTGTGGCCGGAATTCCACCGGAGAAGATGACCGGATTGTCGAGGGAGCTACCAGGTCAAAACGGGACCGGGTTTGGGTCGGACCGGGTCGGGACCCGACCGAAAATGATTAGGGGCAGTGATGCTATGTCGTTTTGAATGTAAATTTAAAATCAATTGGGCTTGTTTGGTCACGGATATAAGGGATTGGAATTGGGTTGGGGTTGTCCAAACCGTGGATAAGGTGAGAGAATTGGATATCTCACTCTGGTTCTCTGAAGTTAACTGAACCGGTTGGTTCACAGTGCAATGGAACCGGTTTAGGGTTTCTGGTTCTAAACCAACTGGTTCAGACCGCAACTCTGGCTATTTACATTTTGACCCCAAAAGTTATAGATAATCCCACTAAGGCCCAATAGGAAAATGTTAATTTCACAAAAATACCCCTGACTCAAAAGTGGGTCAAACGAGGTCCAAATAGGGCAAATGAATAGTCAATTTTTATTATCTCGCATGCTCTGAGTCCAATGGTGAGGTCCGTTTCACGAGACAGAGTCCCGAAAAGTTACGACTTGTAAAAAATGACCAAAATACCCCTGCTTCATAGGTGAGTCAAATGGACTCCGATTGAATTAAAGAACTAGTCAATTTTTATTATTCTGAACCTTCCGAATCTATTGGTAATGTCCAAATTATGAAAAGAGGTTCCGAGAACAACGGACATATAAAAGTCTAAATAAGTATTAGAAATACTGATCATAGCAAGGCATAGAGTTTGGTGAATAGAAATTATTCTGAAACGTATTTACTGATATATAGGGAACTCAACGGGGAAAAGGCAAACCTACAGGAGACTGATTTAGCAACACATTAGAGGTAAGTAGATACCCTTTCTCTTCCATGTGGTGTTATCAAGCCAAGTTCATTCTTTTACTGCCAAACTTGTACTCCTGAGCGTATCTGATGTTACTGTCTCCACAACGTGATATTGTTCTATCTGGTGGACATTGATTTATTGTTGTACCATTGTTATCATGTTGAACCGTGTTTTGAAATGCCTATTGTTATGTTTCCATTGAATTGATGATATTCCATTTTTATATACTCCTATGGAATCATTTATGATCATGAAATGTTTATGTATACTGGATTTGTGCTCAGTCACAATATCCATCCGATGCTTTTAAATTCATTGAAGACCTTCGGGTCGAGTCCGTGAACGGACATATGGCCATACACTGGAATGCACTGAAGGGGGTAAACCGGGCCCCCAAGGACCGAGGGCATATCAAGCCCTGACACAGAATAAAAGCATCTCTTATACGATTGTTCAACTATAATTGTTGAATTACATTGTTCTTGTGATTATCTTGTATTGCGAGATATTCCTTTATTGATTTATTGTGATCAATTATAATGGCAGTACTTTCTTGTTATTGTATTATCGTCGGGAATTCCAGGACATTGTTATGCCATTCCTACTGATTACACATTGTGATCCCACTGTTCATTTGCCACTGTTCACAAGTTAAGAGTTTCATGTTGATGTTATGTCCCTTACTCCTAATTGTACATTGTGTTCCATTATTTATTGGCCCTCATGGCAACTGTTCCCATTGGCTATCATAACATCTTATTTCTTATGATTGGCTATCATATTCTTGTTCTTGGATTCATATTCTTTTATGATCCTCGATACCAGTGTCGGAGATCTGTATTTACTTGCTGGGCTCTTGTAGCTCATTCCACCCTCCTCATCCCCATTTCAGGTACTGATGCCGCGAGACCCCGGTAGGAGTTTAAAGACATAGAAGGACATTTGGGGAAATGCATCAGTTTATGTTTTAGTTCTCCCATGTATTCACCACCCTCGGGTGCTGGTCATGTTTGGTTCTTATTTTGTTTATGTAGAACCATATTATGTATTGTAAAGACTTTCGCTAACATTGTGTATTGAAAGACTTCCGCTGATGTACTATTACTGATAAGACTTCCGCTGTTATTGTTTTGAGGTTTTAGTACTTTGCATATTAGTACTATGATACAGGAATGGAAAAAGTAGGGACGGCCTTCGGGTTGGCCCCGCGACACGAGATCCGCATAGGGTGGGTTTCGGGTCGTGACATACTGCACTGTTTAATCTGTGCATATTGTACTGTTTAATCTGTGCATACTGTACTGTTTATTCTGTTATACTGTTCTGCTCTGCTCATAACTGATCTGTTCTGTTACTCTGATGTTTTAACTGATCTGTTCTGTTACTCTGATGTTTTAACTGATCTGTTCTGTTACTCTGATGTTTTAACTGACCTGTTCTGTTACTCTGATGTTTTAACTGACCTGTTCTGTTTGATCTGTCTAACCTGTTCTGTTTGATTTGTCTGACCTGTTCTGTTTGATCTGTCCTGATCTGTTCTGTTTGATCTGTCCTGACCTGTTCTGTTTGATCTGTCCTGACCTGTTCTGTTTGATCTGTCCTGATCTGCTCTGTTTGATCTGTCTGACCTGTTCTGTTTGATCTGTCCTGACCTGTTCTGTTTGATCTGTCTGATCTATTCAGTCTTGTTCCTCCCTGACCTGTTCTGTTTGATCTGTCTGATCTGTTCAGTCCTGTTCCGCCCTGACCTGTTCTGTTTGATCTGTCTGATCTGTTCAGTCCTGCTCCGCCCTGACCTGTTCTATTTGATCTGTCTGATCTGTTTAGTCCTGACCCGTCCTGATTTGTTATGTTTGATCTGTTCCATTCTGACCTGTTTGCTCTGTCTCGATCTGTTCCGTTCTGTTCTGTCCCGTCCTGTTCTGCCCAATACTGATCTATCATGTTCTTGATGATGTACCTGTATCTCTGATTGACTTACTGTTTTCGCTTAGTTCTGTCTTGTTCCGTTCTGTTGATGATATACCTGTATCTCTGGTTGACATATTGTTTCCGCTCCGTTCTGTTATGTTCTGTTCTGTTTTATTCTGATTTGTTATGTTTTATTCCGTTCTGTTCGGTTATGACTTGCTATGACCTATTCCGTTCTGTTCGGTTATGACTTGTTATGTTCTGTTCCGTTCCGTTCTATTATGTTTTATTGTGATCCGTTCTGACCTGTTCTATTTCGACCCGTTTTATTCTGACCCGTTCTATTCTGACCTGTTTGTCTCTGATTGATATATTGGCATCATTTACTATTCTGTTCTGATTTGTTGTGTTTTGCTTCATCCTGTTTTGATTTGTTATGTCCTGCTCTGCTCGGTTCTGCTCCGTCTTGACCGGTTGTGTTCTGTTCTGTACGGTTATACTTGATATGGTCTGTTATGTTCTGTCTGTTCTGATCTGTGGTTTTATTTTGTTCAGTCCTGCTTCATTCTACTGAAACTGCATTTAAAGTAGATTTATAAAACTGCTATTTCAGAAACAACTGAACTACCCTTGTGCTTTGTAAACAAGAAATGGTTCTGAAACCCTTGACAGGGAACCTGTGTTACTCATTGGGCTTTTCGAAGCTCACCCCATTCCCTAACATTTTTCAGGAATGATATCTGTTGGATCTGATGGCACTGATCTGTGGAGACTGGATTACTGAGGATTGAATTTGTTTAATCAGGTGAGTGATGTAATGCGACTGACTTGACTGATATGTACTAGATATAGACATGGCTCATGGATTTAAACGGTACTCTAGAGATTATAGTTCTGCTCTGTTGTTATATGTCGGATTATAGATATGCTCTGAAGTTAGAATTGTTAGTTGTTGGATTTTAGACTTGCTCTGTGTGATACATAACCTTACGGTGAATACATGAGTTGCATTCCCTTGACAAAAAAAAAAGTTTTAAATTCCGCTACATCTGACCCTACAGTCAGAGTGCAATTCACTGGAAAGTTCAAAAATTGCCTTCGGTTGGTCGCGTGGCGGCTGACTGGCATCACGTCCTCGACATCCGCGTAGGGTAGGGTTCGGGATGTGACAATGTGATGCCAGTTAGCCGCCTTGTCGGTCTCCCTACCGACAATGCGACCAACCAAAGGCAATCTTCTGAACCGTACAATGAATTGCACTCAAATATAGGGTCAGAACAGGGAAATTTAAAACCTTTTTATCTTGGGAATGCAACTCAATTATATATCACATAAGTATGTACCACAGAGCAAGTCTAAAACCAAACAACTAATAACTCTAGCCACAGATCACATCTACAACCAGACATATAACACAGAGCATATCTAATCCCTCTAGAGTACCATTAAAGGAGCCATGTCCCTACACATCTATTGCATATAAATAAAGTCAACTATATCATCACTCTCACCTAAATAGTCAGCGTCAATCAATCAGAACCCAACTCTCCATATATTATTGCCATCAGATCCTCACTTGGGAATGCCTCTTGACCTACTAGTGTCATCTCATTGTTACTTCTAGTCCAACGAAGATATGTCCTGAAAAATGTTAGATAAATGGAATGAGCTTAAACAAGCTCAGTGAGTAACATAGGTTCCTGCCATGGGTTTCAAAACCATTTTATATATACATGCATGTTCAAATGCAACTCAAGTAGAACAAACAGAATAGAGCAAGATAAAACATAACAGGTAAATCAAATTGAGATAGAACAAATCAACAATCAAAAGTATATTAACAAGTGTGCCTGATCCTTCCCCAGGTGATGTGGGATCCTGAGTTCACCACGCCTCATAGCCAGCCATCCCCCCCTCTAGTGTCGGATCAGAACGGAATAGGACAGGGTTGAATGGATGCCTGAGTACTAGGATTTTGAGTTCACCACGCCTCATAACCAGCTATCCTAGTATCATGGCGGAACAGACCAAGATTGCCTGAGTACTAGGATTCTGAGTTCACCATGCCTCAAAACCAGCTATCCTAGTATTATGGCGGAACAGACCAGGATTGAGCGGATGCTGAGTTCACCACACCTCATAGCCAGCCATCCACCTTCTAGTATACTCAATCCTGTGGGGGCCCAAGGTAGACACAACATGATAAAATAGAATCAAACTAGACTCCAATGGCGTAGAACAAGTTAGAACAACAGACCCAAAACATGATCAGAACAAAAGATATCAGGAAGCAGGATAGAATCATGCCACATATAGCGCAATACAAGGAATATGCTTGAAAGCAAATGCATTAAAACAGTACAGCGTATAAAACAATTCAACATATAAAGTAGTACAGTATACGAGTTTAGATAGTACAGAAAATATACACCAAGTTAGGAGTTCGAGTTACTCACTTAAATGTTACGCTTATCTCCTTTCACTAATAGTCTGACAATCTCCAGATTCGTCTCTGGGCACGTCCATGCATATTCTGTGCATTATCCTTCTGATGGTCATCATAATTGATTCAACATCCAGAAGATCATGTTCCTCAAATGTGAACATATCCAACCTTTGTCTGGTTGTAGTCAGCATTCCACTGGCACTGTAATCCTCATTAAACCCTCCAGCTGACTTGGCAGGGTAGTCCCTCTTATTTCTCTATTTCGAACTCCGACCACGTGAACTTTCAGTGGCATCTCTCTTTTCAGTGAAATGTTTCTGACGATCCCACTGAGACTGTACACTTTCACTCCAATTGCTAGCCTTTGGAGAATTTGCAATTAAGTGTCATAAACCTTTCGACAATTAATCTTGGTTGATGTTAAACGGCCACCACTGAAACCAACCGGAACTATCACTAGTACAGTTGAATGTCATGGCAACTGCTGCTTCTATCCGCCCGCTTCAAACCCCAACAATCAGCTTTATTTGCTACTGGATTTCCCTATACATGAATTCTGTTTCAATTGCAATGGAAACTGATTTGGTAGCATCAGCAAAATCCAGTGGGTTTGATAAATGAACCGGCGATAGTGCACCAACAGGTACAGATTCCCTTCAGAATTACATTTTTTAATTCACTAATAGCCTAAGAGGGACTTCAAGAACAAGCTCCAAATACTCAATCTCATCCTCTGATTTTTACTACGCAAAATAGTTCAGGATATTTATGAACTCAATCCCTCCTACAATCAATCGTCAACCCAGAAATCTCTGTCACTGATTAACCATCCCCAACCAACAAAACTTGTGATTCTATTACTTAACTTATCATCCTTCTGAGAGAACAGAATAGCAAGCTGCGTCAAATCAGGAAAGAAATCAATATCCAGCCACTCAAATGCAGGACGATTCTCAATTTGTAGGACTAATGGCCTCCGTGTACATACACTGCAGCTGCAAGGAAGGAAGTTGCACCTCACAAGCGTTTCAAGTATGCTCGATTTGCCTTTGCTTTGGCTGCCAATTACAGCCACTTGACATCAAGATTTGGCAACATCTCATAGATTAATGGGTACTCAACCAACAGTTGATGCATCGTCCACCTTGACATAAAAAGTAGCTTTTAAAGCCTTTAACAAATTGAAATCCAACAACAACACTAAGCAGTGCAATACTGTTTGTTCTAGCATATAAATTCACCTTCTTTGTATATGCAAATCTCCTGTTCTCCCTTGATCTCAGCCCACTTTCTGAAACTTTCTTTCTTCTCCTGCTATTTCAGCTAATTTCCTTCCAATTATTCACAGCACCACCAACTGCGCCCCCAACAGAGACCATCAAAACCTGGGCAGTCGATCATCAATCAAACCGACACTACTATTGCACCGCTACTGTTACCTCACACCATATGCTGGCCTTTCTCAATGTAACAGCATCAGAACGCATGCTTTGAACCTGAAGCAGGGCGAACGGCAAAGTGCAGGTCTTGCTCACGGCATCTGCGGCATTACCTACTACAACTTCCATCCCTCCTTGCACCGAAGCTTCATGCTAAAAGCTTCCAACTCTCCATCCAACAGTAACTCCAACCTTTGAGACGGGACCCAATCAAAGTTGCCGCACCGCTACATCGCTTCACACACACACAATTTCATATTGCACCGACCTGCTCTCTCTTTCCCACGTTCCAGCAGCTTCAGCCACTTTTATCTTTTTTTTTTTTTTTTTTTTTTTCTTTTTTTTTTTCAGCCTACTCCAGCTTCTTCAAGAAGCTTCATAGATGTTGATGCTGCACTTTTTGACTCGCAACACGTGTGGGCTCCGTGACCTGTAGAATACTCAGAGAGATGATCAGAGGACCACCAGATTGGCTCCGGCGGTAGCCGCTCCAATGCTTAAGTAAGTAAGAGAATTGAAAGACTGTATTGAAAGCCAAAGAATGAGCATCCTAGTAAAAGCGTACCTCTAGGGTTTAATATATAAGCCGTGGCTTTCCTAAGTTGATTAGGATTCGATGCCATGAATATAGGGATATGATCATCGGAGATTGCAGTTACCTTCTGGAGCTTTGAGTCGTAGATGGAGATAACTATAAATAGTAGTTTCCGCATTGAAGACCGTTTCCTTATTCCCCGCTTGACAGTTGTTAAGGAAACCATAAGGTTGGATCCATATGAAGTGTTGAATAAATATTGTCCAGAACGGGAGGTCTGGAAGATGTATACATGAGAATGTCTTGAAGGCTTCATCTGCACTGTATGACCGAGTTTATCGGCTCTAAATGATATATAAATAAGAATGCCCTAAAGGCTTGTGGCTGCTCTGTATGATAGATATATATGAGAATACCCTGAAGGCTTCTGGCTGTTCTGTATGATCGAAATTGTCAGCTCTGTAGGATCGAGATTTGTTAACTCAGTGGGCACACGTGTCTCAAAGTGATTGGTGTGTCTGTTTGTGGTATATCAGCTACTCCACCCCCGAGCCCTTGTTAAAAGCTAGGGTTTTAACTAGGGTTGAGGGTTTTGTGAAGAGTCGTACGTTTTGCTTTCCCATTTCTCAAGACGTCAGTTTAACGCATCATTTATTGCGCATCCGATACTTGAGAATCCATCATTATTTTCAACCGTTGTGTCGGCTCGTCTTGGAAGGCTCATATTTCGAATGTGTATATAAAGAGAGGGAAAGGTCTTTCATACCTTTCTTCTGCATTTA
Source organism: Nyssa sinensis (assembly GCA_008638375.1). Classification (NCBI taxonomy): domain Eukaryota; kingdom Viridiplantae; phylum Streptophyta; class Magnoliopsida; order Cornales; family Nyssaceae; genus Nyssa; species Nyssa sinensis. Next base: position 32,267,574 of record CM018046.1, read on the forward strand.
CTTCTACAGTACCAGACCGCCATTTGACATATCTTGAAGTTTGGAGGATACCCAGTGTTCATAATCCTTTCTTGATCTCAGGTTTGACTTTTAGTCCCCTTCTACATTCCTTCTCATTTGTTTCATTTCTTTCTCTCGTTCGCCATGTTTGGCTTAGAATCACACTCTGGTTTGGGAAGTCCTTCTGAGGCCGTTCCTCGACTGCAGTTGGTGAATATTGATGAAAATAAACTGGTAGAACCCCCCTCTAGTCCGGGGGTTAGGATTGTTGATGCTTTTGATGAGCCCCCGAATAGGGTTGGTGAGACTTCTGGTTGATCTGGTTACAGAGAGGAGGGTGAGAGTGTAATTACTGAAAGTATGTTGAAGGAGTTATGGGCGAAGTTCAAACTTCCCATAAAAGTTACTTTCAGGGTCCCGGATTCTCAGGATCGCCAGGGCGATGTTAGAGAGGGGGAAATCTGTGCCTATCTGGCCTGGTTTGAGATGGGTCTTACACTCCCCTTTCCTGATATAATAAAACAATTCTTCTGTTGGTTTGGCCTTTGCCCCGCAGACCTGAACCTTAACAGTTGGAGACATCTGTTGAGCTTCATTGTGTTAGGGCATATGAATAATGTCGAGGTGTCCCTTGACTTGATCCGTAGCAATATGGATCTAAAACTTCAAAAGGCGAAGGGCCTTTATTATATGTCTTTTGATAGTGGGTTCAGACCCCTTACTTCTGTGCCCTCCTCTAACAAGACCTGAAAGAAGTGGTACTTTTTTATTAAAGGAGGATGGGAATTCAAGAACTTCGAGGGTTAACCTTCCACATTCCCTCGAACCACTGGGCCAAGGGGTGAGGCTCAACTTTTTCGTGGCTGCGTTGATTCCGTTTTGTTTGCCAATTGTTGAACTGATCAATTTCTGTGCTTGTTTTGCAGTCAAGAGTGCGTGGAAGAGACCAGGCTTCTCTTCTTCGATTCAGAAGCAATATAAGAAGCTCTTGAAGCCCAGCATTCAGGACCATTCTTCCATCGTTAACCCTGATAGATTGATGGCTGCCAGGGGAAGTGTGGACGAGATTGCTGACAATGTGATGGCTCAGTGGGAGTCCGAGCCATCACCGTCCGTGGTGGCGGGAGAGGCATCCTCTCCAGTGGTTTCTCCTGTCCAAAAGAAGCGGAGGTTGGTTCTGTCCTCTCCCGAGCCTGCTGAGAGGGAGAAAGAGACTCCTGTCCCCATTTGGGTGGTTCCCCTAGTCCCGTCTCGTCGAGCGGGTAAGGGGGCATCATCGTCGGTGGCTCCTGATGTTGCTGATCAGGGGGCCAAGAAAATTCTGAGGGACTTCTGGGCCAAAGGCTCAGTTAAACTCAGGCCCCAGAAGTCGGAGAAGCTTCTTGCTGATTTAACCACTCTTCAGGTTAAGGTGAGCTCGTCAGGCCTTTATTTTTCTTTCCTTTAAGCGTTTATACTGGTGTTGAATTGTTTTCTTTGTATTATGCAGACCCTGCATACCCTTTCTGCTTTGGTGGAGGTTTCTCCATCTGCGGAGGAGCTTGACCAACTCAGGGCCAATCTGGACGACCTGGGGCTTCAGCTTGGCACTGCCCGGTCGGAGGCACAACACACCGCAGAGAAACTGAAGGAGTGTCAGAACTCCTTGATCGTGATGGAATCGGAGAAGAACCTTGCCATTGAGCGGGCAAGGAGGTTGCAAATGGAGATGAACGGCATGCGGTATCAGCACCGTAAACAGATCGATGATGCTGTGGAGCAGGCATTGGTGGACAATAAGGAGGAGATGAAGTCGAGACTGGAAGGGATGACCCATCGCTTGATTACATTTGGGTTTAACAACTTCCGCTCCCGGCTTCTCGCCAAGTTTCCTGACCTTGATGTCTCCTCAATTGTGCCACCCGGATCTAAACCTTCAGAGGTTATCCAGGATGAAGTGGCTGATGTCCTCCCTGCCGATCCCACGGAAGTGGTCGTACCGGCTGAGGTGGTTGATACTGCTCCTGCTGGACCTTCTCCGGCCGCTGATCCTGTCCCTGCTGATCAGGCTTAGGATGTATATTTTGTTACCTTTCAATGTACTTGAAACATACATTTGTTAATGGAACAATCTCTTGCTTAACGCTCGTTTCCTCAGTTATATTACTCTGTCGTATTTGTGCATGTCTTGAGTTATGTTGCTCTGTAGTGCTTTAACATATAGTTGATGGTGGTAATTGTTGCAAGTAGCGCTGCTCTGGAGTTTAGTGTGTACCAGATCAGATTTTCCTCTGTAGGTAGCTGTGTTCCGAGCTTCTTTACTTGCCTTAGGTCAGTAATTGGAGACTTCTTTTTTGAAGCATTTCAAAGCTGACCGTTCTGAATCCGGAGACATAATAATAAGTGGATACCTTGTGATTGTAGTTTGGTTGATCAGAACTTCTGCCTCCAAACCTGTTAGGAATCAAGAAACGTCATAGTTGATGGACCTCTATGGCCCTTTAAGTGTTAATGACATAGAGAAACTGTCACGTCATATACGTGGAAAAGATTAAAAGCCTGTGTATTACGTGTATGGCCCTGCCTTTTGCTTCTCCCGAGAGGGTGGTTTAATACTCCATTTATTGCACCCCCGTCGTTTGGGATTTCGAAGCTAACACTTTAGCCGTTGTAACGGTCCAACTGGGTAGCCTTTTGTCTTCCAGTGTCTATATATATGGAAACGAGGGCATTCGGTTGTGCTCAACCCTTTTGCTCCCCAAACTGTTTGTAAGAGAGATTTTTATATGCTGCCGGAGTTTTGCCACTTGTCCGGAGATGATGGGTGGTTCCTTGCCGGAATTAAGAATGATTAAACTGTGGCCAAGAGTTATCCTTCCCTTATTTTTAGTCTCCAAGGAAGGTTCGAAGAAGGCACAAGTCTTCTTGTTTCCTCTGGCATCCGGTCGAGATTTCTCCGATTGGTGGTGGCCCCTCCTTGATTCAACCGAGGCCTGGAGTGTTGGTGATAAAGATGAAGGCGAGTTGCCTCCTCTTCCTCACGCCCTGTCAGAGACCCTCGCTCCAAGTGGCTGGGGTCAAACAGACGGTGTGAAGAAGAAGATTGAAGGTGGGTTGCCTCCTCCCCCTTGTGACTTGGCAGGGACCCTTGCTTCAATTTGCTGGGGTGTGACAACTGCTCTGAGGGAGATGAATGGGGGCCGCCTCCTCCCCTTTGTGACTTGGCAGAGACCCTTGCTTCAATTGGCTGGGGCATTATGCCGATTACAAAGGTGGAGAATGAAAAGTCTCCTGAGGCCCAGAGCCCTCATCGTCCGTTGGTCATGAGACCAATGATAGTGATGATGAAATGGCCTGGGCACTTCTTGATGCAGACTGGGGTTCAGGGCTCCTTCCTCTCAAATGGAGCCGGCAACGGCGGTAATGGAAGTTTGGCTCCTGTGCCCCTTTATCATCCCAGGAGAAGAGCCGTTATGTTGCCAAGCGTAGCTTCTGTAATAGCTTCTGTAATAGCTTCTGTAGTGGTGTCTTTGTACTGATGTAAATCTTCTGAATTATCAATAAAATTAGATTTCTTCTTCTCAGATCTGATGTTTTCTGTGAATGTGCTCTTTTGTAGCTTAAACACTTTCTCGTGCATTTCTGATTGTTCTGAAAATAAATCAAAGAAACTTAGAAAAATGCCCGAATCGAAGTACTTTACCCCTGGTTGGAACCATAGTACTTGTTGTTCGTTTGACAGATAAGCCAAATAATATAAGTATCAGATCCGAGGTGTTCCGATCTGGGAAACTTTAGTTTGTAGATACTCGGAACTTCTGTCTGTGGATGAGCTGAATCATAGAATCTGTAAATTGAAGACGGACCATGCTCGGAGGGCCTGTGTATAAGAGTAATCCAGGCTCTGTAGGCCTGCGTATGAACCAAGTATTTAAGATCTGTATATCATGGACCAGGCTCTGAAGGCCTGTGTATTATAGACGGACCAAGTACTGAGACTTGTGCATTTATGGACCAAGTCCTAAGACTTGTACATTAATAAATGGACCGAGTAAAAACTCGTACATTATAGACCAGGCTCTGGAGGCCTGTGCATTAGTAGATGGACCGAGTGAAAACTCGTACATTATGGACCAGGCTCTAGAGGCACGTGCATTAATAGATGGACCAAGTCATAAGACTTGTGCATTAATAGATGGACCGAGTGAAAACTCGTACATTATGGACCAGGTTCTGGAGGCCTGTGCATTAATAGATGGACCGAGTGAAAACTCGTACATTATGGACCAGGCTCTGGAGGCCTGTGCATTAATAGATGGACCGAGTGAAAACTCGTAGATTATGGACCAGGCTCTGGAGGCCTGTGCATTAATAGATGGACCGAGTGAAAACTCGTAGATTATGGACCAGGCTCTGGAGGCCTGTGCATTAATAGATGGGCCAAGTCATAAGACTTGTGCATTAATAGATGGACCGAGTGAAAACTCGTACATTATGGACCAGGCTCTGGAGGCCTGTGCATTAATAGATGGACCAAGTCATAAGACTTGTGCATTAGTAGATGGACCAGGCTCTGGAGGCCTGTGCATTAATAGATGGACCAAGTCATAAGACTTGTGCATTAGTGGATGGACCAGGCTCTGGAGGCCTGTGCATTAATAGATGGACCAAGTCATAAGACTTGTACATTGATAGATGGACCAGGCTCTGGAAGTAAAAGAAAAAAAATCTTCATTGGTAATACTTCCGCAAGTGTTCTACGTTCCATGGCCTAGGAACAGGTTTCCCAGTCATATCTTCAAGCCAGTAAGTGGTAGGTCGAACGACCTTTGTCACTTTGTAGGGGCCTTCCTAGTTTGGTGACAACTTCCCCATGGTGGGATCCTTGGTGTTCTGAAAGACTCTTCTTAAGACGAAGTCTCCGACTTGAAAGCTGACTGTCTTGAGTCCTACCTTGGATTTGTTGACCATTCTTTGTTGATAAGCTTCCATCTTGATGCTGGCTTGATCCCTTCTCTCTTCGAGCAAATCTAAGTTTTCCATCAGCTACTGATCATTAGATTCTTGCTCAAAGGCCTCAGTCCTCAGAGTTGGCATACCGATCTCAACCGGAATTACCGCTTCTGTTCCATAGGCTAGTGAGAAGGGAGTTTCAGAGGTGGGAGTTCTTCTGGTTGTTCTGTAGGCCCAAAGAACTCCAGGGAGTTCTTCTGCCCACTTCCATTTGGCCTGTTCCAACCTTTTCTTTAACCCATCAAGGATCGTTTGGTTGGTGACCTCTGCTTGCCCATTTGCTTGCGGATGGCCTGGAGAGGCAAAGTGCTGCCTGATGTTGAGATTTTCGCAAAATGCCTTGAAGCCTTTACCAGTGAATTGTGTCCCATTGTCCGAGATAATTACACGTGGAATGCCAAACCTGCACACAATGTTCTTCCAGGTGAAGCTTTCGACTTCCTTTTCTATGATATGCGTTAAAGGCTCGGCTTCGGCCCATTTAGAGAAGTAGTCGATGGCCACCAAGAGATACTTCCTATTTGGAGGTGCTCGTGGTAATGGGCCCACAATGTCCATTCCCCATTGAGCAAAGGGCCAAGGACTGGGAATCGGGATAAGCTCGTGCTGAGGCTGATGTTGGTACGGGGCGAATCTCTGGCATTTGTCGCACTTCCGAACATATTCTTTAGCCTGTTTCAACATGCCGGGCCAGTAGTAGCCCTGCGATAGAGCTCGATGGGCTATAGTTCTGCCCCCATTATGATTTTCGCAGATTCCCTCATGTATTTCAGCCAAGACATACTGTGATTCGTCTGGGGCTAAGCATTTTAGCAGAGGTTGAGAATACGACCTTCTGTAAAGCTTGTTGTTCAAGATCAGGTACCGAGCCGCTCTGATTCGGATTCTCCTGGCTTTGTTTTTGTCTTCTGGGAGGAGACCGGACCTTAGATACTAGAGGATTGGGGTCATCCAGTTCTGGGGCTGTTCGTCAATTTGAGCAACTTGTGCTTCCTCAATGCTGGATCCTGGCTGAAAAGAGATTTTAATTGTGGAATCTGCTTCAGATTTGAGGCGGGAGGCCATGTTAGCCAGAGCATCTGCTCTGCAATTCTGGCTTTTCTCAATTTTCTGGATGGTAAACGTCTGGAAAGAATTCTTCAAATGGCTCACCAGTTCGGAATACCGAAGCATCCTGTCATCTTTAATGGAAAATTCTCCCAGGACCTGGTTTACTACCAGGTGGGAGTCAGAGAAGACATCGAGGTTCTGAGCCTCGCATTCCAAGGCATGTTTCATCCCTAAGATTAGGGCTTCATATTCGGCTTCATTATTAGAAGCTCTGAATCCCAGGCTGACTGCTTTTTCTGATGTGAGCCCATCAGGGGACTGTAGCACCAGGCCTACCCCTGATCCTTGATCGGTTGACGACCCATCAATGTACAGCAGCCAGGTTCCCGAAGTTACGGTGATTTGTGCTTTGTTCTGGAGTGCCGGGGTGAACTCAGCTATGAAATCGGCTAAGGCCTGCCCTTTGATGGAGTTTCGGGGTACATATGATATGTCGAACTGCCCTAGCTCCACAGATCACTTGACCAATCTTCTCGATACCTCAGGTTTCCTCAGTATTGACTTCAGAGGATAGGCAGTTGGGATCTCGATTGGATGGGCCTGGAAATAAGGTCGAAGCTTCCGAGCTAATATGACCAAGGCATAGGCCAGCTTTTCTACTTCTGGGTATCTTTTCTCCGTGTCAAGTAGTGCCCTACTGACGTAGAATATAGGCCTCTGTACTCCTCTGTCCTGTCTGATCAGTGTGGAGCTGACCGCGTTCTCGGAGACTGCAAGGTACAGGAGCAGCTTTTCTCCTTGTACTGGTTTTGACAGGAGCTCTGGAGAGGCTAGATACTCCTTTAGTTCTTGAAAGGACTTCTCGCATTCTTCTGTCCACTGCAAAGTCTTGCTGCCCTTTAGAGCTTTGAAGAAAGGTAGGCATCAATCGGTGGATTTGGATATAAACCTGCTCAGTGCGGCAATTCTGCCATTTAGTCCCTGAATCTCCTTTCTGGTTTTTGGTGACTTCAGTCCAATCAGGGCTTGGATCTGAGTGGGATCTGCTTCGATACCTCTTTGAGAGACGATGTATCCCAAGAATTTTCCCTTCGTAACTCCGAAGGTACATTTCGAGGGGTTGAGCTTCATCTTGTGTTGTCTGAGGATATCGAAGGTCTGGGCCAAGTGTTGGAGGTGGCTGCCTTTCTGAGGGCTCTTTACCAGCATGTCATCGATGTATACCTCCATGGTGCTGCCGAGCAGTGGGCTGAACATCTTGTTCACCAACCGCTGATAAGTGGCTCCAACATTCTTCAAACCGAAAGGCATCACTCTGTAGCAGTAGAGTCCTCTTTCGGTTATGAAGGCAGTCTTCTCTTGATCTGGAGGGTACATCTGGATCTGGTTGTATCCAGAGTATGCATCCATGAAACTCATAAGTTCATGCCCCCCAGTGGCGTCAACCAGTTGGTCTATTCTCGGCAGTGGAAAGCTGTCCTTGGGGCATGCTTTGTTGAGGTTTGTATAGTCCACACAGACTCTCCACTTGCCGTTCTTCTTCTTAACAAGCACGGTGTTGGCTACCACTCGGGATAGAAAACTTCCCGTATCATCCTGGCGTCCAGCAGCCTCTGGACTTCTTCGTTTATAATCTGATGCCGTTCAGGAGCGATCGGCCTTCTCTTCTGTCTGACTAGGGGGTGATCCGGATCTACCATCAGTTTATGAGTTATTAGATTAGGATCTATTCCCTCCATGTCCCTGGTCTCCCAAGCAAAGATAGAGAGGTTGTTTTTCAGAAACCTGACTATCTTTTCCTGCTCGGTGTGTGTAAGGTCTGGGCCAATGTACAAGTAACGCCCTTCTGCTTCTGAAATGACCAGTACTTTAATGGGCTCGCCAACAGGTTTGGCTCGGCTGTCACGTCCCCTTGGGCTCAGGGGCTCTTCAATGCCGGATGGGCAATCTTCCACCTCGGGAGTGTGAGTGAAAACCGGATCTGCACAGTCCCGAGTGTACTGTAATTGCTATTTCGGAGCTTTCTCCTTGAGGGCAATAGCGTGACACTCTCGGGAGGTTGGCTGACATCCTCGGACCGAGTGTACGTATTTCAGACACTGATGAAGGGTCGAAATGAATGCCCCTATCTGGTGTAACCAGGGTCTCCCGATGATGACGTTGTATGAAGACTTCATGTTCAACACCATGTATTCCGAGATGGTGGTCTTCTGCCCTTCACCTTCTCCTACAGTGGTAGGAAGGTCAACTCTCCCCAGTGGGGTGCTGAGGTTGCCATCAAAAGCTGCCATCACGGCAGTGGTGGGCTTGACGTTGTCCTGGTCTATGCCCATCTGTTTAAGCGGGTCATAGAACAGAATGTTGACTGAGCTGCTAGTGTCGACCAGGACTCTTCTGGTCTCGAAGTTAGCGATTCAGAGGGTAATAACAAGGGCATCACTGTGAGGGCAGTGTACCCCTGCTAGATCTTGCTCGGTGAACTGGATCTCCGGCCCTGGCTTGAGCCTCTTTTCGACATTGGAGATCTGCAAGACGTTCGGGGCGGTTCTGGCCTTCTGAGCATATCTCTTTCTTGCCTTGTTGGACATTCCTGTAACAGGGGAGTCAGCATGGAGGACGTAGATGACGTGATTGTTTTGCCTCTGAGGCTCGTTTCGTCCTTCCCTCTGCTCCTGCCTCTGTTCGGGCCTCTGATCTGGCCACTGCTGAGGCTTGTCCTCTTGGGGGTTCTGTCTTCCGTCCTGCTTGACGAACTCCCGAAGACGTCCCTTCTTTATGAGTTGCTCTATCTCATATCGGAGGGTCCTGCAAGAGTTAGTTGTATGTCCATGATCTTTATGGAAATTACAATACTTACTTTGGTCCCGCAGGCTGGGATCTCCTTTGATTGGCTCCGGCCACCTCAGGTTCTCCCGATCTCTGATCTGCCGGAGTACCTGGTTTGGAGTGGTGTTCAGAGGAGTGAAGTTGGTGAACTCCCTTGGTGCAGAGTTGTACACAGCTCTGGGAGCTGTTCTCTTCTCTGGGCTCCTGGCCCTCTTTTTGTTGGAGTCTCTTCTGTGATCCTCCTTCTTGTGATCCTCCCACTTCGGATTATCCCTTTGGGTCTGATCTTTGCCCTTCTGGGCTGAGCGGTTGGCCTCTTCCAGGTTGATATATTTTCTGGCCCGATCCATCAGTGCCGCCATATCGGCTGGAGGGCTCTTTGTCAAGGAATCTCTGAACCCACCTTGGGCAAGCCCGGCTGTAAGGGCTGCTACAAGGAATTTCGGGCTGCAATCCGTGATCTCAGTGAGTTCGGTGTTGAAGCATGCAATGTAGGCTCGGAGGGATTCCTCCCTGGTCTGCTTAACGTTCAGCAGGAATTCTGGCCCCCTTCTGACCTCCTGCTGGTCATAAACCTGTCCAAGAACTGCCTACCGAGCTCGTAGAAGCTGGTAACGGAGTTCGGAGGGAGGTTGTGGAACCACTTCAGAGCAGTTCCCTTTAAGCTGGTGATGAACGTCCGGCACATGAAAGCATCCGAAGCTCCGTGAAGGGCCATCGTATGCTGATAATGAGAAAGGTGATCTCCTGGGTCTCCAGATCCGTCGTAGAGGGTGAACTTGGGCACCATGAACTTTCTGGGCCTCTCTTCTGACATGATAGCGTGAGTGAACGGAGTGGCCAATCTTCCGAGCACCCTGGCCAGTTCGTCTTGCTCTGGAGGGTTCTGAGGTCCTCTCAATCCGATTGTCCGGTCTATAGACTCGGCAATTTCCTCTACCCTTCGCGGGTCTCTGAGTCTGACATCTTGTGAACCCTGCCTGATAGCCTCGGCTTCAGGGTAGTAGGGTGGAGTACGCCCTTCGGACGGAGGAGGAATCCGAACTGGAGGGACTGGTGCTGCATGATTAGGTTCCTGCGGTGCCGGCGGTGCTCCCGAAACCCTAGGAGTTGGGGCTCGAGTAGTGCTTCGGTAATGCACGTCGGGAACGAAAGCGGATGTTCCCCAGCCAGGAACTGTTGATGGCTGTGGATCTCGACCAGCGCGAGCAACGCCTGAGGGTTGCCCAGGCAGGTTGGTTGGGGCCTGCCCACGAAGTTCTTCGTCCTCCGTGGCAACAGGAGGTTGCGTTCCCGCAACGAAGTTGACCAGCGGGCTAGGAGAAGTCGCCGCTTGGTTCTGCGTGAGCGTTGCCAGCGTTCTAGTGATGGCCAGCAATTGCTCCTGCACCAGTTCATTGTGTCGTTTTATTGCTTCGATTTCTTGTCGCATAGGGTTGGCCGCTGGTCCCTTTGTGCGAGGAGTATGCGGCTGACGCTGAGCGTTTTGCGCATTCTGAGCATTCTGTCGTGGTCGAAGATTTGGTGCCATGGTTTTCTGGTGAGGAAAAAGATGAGTTTATGAATAGAGCACTTGGAGATTAGTCGTTCCCACAGACGGCGCCAAACTGATTCTGCACTTTTTGACTCGCAACACGTGTGGGCTCCGTGACATGTAGAATACTCAGAGAGATGATCAGAGGACCACCGGATTGGCTCCGGCAGTAGCCGCTCCGATGCTTAAGTAAGTAAGAGAATTGAAAGACTGTATTGAAAGCCAAAGAATGACCATCCTAGTAAAAGCATACCTCTAGGGTTTAATATATAAGCCGTGGCTTTCCTAAGTTGATTAGGATTCGATGCCAGGAATATGGGGATATGATTATCGGAGATTGCAGTTACCTTCTGGAGCCTTGAGTCGTAGATGGAGATAACTATAAATAGTAGTTTCCGCATTGAAGACCGTTTCTTTATTCCCCGCTTGACAGTTGTTAAGGAAACCATAAGGTTGGATCCATATGAAGTGTTGAATAAATATTGTCCAGAACGGGAGGTCTGGAAGATGTATACATGAGAATGTCTTGAAGGCTTCATCTGCACTGTATGACCGAGTTTATCGGCTCTGAATGATATATAAATAAGAATGCCCTGAAGGCTTGTGGCTGCTCTGTATGATAGATATATATGAGAATACCCTGAAGGCTTGTGGCTGTTCTGTATGATCGAAATTGTCAGCTCTGTAGGATCGAGATTTGTTAACTCAGTGGGCACACGTGTCTCAAAGTGATTGGTGTGTCTGTTTGTGGTATATCAGATGCATATATCTATTTAAATATATCAGCCCCCTTTTCTCACGTGCTTCCAGCCTTCTAGCAGCTTCTTGCTGCACCGCCCCTCAGCCTTTTCTTTTCTTTATTTTCTTCCAGTTCCCAGTAGCTTCTTTTGAAGCTTTTACATATAATATAATATTATATTATATTGGCCCTTCTTCCAACAGCTTCCTTGAAGCTCCTTATATGTAATATATTCTTTATGTATGCCGTATATTATTGACATATGATGTACAATAGATTAAATATATATACTATGGCTGTAATTTATTTCAATATACATAAATATATTTTTTAGTATATCTTTTATAAATATTATTTTATTATTTTATTTCATACAATGTCAACCTATGGAATGCCGACAAATTTGGTATAAAGTCAGGACTCGATATCATGAACATTTATTTTAACAATGTTGGGTGCCTTAGACATCTCCACATAATTTTCATAATTATTTTGCTATATCGGTTTAATATTTTCTTCTATCAAATAAAATATTAAATTATAGTGTGCCGATAGAACCTGAAAATTTATTTTGCCAACATTGGGTCCCTATTAATGCCTTATTTATTTTCATATAATTTTCATAATTAATTATTCGTATTGGCCTCATTTATTTATCCCAGTACTCGGTCATCTGGGTTAATCATTTTTCGAGCATATTCATTTTATATCTGAAGGCATCAAATCCTGTTATGGCTTATCGTATTTGGGGCTAAATTGATTATTATCATAACATAACCAAATTTTTATTAAATTGGGTGCAATCTAAGACATGTCGGATTTTTGGGGTATTACAAAACCCTCAGAAGAAACAGTTTCAAAAAAGGAGCAACAAAAAAGAAATTAGGGAGGAAATAGTTGAAACAAAATTCTGCGACTACCAAACAAAGCTTAAGCCCAAATGGGAAAAAATGCCCAAAATGAGGCCAAAGGGACTTGATATCACGACCCGAAAATTAGCCTCTCGCGGATCCCGGACCGCGATCGCCGCCTGCAGACCCGAGGGTCTGAGGTAAGGCTCACACAAGCAACGGTATCGAATAGATGTGCGACATATGGTTTGCGGAAGCGTGAAAAATTTTTCTTTTCTTTTCTCATTTTAAAATTTGCACATTTTTCCGGTACTGCCGCTCTCTGATCATGGGGTTTAAATCCCCATTCTCAAAATTTGCTTTTGTATCAAGTTTGCGAGGTTGGGTTCTAAACCTAGAACCTGTAACTCAACTTATGGGGGTCATTTCTTAGGCTTTGTGATCGCATATTAGGGTTTTAAAACCCTCATGGTCTCTATTTAAGGTCTTGATAAGCCAAAACTAGTTTGGCAAGAGTTGATTCAGACCTGCTCTCACCAAGCTCAACAATGGTGATTTGGTGTACGGCTGGTGTTCTAATGTGTTTTAGAGTCCATTATTGATGCCTTGTTCGTGTCTATTTATTTTAAACATCATATATACAAAATCAAAAGCTAAACAGTCCATACGCAGGTAAATTCTAGATAGAGAAAATATTGGGTTTTTGTTTTTCTCACCTTTTTCCTTCAGTTTTTCTCCTCTTTTCCTTTTGCTTTCCACCACTGAGTATCCCAGCTGTCACGACCCGAAACCCACCCTATGCGGATCTCGTGTCGCGGGGCCGACCCGAAGGCCGTCCCTACTTTTTCCATTCCTGTATCATAGTACTAATGTGCACAGTACTAAAACCTCAAAACAATAACAGCAGAAGTCTTTTCAATACACAATGTTAGTGAAAGTCTTTACAATACATAATATGGTTCTACATAAATAAAATAAGAACCAAACATGACCAGCACCCGAGGGTGGTGAATACATGGGAGAACTAAAACATAAACTGATGCATTTCCTCACATGTCCTTCTATGTCTTTAAACTCCTACCGGGGTCTCGCGGCATCAGTACCTGAAATGGGGGTGAGGAGGGTAGAATGAGCTACAAGAGCCCAGCAAGTAAATACAGATCTCCGACACTGGTATCGAGGATCATAAAAGAATATGAATCCAAGAATAAGGATATGATAGCCAATCATAAAAATAAGATGCTATAATAGCCAATGGAAACAGTTGCCATAAAGGCCAATAAACAATGGAACACAATGTACAATTAGGAGTAAGGGACATATCATCAACATGAAACTCTTAACATGTGAACAGTGGCAAATGAACAGTAGGATCACAATGTGGAATCAGTAGGAATGGCATAACAATGTTCTGGAATTCTCAACGATAATACAATAATAAGAAAGTACTGCCATTATAATTGATCACAATAAATCAATAAAGGAATATCTCGCAATACAAGATAATCACAAGAACAATGTAACTCAACAATTTTAGTTGAGCAATCATATAAGAGATGCTTTTGTTCTGTGTCAGGGCTTGATATGCCCTCGGTCTTTGGGGGCCCGGTTTACCCCCTTCAGTGCATTCCAGTGTATGGCCATATGTCCGTTCACGGACTCGACCCGAAGGTCTTCAATGTATTTAAAAGCATCGGATGGATATTGTGACTGAGCACAAATCCTGTATACATAAACATTTCATGATCATAAATGATTCCATAAGAGTATATAAAATGGAATATCATCAATTCAATGGAAACATAACAATAGGCATTTGAAAGTACGGTTCAACATGATAACAATGGTACAACAATAAATCAATGTCCACCAGATAGAACAATATCACATTGTGGAGACAATAACATCAGATACGCTCAGGAGTACAAGTTTGGCAGTAAAAGAATGAACTTGGCTTGATAACACCACATGGAAGAGAAAGGGTATCTACTTACCTCTAATGCGTTGCTAAATCAGTCTCCTGTAGGTTTGCCTTTTCCCGTTGAGTTCCCTATATATCAGTAAGTACGTTTCAGAATAATTTCTATTCATCAAATACTATGCCTTGCTATGATCAGTATTTCTAATACTTATTTAAACTTTTATATGTCCGTTGTTCTCGGAACCTCTTTTCATAATTTTGACATTACCAATAGATTCGGAAGGTTCAGAATAATAAAAATTCACTAATTATTTAATTCAATCGGAGTCCATTTGACTCACCTATGAAGTAAGGGTATTTTGGTCATTTTTACAAGTCGTAACTTTTCGGGACTCCGTCTCATGAAACAGACCTCACCATTGGACTCAGAGCATGCGAGATAATAAAAATTGACTATTCATTTGCCCTATTTGGATCTCGTTTGACCCACTTTTGAGTCAGGGATATTTTTGTAAAATTTACATTTTTCTGTTGGGCCTTAGTGGAATTATTCAAAACATTTGGGGCTGGTTCATAAATTTCATAAGCTGCGGTCTGAACCATTGGGTTCACTGACTAGAAACCCTAACCGGTTCGGTTCTTCATTGAACCAAACGGTTCAGTTAAATTTAGAGAACCGGATTAACATATCCACCCTAACCACCTTATCCATGGTTTGGATAACCCCCAAGCCCCATCTCTATTTATTGTCCCTGCAACCAAACAGCCCAAAACCCATTTAAATTCAAACCCCAAAACGACACAGTATCATGCCCCATTCATATCCGGTCGGGTACCGACCCGATCCGAACCCGGATCCGTCTAGACTTAACCCGATAACCCCCCACGCTTTTCCGGTCATCTCCCCCAAAGCTCCGGTGAGCAAACAGTAGGGTTCCGTCACCTTCTCCGGTGACGGCAACCACTTTCCGATGGTTTTTAAACCCATTTTCAATGCAGTTTTATTCCCTTCACTTCAAGGATCTCGAATCCACCTCGGTTTCCATTGAAGCCCTCCAAACCTTCACGAAATAGGGCCTAAATGTCTCCGGCCGACTTTCCGGCCAAGTGACATTTTTCATTTCCATGGTGTTCTAAGCACGGTTTTGACTCTAAAATTCTCCTAGTGTTTTTCTGCACTAGTATAGGTTGTTTCTACAACCTTTAAACAAGGTTTGATACATAAAATACCACATGGCCGATTATTCCCTATAACCTGCAACTCCAGATTTCTCTATGGTTTCTCAACCTTTTAGCTTCATTCTTTTTGCAATAATTTCTATATTTCATGCTTGTTCAGACCCCACAATTATATCTAAGCTTTATGCTTTAAATCGAAATAACAGAACTGAAATCAATTACCTGGGTTTCGGATTTTGAGCTCACTGTGACTCTCCCACCTTTCTGTTTCTGAACCAATCTCTCTCCCTTCTTCTCCCCTTCCTTTCTTCCCTTAACCGACCCCCCAGTCGGTGGCCCTTGCCACTTGTATCCACGGTGGCAGCACACACATGCACACAAGACACCTCACACACATAGCTTTCTCTCTCTCTCTCTCCTCCTCACACGTTGCACCCTAACCCTCTTTTGCTGATTTCCCACTCGGTGGCTTTGCCACCTCCTCATCATGCAAGGCCCACTTTACATACCTATTATATATATATATATATATATATATGCAACCGTATACACATATATACATATATAAATAATATTGTATTATAATATATATATATATATCATCCAACCGTGTATATATATATATATGATATTCATAATCATTTAGATTTACAATAAAAATTTATGCGTCAACATTCACTTGCACGTTTTTCAGTAAACTCGACTTCCGGTGCAACGGCACCCGGACACCCGTGACTGTTTGCCTCTCGTACCTATGCATCGTAATTAAACAATACAGTCCATTACGCATCCACCTTTATTTATATCATTTCACGGCTTATAATTCGGAATTACATTTATAGCCCGGTACAGCCCGGTGCACATGCTATATCCCGGATCGGGATATTACACCAGAACTCCTTCAATCTCTCACACACTCTCTCTCAGTCTTTGAAAGATATGTGGTGTGCGTATGCAATGTGTATATGTGCATATAAGCATATGCTTGATCATTGCACTTCCTGATTTCCCCACCAACTAAGTTAACTTATGGCAGCATCTGAAATGAGTGCCTCTCTACTCTACTATTTTGGGCAGGCCATCATTTGGCTGTGCATGAGAGTGTGTGTTTTGTATCTACATATATATATATGTATCATTTTACACTTACACACCAACACACCAAGGTACACACACACCCTTCACAACTGACACACACACACACCTTCACTATTCTGCACATGTATTTTGATATTTACATATATATATATATTTAAATTTTCTTATACACATGCATGTATGTTTACAACATACACACATGCATACATACTTGGTCGCATGTTCATACACACAACACACCTTTAATGTGTGTATGTGTGTGTCTTAATATTTAATTATAACTACTAATAATTTCTTATATTAAATTAATTAATTATTTTAAAATTTTATTTATTCTCTTAAGTGTATAATCTTTAACTAATTTTTCATAATCTCGTAATACGTGCCTAAATCTTATGCTCGTATGAAGGGTCGGCAGTTAACATGAAAACACATAATCATCACGGAATCAACAGACTGGTGATTGCAATGAAAGTGATGTACAGTCGTCTTGAGTTTTCAGGACTTTTACTAAAAGTCTACGTGTCGGGGTTGAAACCGACCTCGTTACTTAAGGTCTTGATCACCATTTTATAAACCATGACTCAATGATCCCTAATTCGGATCGGGGTGTTACATCCTTCCCCCTTTAAAAAGTTTTGTCCTCGAAACTCGGGGTTCCTTATTCTTAAAGTTCTATTGCTGTGACTTCTATCTACTATGTTCACATGGCTAGTAGTCAAATTAAAATGACAAGCTTACATATAACAAAATTTAATATTTGGGTGGTGAACCTAACTGATCCTTAGAGGTCTGTGCTGTATCCACAAGTATATTGTCTACTCGTCCGTACCTCACAGGTTCCTTGCCCCCTCCTATTTTCCCAATCGTCACAGCCTGTGTGCGTGGCGTAGCTGATGAAGCTACCGCAGTAGGCTCCTTAGTAGTTGAACTCCACTTTGGGCAATCCTTGATGAGATGCCCAGTTGGACCATATTTGTAGCAGCCTCCGGTGTCGCGCTAACACGGTGCATGATGCTTCTTCTGACAGGTAGGGCATACTAGAACCTCCCTTAACTTTTTGCTAGTGTCATCCTTCTTGTTAACAGGAGTCACACTTTTGTCTCCTGTTTTAGTCTTTTTCATTGATTGGGGACTGTGGCTAATCTTATTCTTGTCTTTCTTTTAAGATAAGGCAATTCCAACTCTTTCAAAGATTTTAGCACGATCCACCACTGCGATATATGTAGGGAGTTCAAACGGTTCAAGTCGGTATTTGATGCTATCCCTTAGGCCACTTTCAAACTTTCTGGCCTTCAGATCTTCAAATTGGACCATATGGGGTGCAAATCGGGCTAATTTCATAAACTTAGTTTCATATTCGGCCACAATCATTGTTCCTTGGGTCAGAGTTGCAAACTCCACTATCTTTTGATTTTTCAGCAACCTTGGGAAGTATTTATCATAAAAGACCTCCAAAAATCTCGTCCAGGTCATCAACGGCTCTCTCTCTTTTTCTAGAAGCCACCACTCATAAGCTGCATCTTTGAAAGTGAAGGTAGCATAGGAGACTTTTTGTTCCTCCATGCATGGCATAACTATAAATACATGCTCCATCTCTTTGACCCATGACTCTGCATCGATGGTGGTATCCAACCCGTCGAATCTAAGAGGTTTAAAACCTTGAAATGTCTTATAACTCGATGTATTTGTGGCCTCAATACGTTGTCCAGGATTATTTGGTGGTCTGGGGTTCTGTACCGGCTGTGTGGTTCTACCCTGGGCTTGAATACCAATCATAATTTGAGCCATTGTCTCTAAGAGGTGCTCAACCCTGTCTAATCTATCATCAGAATTCCTTGCATTTCTTCTAGTGTTCACCATGGTTATTGAAAGAAATACACACCAGTTAACTTTTTATCACATAAGGTTACATTTACTTATTTCATGTCTCAAGGTTTAATGTTTTATTATCCTTGATTTCATGGTGTTTTATAACCTACATTTTCTTCTTGTCTTTGTTACATTGTTCTTATTTAACTACGGGTCCCATACCCCGCCTTCCTATCACGTACTTCAGAACACTTACTTCATGTTACTGTGGGTCCCATACCCCGCCTTCCTATCACGTACTTCAGAACACCTACTTCATATTACTACGGGTCCCATACCCCGCCTTCATTTCGTATCATGTACTTCACATGTCTACTTCATATAAAGCGAGTCCCATACCTCGCCTTCATATCATATCACGTACTTCACATATCTACTTCATACAACGCGAGTCCCATACCTCACTTTCATATCATATCACATACTTCACATATCTACTTCATACAACGCGAGTCCCATAGGTCACCTTCATATTATATCATGTACTTCATATATCTTAGGTAGCCTAAACCTATCTAACTCTTAGTTTTGTTCTAATTCTCTTAGTGTCACTAAGTTTGTTCAAGTTAACCTAGTGCTTTGATACCATGTTGTCACAACCCGGAAATTCGCCTCTCGCAGATCCCGAACCGCGACCGCCGCTTGCAGACCCAGGGGTCTGAGGCAAGGCTCACATAAGCAACGGTATCGAATAGATGTGCGACATGTGGTTTGCGGAAGCGTGAAAACTTTTTCTTTTCTTTTCTCATTTTAAAATTTGCATATCCGTCCGGTACTGCCGCTCTCTGATCATGGGGTTTAAATCCTCATCCTCAAAATTTGCTTTTGTATCAAGTTTGCGAGGTTGGGTTCTAAACCCAGAACCTGTAACTCAACTTATGGGGGTCATTTCTTAGGCTTTGTGATCGCGTAGTAGGGTTTTAAAAACCCTCATGGTCTCTATTTAAGGTCTTGATAAGCCAAACTAAGTTTGGCAAGAGTTGGTTCAGACCTGCTCTCACTAAGCTTAACAATGGCTATTTGGTGTACGGCTGGTGTTTCTGATGTGTTTTAGAGTCCATTATTGATGCCTAGTTCATGTCTATTTATTTTAAACATCATATATACAAAATCAAAAGCTAAAACAGTCCATACGCGAGTAAATTCTAGAGAGAGAAAATGTTGGGTTTTATTTTTCTCACTTTTTTCCTTCGGTTTCTCTCCTCTTTTCCCTTTGCTTTCCACCACTGAGTATCCCAGAACTCCTTCAATCTCTCACTCTCTCTCTCTCTCAGTCTCTGAAAGATGTGTGGTGTTTGTATGCAATGTGTATATGTGCATATAAGCATATGCTTGATCATTACACTTCCTGATTTCCCTACCAACTAAGTTAACTTATGGCAACATCTCAAATGAATGCCTCTCTACTCTACCGTTTTGGGCAGGCCATCGTTTGGCTGTGCATGAGAGTGTGTGTTTTGTATCTACATATATATGTATAATTTTACACTTACACACCAAGGTACATACACACCCTTCACAACCGACACACACACACACCTTCATTATTCTGCACATGTATTTTGATATTTACATATATATGTTTATGTATATATATATTTAAATTTTCTTATACACATGCATGTATGCTTACAACATACACACATGCATACATACTTGGTCACATGTTCATACACACAACACACCTTTAATGTGTGTATTTGTGTGTCGTAATATTTAATTATAACTACTAATAATTTCTTATATTAAATTAATTAATTATTTTAAAATTTTATTTATTCTCTTAAGTGCATAATCTTTACACTAATTTTTCATAATCTAGTAAAACGTGCCTAAATCTTATGCTCGTATGAAAGGTCGGCGGTTAACATGAAAACACATAATCATCACGAAATCAACAGGTTGGTGATTGCAATGAAAGTGATGTACAGTCGTCCTAAGTTTTCAGGACTTTTACTAAAAGTTTACGTGTTGGGGTTGAAACCGACCTCGTTAGTTAAGGTCTTGATCACCACTTTATAAACCACGACTCAATGATCCCTAATTCGGATCGGGGTGTTACACTTGAACCCTTGACCTAAATGAGCAAGCACATGGCACCCAAAAAGTTACCAAGTTGGCTGCCAACATCCTTGTGCCTACATATAGAACAGAATTATTTATAACACTAAATTACCCAAGTCTGCCTCCCAAATTGGCCAATGGCCATACATGCAAACCCTTCATCATTAGCTCACATCAGCCCAAATCAGCCACATCACCCCACCTTACCTCATACATCAGTCCTACATACATTTACATATATGTAGATGTATGTATATAGGTTGGCAAAATGATATATATGGGGACCATATACCTTGGGACACTTCAAAAGGTGTGCTATGTGTAAAATTAGAACAGATCTCTGTGTGTGTGCAACCATGTGTGTGCTCGGGTAGAGATTTAGAGAGAGCTTGCATGTGTGAGTGGAAGTTTGTTTATGCAAGTGATGGTGTATGCATGGTGTTTCCATGGAGGTGTACAAAAGAGAAGGGACTGAGAGGCATCCTGATTGGAACTGAGCCAGCAACCAACAACCTCACACCGAGCCTAAGAGAGGAAGGATCTGATTGAAGGTATAAAGCATTAACATGGTTTCTAATTTTTCTCTGAATTTCAGTACTGTTTGGTGTTATTTGAGCCTTATGATTATATGCATGACACTTAAAATGTGAGACCTTGATTAAGGCATGAAAATGAGGCCTCGAAACAGCCCCAAAACCATTGACCACACGCAGACCACCATGGATGACCACCTTCAAACTGGGTTTGATTCAACCCAAGCTAAACTGAGTTTGGATTACATAGACTTGACCTAGATGCCATGTGGTTTACAACGCAACAAAAACCATACCAAATGGCTTAAAAACGAGCCTTAAAACCTGAGTTGCAGGTTTCGGCTATGAAACCCAACCCACAAGTCTTGCTCTAAACCTGATTTTGGTAATGGGGGCTTGAACCCCATGATGCATGGATTATTTTAAGCCAAACCATGCTAGTTTTGGTGATGAATTGAGGATTTACCAGCCAGTTACAGGTTCGGTTATCCACCCTTGGAACGAACGTTTGAGCTTGATTCGAGGCTCAAAATGAATGCTAAAATGCTGGCCTAACATCCAGAAACGATTTAGAATGGATAGCACTAAGAAATCATTGCTAAAATGTCACAAAATTGAAAACGTAAATTTTTGCAATTAGGGCAAAACTGGGGAAGAAGAAGGAAGAAGATGAACAGTACCAGACACGGTTCGGGTCAATTTCGAGTTCGGGTTCGGGTTCGGGTCGGGACCCGACCCGTCGCATAAACAGGCTTTAGTGGGACGGCACCGTTTTGAGTTAAACATTTTGTTTTAAAAACTGAAATAAACTTGATTGGTTATGGCGATTGGAAATTGAAATTGGGGTTCAGGTCTGACCAAATCGTGGATAAGGGGCCAAATTGGGATATAACAGGATATCGTATTCTGATTCTGTGTGGTCCAGTGAACCGGCTAGTTCACTGTGTTTGTGGACCGGTCTAGGGTTACAACTTGTAAACCCAATGGTTCACTGATTTAAAAATTAAAGAAAAACTAGAACTTTAGTAAATTATACTTAGACCCCTACTGTTCTGAATATCCGTACACTGGCCCAGATTTTAAAGAATTAATTCAAATACACCCCTGAAAGATAAATAAATAATAAAATAATTATTTTAATTATTTTATTAATTGGATAAAATTACTATTTTACCCTTGGACACTAAATACGTCAAATGGAGTCCAAATAAAATAAATAAATAGTGTATTCTTATTATTTCGGGCATTCCGGACTCAATGGTTGAATCCGATTTGGGAAATTAAGTCCCAAAAAATAAAGACACGTAAATAGTAAATGACTATACTGCCCCTAATGATACCTAGGGCCAAATAAAAATAAAAGATAGTGCATTTTGATTATGTTGGGCATTCTGGACTCAACGGTAGAGTCTAATTTGTGAAACTAAGTTCCGAAAAAATATAGACATATAAATTATAAATGACCATATTACCCCTAATGATACCTTGGGCCAAATAAACACAAGAGATAGTCAAATTTAACTATGTCAGACACTCTAGACCTAATGGTGAGGTTCATTTTATGAACTGAAGTTCTGAAAAGTTTAGTCTTATAAATGTGAAATTATCGAAATGCCCCTGATGCTATACGAAGTCTAAATGAAGTCCAATTGGGACAAAATTGATACCGATAGAAGCCTAGATACTAGTGAAACTGCACACATGATTAAATGATGAATTGGGATCAGAATCTCACGAAATGTTGAAAGATCAAAATGCCCCTGAGCATGGTAAGTGCAAAGTAGAGGCCGAATGAAGGCTCATCTGATCTAATAAATTATCATAAGCATAATTATGGAATTAAGGGGCTAACTACGACTCCGAAACAATCAACATGTAAAATGAAAAAATGACCGATGTGTCCCGATGATCAAAAGCAGATACCAAATGAAGTCCAAAAGACTTCAAAATTTATATGTGAGATATATGGGACATTCTGGGGACCACGATAGGGTCCGGGACAAGAATGGTGAATTTACCATTTTTTCCTAAGGTTAAATAAGTACTTAACTAATAACGATTTGAGTCCAAAAGACTTAGAACATTATATTTAAGATATGTGGACTATTCTGAGGACCGCGACAGAGTTTGGGACAAGAATGGTGAAATTATCATTTTGCCTCTATGGTTAAATAAGTACTTAACTGATAATGATTGAAGTCTAAATGACTTAGATTATAGTCCTGATGACTACTAAGCCTAATTAAAGAATGAAATAGCCTCGGGTGAAACCCAATGAAAGGGAAATAGACTACTAGGCCATCTTAGGTAATCCAATAGACGCCTAAGATGATGCATAAGTCATAAATGGTTAAATTTTGATCTGTTTGTGATTGATGATGATTATTCAGGATATACAAGAATGTGCCTGAGACATATTTGGAGGTTATCAGATTAGCTGTACAGGGAGATAAGCAAACAGTTTGTGAGTAACTTGGAACTTTTGACTTGGTGTATAAGTTACACTGTCTAGATATTGTATCTTCATACACTGTACCGTTTTATATGCTACACTATTTAAATGCATATACTTAAATGCATGCCCTTTGTACTGCATTACACATAGCATGATTTTGTTCTGTCCTGCTTTTCTGTCCTGTTCGGGTCTGTTCTGTTCTATTATATGATCTGTTTTTGATTCTATTTGTTATGTTGTGTCTTACTCTTAGACCCACTCTAGTTTTGAGCGGTATGGCATAAGTGGGCCAACGCGGCACTCAAAGGGTAGAGGCCCCACGAGTAGTCCGCGATGGGCAGCTAGGGAAGCTCGAATATACTTGATTATGTGCCTAATTGGCATCATGTTCTATTCTGTTATATTATGTTTCACTCAATACTGATCTGTTATGTTCTTTGATTTATTTACTTATACCTCTGATTGATATATTGTTCTCGCTCAGTTTTGTCTTGTTCCGTTCCGTTGATGATAAACCTGTCTCTCTGATTGATATATTATTTTCGCTCAGTGCTATCTTGTTCCGTTCCGTTGATGACAAGCCTGTCTCTCTGATTGATATTTTGTTTCCGCTCAATTCTATCTTGTTTTGTTCCGTTGATGATAAGCCTGTCTCTCTGATTGATATATTGTTTTCGCTCTATTCCATTCTGTTCGGCTTTGATTTGTTATGTTCTGTTCCGTTCTGTTCGGCTTTGATTTGTTATGCTCTATTCCGTTCTGTTCGGCTTTGATTTGTTATGCTCTGTTCCGTTCTGTTCGGCTTTGATTTGTTATGCTTTGTTCCGTTCTGTTCGGCTTTGATTTGTTATGCTCTGTTCCGTTCTGTTCGACTTTGATTTGTTATGCTCTGTTTCGTTCTGTTCGGCTTTGATTTGTTATGCGCTGTTCCCTTCTGTTCGGATTTTATTTGTTATGTTCTGTTCCGTTTTGTTCGGCTTTGATTTGTTATGCTCTGTTTCATTCTGTTTGGCTTTGATTTGTTATGCTCTATTCCGTTCTATTTGGCTTTGATTTGTTATGTTATGTTCTGTTCTGTTCTAATCTGGTATGTTCTATTCTGTTCTGATCTGTTTGTTCTATTTAGTTCGGTTCTGTTTTATTCTGCTTAAATTGCATTAAAGTGGATTTATAAAACTGTTATTTCTGAAATGACTGAATTATCCCATGTGCTTCATAAGCAAGAACTGGTTTTGAAACCCATGAGAGGGAACTTGTGTTACTCACTAGGCTTATTTAAGCTCACCCCATTATCCTAACATTTTTTAGGAATTATCTCTATTGGATTAGAAGGCATTATGATATGATGTGGATAGGCCAAGTGTCATTCCAAGTAAAGGATTTGATGGCACTGATTTGTGGAGACTTGGATTCTCCAAGATTGAATCTGGTTATTCAGATGAGTGACATGACTTAATTGATATGATTAAATTTATTGATATTGGGACATGGCTCATGGAAATGGTACTCTAGAGATATTAGATGTGCTCAGTGGTTAGAGTTATTAGTTGTTTGGTTTTAGACTTGCTCTGTGATACATAACTTTGTGGTATATAACTGAGTTGCATTCTCGAGATGAAAAAGGTTTTAAATTCCACTGCTCTAACCCTACATTTGGAATGCAATTCATCGGTAAGTTCAAAAGTTTACCTTTGGTTGGTTACATTGTCAGTCGGCAAACCAGCAAGGCGGCTAACTGGCATCATGTCCTCGACATCCACGTAGGGTGGGGTTCGGGATGTGACATCAAATTTCTCCTATTGATGTTCTTAATTTATGCTTAGATGGTATTAAATCCTAACTTTTACCTTAAACATTATTCTCTTAACGTATACTCTTCTGGTAGCTTCATTAACTTTTAGGGTTGCTTTCTTAACTTCACATATTTACGTGCCATATTTTTTCATAATTTATTTCATAATATGGACCTTACCATTGAGTCTGGAACATCGAAGAAAGTCAATTTAGACTCTCTCGACTTTTAATTTGGCTTCGAACATGTTAGGGGTAATTTGGTAATTTATACTTTAACGTGTCTTATTTTTTGGAGTCCCATCTCGTGAAATGGACCCTTCCATTGAGTCTAGAATGTCCAAAATAGTCAAAATACACTATTTGTTTATTTTATTTGGACTTTATTTGCTTCATTTATGGCCTAGGGGTATTTTTGAAATTTTTCTTACTTAAATATTATTAATTTAATATTAAATTAATTTTGATTGGGCCATAGTAAAATTTTTTAGAATTTCTAGGGTCAAAATCCAATTTTTCTAACTTCCGGTCTAAACTAGTGGGTTCGCCAAGCAGAACCCTAAACCGGTTTATCGAATCACTTAACCGACCGGTTTGATTTATTTTCACCGAATTATTCTAAACCAAAAACGATGTCGTTTTAATAATGCTGTGGCTATCCCGCCTCCTTACACGTGTCCTGAGTTAACCCATTTGACTCGATTCAAAATGGCGAGTAAACTTGTCGTCTTCTTCACCAATTTAACCTCTATTGACCTAATTTTTAGGTTTCTTTCCTTCCAATTTCGTGCGTTTTTAACCATCGATTTCTTCTATTCTTGGTTGATATGTGTTCTTAGGGGCCAATCTTTTGGCATTTATTTGAAATCTTAAAACCAACCTAATCATTCGGTTCAAGCCTTGATACTCAAACCTGCAATTCCATCATAAACTCTTATTTCATCACCATTTTTAATGGGGTTTGGTTCAACGTGACCCTCATGGCATATGGGTTCAATCCCTATTCTCAACAGTAGGTTTAGGAGTCCAAAACAAGGACTGGGTTTCATGACCGAAACCTGTAACTCAGGTTTTAGGGTTCACTCTTTGAGATTTAGGGTCACGGTCTAGTATTTTGGAAACACTAATAGGATCTTATTGAGGTCTCAATACTCAAATTTAAGTTTAGTTTACACTGAAATATTTTCAAATTTTTTTCAACCTGTAATGTTAAATTCCTTACTCAACTCTACATGATTTTCATTCTTTATTTTTGTAAATCAAAGCTTACAACATGTAAATTAATACTTAATATTTGCATGCTTAAATTTGAAACATAATCGAACATAATTCAATCAAAAGTTTACCTGTTACGTTGACTGTTTTCTCAAAATTTTCTTCTTCTGTTTTTCAGAATTCCCTCCTTGGTTCCTTTCCCTTGGTCTCTCCCTCACTTCCACACTCCTCTTAAATCTCTTCTAAACCGACCTTAAGGTCAATGAATTTCCACTTGTTGGCTTCTATTTCTGCATGAAGAACACATTTCCAGTTGCATGGCCATTACTTC
The DNA here is from genome assembly GCA_008638375.1 of Nyssa sinensis. NCBI lineage: Eukaryota > Viridiplantae > Streptophyta > Magnoliopsida > Cornales > Nyssaceae > Nyssa > Nyssa sinensis. Next base: position 32,294,025 of record CM018046.1, read on the forward strand.
TCTCTCTTCACATGGCTGCCGACCTCCCTTCATCATTGATTCATTTTATTTTTTATTTATATAAATATGGAGAACAGCTGCATACAGCCCACACAAACCCTCTCTTTCTCCAAGCTTCTAAATGCTTCTTACTTTCTCCTAATTCATTTCTTTCATTTCTTATTTTATTCTTTAATCTATTTATATATACATATATATAGATATATTTAAGACAGGCGTATACACATATATATATACTTGTATATTGTGATATCCCAACCCGGGATACGACACGGTTACCGAGGCAAGTCGACTGAATAGCATAACCTGAGCTGTCTTAAACTCTATGTCACAATAAATTATGGAACTGAACTTAATTTCAAAAGATAAATGTTTTGCTTAGTATGGCCAGTGTCGGGTAGTACCCGAGCAACTCAGAACCATGCCTCGAAAAGCATGCATGCATGCAACCCATGCATGCATACGTACGTACACAAGCATAGATTACGAAATATTAGTGTATGTGTACATGACTAAAAATACAATTATATGTATTTATACGGCTATAAATACATGTATAAAACTTTGTATTTTATATGTATATATATGTATAATGTAAATGTATTTTGTATACAAATTAAGATAAAGAGAAAAAGGAAAGGAAGCTTCCAAGCAACAAAATATCAGTGTGTGCATCACTGTGTGTGTGTGTGTGTGCATCACTGTGTGTTTGTGTGTGTTGGGAAACCACACCAACCGACTTGGTGAGGTGGTGTGTGTGTATATGTAATATATGTATATATATATATGTGAGGTACGTGGATGGAGGAGATTAAAGGGACGGTTCTCTGCAGTCATTCTTGACTGAAAGAGGCAGAGAGAGAGTGATAAGGTAGAGAGAGAAAGAGGGAAATGGGCGGTGGTGTTTATATATATGTATACGGGTCTTGTGAGTTAAGAGGTTAGAAAAGAAAAGAAGGGTCAGGAACTGAAGGGGAGAAGAAGGGAGAGAGACTGATTCAGAAACAGAAAGGTGGGAGGGTCACAGTGAGCTCCAAATCCGAAACCCAGGTAATTGATTTCAGTTCTGTTATTTCGATTTAAAGCATGAAGCTTGTATTTACTTATAGGGTCTAAATCAGTATGAAAAATAGAACTTATTGCAAAAAGAATGATAAGAAAAGGTTAAGAAACCATAGAGAAATTCGGAGTTGCAGGTTTCATATATAATCTCGGGGTCCATGAATTTTATGTTTAAAACTTGTTTTAAAGTTTATGAAAATGATCCTTATACATGCAGAAATACACTAGAAACAATTAAGGGTCAAAACAATGGGTAAACAGGCACGAAATAGAGAAAATGCAGTCGGCCGGAGCCACGATTTTTCTCAATTTCGTGAGGAATCAGTGGTTTAAATTGAAAACTAAGGTTGGAAATATACTCTACATGAAAAATAGAAAAGAATGGCATTCAAAATGGGGGGAAAAACCATCGGAAACAGGTGACCGTCGTCGGAGAAGGTCACTGTGCACTGCCAGAACCCTACCGGAGCAGTGGGGAAGATGACCGGAAAATCGGGGAGGCTACCGGGTTAAGTCTAGACGGGTCCGGGTTGGATCCGGGTCGGTACCCGACCGAAAATAAACGGAGCCAAAGCTGTGTCGTTTTGGTTTTTAATTTAAATGAATTGGGCTTGTTTGGCTATGGGGATAGGAAACGGAAATTGGGTTTGGGCTTATTCCAACCACGGATAAGGGTAGGAACCAGGATATTGGAATCCGGTTCTCTGAATGGACTGAACCGTTTGGTTCAGCGAAGGGGCAGTCCAGTTTAGGGTTTTTAGGTCTGAACCAACTGGTTCAGACCGCAGCTTTTAGAAATTGTGAACCGGCCCCAAATGTTTTGAAAAATTACACTAAGGCCCAAACAGAAAATTAATTAAATATTAATTTTACAATAATGCCCCTATTTCAAATATGGGTCAAACGAAGTCCAAACGAGGCAAATGAATAGTCAAAACCTATTATCTCGGACGTTTTGAGTCCAATGGTGGGGTCCATTTTACAAGACGAAACCGCGAAGGATAAAATACCGTAAAAGTGCAAAATGACCATTTTGCCCTTTTTAGTGCAAAAGTCCAAATAGAATTCCGCGAAAGCCTAAACCGACTTTCTTCGGCATTCCGGACTCAATGGTAAAGTCTAAAATAGTATTTGAAATACTTATGATAGAAAGGCATAAAATTTGATGAATAGCATTTATTCTGAAACGTATTCACTGATATATAAGGAACTCGAAAGGCAAAGGTATACTCACGAATTTCTGAGATAGAATCACGATAGAGGTAAGTGGATCACTCTCTCTTACATGTGGTATTTCCACAACCCAAGTTATTCTTTTACTGCCAAACTCGTACTCTTGAATGTATTGATATCCTTGTGTTCCACATTTCGATATTTTCTATCTTGTGGACAATTGATTGACTGATGTATCATTGTTATCATGTTTGACTGTGCTTTGAAAGCAACTCATGTTATTACTACCCACAATGAGATATTGTTCTATCTCGTGGACATTGCTTGACTGTTATATCATTGTTATCATGTTGAACCATGCCTTGAAAGGCCTACTGTTGTATCCTTATTGAATGAATGATATTCCATTTATATTCTATGAAATTACTTATGATCATGACATGTTTATGGACACGGGAGTTGTGCTCAGTCACAACACCCATCTGATGCTATCTGGTTAAATGGGACCTACGGGTCAAGTCCGTGAACGGACAAATGGCAATCTACTGGAATTGACTAGGGGGTATGCCGGGCCCCAAAAGATCGAGGGTCTGCCGAGCCCTGAAACAGAATAACAGCATCTCTTATGATTGACAGAACTTAATTGATTGAATGGCACTATTCCTTATGATTCTTTAAGTCTTGAAGGACTTGTATTGATTGATTTGATTGTGATCGGTTCATTGTGGCAGTACTTCATTGTTGTTATATTTTCATTTTACACTATTACTCCTGATTGTGTATTGTGATTACTTTCCATTGGCCCTCGTGGCGATTATGTTCATTGACTATCACAGCATCTCCTTCCTTATGATTGGCTATCATTATCTTATTCATGGATTCACATTGATCATCGATACCAGTGTTAGAGATCTGTTTTACTTACTGAGCTTTGTAGCTCATTCCACCCCATTTACCCCCATTTCAGGTGATGACGCTGCGAGACCCCAGTAGGAGTCTGAGAGCGTAGGGGGACATTTTGAAGTATTGTATCAGTCTATGTTAGTTCTCCCATGTATTCACCACCCCCGGGTGCTGGTTACGTTTTAGTTCTCATTTTGAATTATGTAGAACTATGTCATGTATTTAATAGACTTCCGCTGTTAAATTTATTTAAAGACTTCCGCTGGATTACTGTAATTGATAAAGACTTCCGCTGTTTATTGTTTAAAATTTTTAGTACATTGCATATTAGTGCTATGATACAGGAATGAAAAAAGTAGGGACGGCCTTCGGGTCGGCCCCGCGACACGAGATCCGCATAGGGTGGGTTTCGGGTCGTGACATATATCATATAATTGCATTACATATACTTTATATTTGTTTACTTATTTTGGTTACACACACAATATATACTTAAGGTGTGTATATCACATGTGTTCTTGTTTATTATATGTATATATTTATATATCATTTGCTATGTATTTATATTTATATTTTATTTTATTTATTTATCTTATAGTAATATTATTATTAATATTGATTTATTTATTTACGTAATGTTCATGCCCAAATTTTTATAATCGTAACCAAGGATTGACGGTTGACGTGAAAGTATATAAATTCACCAAAATTAACAGAACAAGTTGGTGATTGCAACGAAAGTGATGTATAGTCGTCCTGGGTTTCTGGGACTTTTACTGAAAGCTCACATGTTGGGGTTCGAGATCGACCTTGTTACTTAAGGTCTCGGTCACTAATTAATATTTAGTGATTTAATGATTCTTAGTCGAGTCGGGGTGTTACAGCTTATACCTTGTTTGGCTGGCACAGAATTCTATTTTAGTTATTTCTTTCCTAATTTCTTTTCTGTTGCTCCTTTTTTCGACACGGTTTCTTTTGGTCGCTTCCTATTTCGGTTAACTTCGATGGCAAAGGTCTCGTGTATGTTATTATTCATTTGTGGCCGTCATAGTTTGCTAATTCGAGTTTCCATAGTGTTATAATGACATCATTTCACCTAATTAATTGGTAATTAGGTTCGGCTATTACACCCTCTTCTCTTGACGTGTTTAATTATTTTGTTGGTCTATCGTGACCGCCGAGAGATTCCCGATTAACTTTCTTGATTATTTTTTATGTCATTTCAAATTAATAATTAGCAAACTAATTATTAATTAATAAAGGTCGGGGTGGTACATCCTATCCCCCTTAAAAGAAGTTTTGTCCTCAAAACTTAGTTGGTCATGTCTAAGATTCTGATCTCTCTTCATGCCAATACTATCATCATAGTTTCACACAAATTTCATATCAGATATAGGAATCCCCATTGAGTCTGATTTACAACCACAATTGTATGGTCTTATCAAGATTCGATGATCAGACCCATATCACTATGGATCAAACTGGGTGATCATCCTCGAATAAGTAGAAATCATCTACTAAAAGCATTTAATAATATTTGATCCCAAAAATGATTCATTTGATATCCCTAATCATGGTTTACTATTTTTTGGGTTATTTCGAACTATTAATGTCACATGAACTATTATTTATTAGGTCAGAATATAGTTTGGGTCATGTCGGATTTTTGAGGTATTACACTCTACCCTCTTTAAAAGAGTTTTGTCCCTACAACTCAACTGTCCTTCTAGAGGAATTTATCATTTTCCAGACAGGTCAGTAATGTATCATAAAGTTTAACCTTAATCACTTTTACTAACATGTCTCTAATTAGCATTAGTTAATAATTCCCAATCCTACAAGTGTCAGGTCAGATCCAGAAAATCCACAATAAGATTGATTTTCAATCCAAAAAATATACTACCACAATAAGACTTAGCTAACCTGTAGTCATTGTCCTCCCAAGAATTATTAATTATCTGATTATCCTAGTTACCCAAGGAACATCAACTTCAATCATATCCCTAAAGATTATGGACCGTTGCTCAAATATCACCCTATGGTATGTCACGACCCGAAATCCACCCTATGCGGATCTCGTGTCGCGGGGCCGACCCGAAGGCCGTCCCTACTTTTTCCATTTCTGTATCATAGTACTAATATGCAAAGTACTAAAACCTCAAAACAATAACAGCGGAAGTCTTATCAGTAATAGTACATCAGCGGAAGTCTTTCAATACACAAGGTTAGCGAAAGTCTTTACAATACATAATATGGTTCTACATAAACAAAATAAGAACCAAACATGACCAGCACCCGAGGGTGGTGAATACATGGGAGAACTAAAACATAAACTGATGCATTTCCCCAAATGTCCTTCTATGTCTTTAAACTCCTACCGGGGTCTCGCGGCATCAGTACCTGAAATAGGGATGAGGAGGGTGGAATGAGCTACAAGAGCCCAGCAAGTAAATACAGATCTCCGACACTGGTATCGAGGATCATAAAAGAATATGAATCCAAGAACAAGAATATGTTAGCCAATCATAAGAAATAAGATGCTATGATAGCCAATGGGAACAGTTGCCATAAGGGCCAATAAACAATAGAACACAATGTACAATTAGGAGTAAGGGACATAACATCAACATGAAACTCTTAACATGTGAACAGTGGCAAATGAACAGTGGGATGACAATGTGTAATCAGTAGGAATGGCATAACAATGTCCTGGAATTCTAGACGATAATACAATAACAAGAAAGTACTGCCATTATAATTGATCACAATAGATCAATAAAGGAATATCTCGCAATACAAGATAATCACAAGAACAATATAATTCAACAATTATAGTTGAGCAATCGTATAAGAGATGCTTTTGTTCTGTGTCAGGGCTTGATATGCCCTCGGTCCTTGGGGGCCCGGTTTACCCCCTTCAGTGCATTCCAGTGTATGGCCATATGTCCGTTCATGGACTCGACCCGAAGGTCTTCAGTGAATTTAAAAGCATCGGATGGATATTGTGACTGAGCACAAATCCAGTATACATAAACATTTCATGATCATAAATGATTCCATAGGAGTATATAAAAATGGAATATCATCAATTCAATGGAAACATAACAATAGGCATTTCAAAACACGGTTCAACATGATAACAATGGTACAACAATAAATCAATGTCCACCAGATAGAACAATATCATATTGTGGAGACAATAACATCAGATACGCTCAGGAGTACAAGTTTGGCAGTAAAAGAATGAACTTGGCTTGATAACTCCACATGGAAGAGAAAGGGTATCTACTTACCTCCAATGCATTGCTAAATCAGTCTCCTGTAGGTTTTCCTTTTCCCGTTGAGTTCCCTATATATCAGTAAATACGTTTCAGAATAATTTCTATTCACCAAATTCTATGCCTTGCTATGATCAGTATTTCTAATACTTATTTAGACTTTTATATGTCCATTGTTCTCGGAACCTCTTTTCATAATTTTGACATTACCAATAGATTCGAAAGGTTCAGAATAATAAAAATTCACTAATTATTTAATTCAATCGGAGTCCATTTGACTCACCTATGAAGCAGGGGTATTTTGGTCATTTTTACAAGTCGTAACTTTTCAGGACTCCGTCTAGTGAAACGGACCTCACCACTGGACTCAGAGCATCCGAGATAATAAAAATTGACTATTCATTTGCCCTATTTGGACCTCGTTTGACCCACTTTTGAGTCAGGGGTATGTTTGTAAAATTAACATTTCTCTGTTGGGCCTTAGTGGAATTATCTATAACTTTTGGGGTCAAAATGTAATTATGCAGAGTTGCGGTCTGAACCAGTTGGTTCAGAACCAGAAACCCTAAACCGGTTCTATTCCACTATGAACCAACCGGTTCAGTTAACTTCAGAGAACCGGATTGAGATATCCAATTCTCTCACCTTATCCACGGTTTGGACAACTCCAACCCAATTCCAATCCCTTATATCCGTGACCAAACAAGCCCAATTGATTTTAAATTTACATTCAAAACGACACAGTGTTGGTACTTGTATTGCAGTCGGTCGGATCTCAACCCGACCCGACCCAGACCCGGTCTCATCCTGACCCGAAGAAGCCCCCGATAGTCCGGTCGTCTTCTCCGGTGGGTTTTCCGGCCACGGTCGCCGGAACAGCGCAGTTCCTCACGGATCTTCGTGGTTTTACATCCAAAATTTATTGTTTTTCTTCCCAATGAATTCTAAAATTGTAAGGAATATTTTAGGACTGGTTTTAACCTCTAACATCACCGGTTTCACACACCCATTCCCAGTTTCCGGCGTTGCACCGGTGAGGGAATAACTGGCCACAGAATGGCCATTTCTTGACCATTTAAGCTGATTCGAAGTGCGTTGGGTCCCTGGAGACGTTTCCTATCCATATTATGGTTCAATTTTCCACTTGGGTTCACCTATTTTAAGTCACCATTTCTAACCGAAACCCAGTTTTGGTTTTTCTTGTTTTTCTTTCCTATTTCGCGTCCTACCAATTCAGTCATAAATTCTATGATAACAGGGAGTAAAACTAAAGAGATTAAGATGAAACAGGTTACCTATCATTAGCCGATTTCCTGAATTTTAATTTCAGTCCTTCCTTTCTCTATTCTCCTCTTCTCCCTCTTGTTCTTACGATTCAGTTTTCTCACTCTTCCAATCTCTTTCTTCATTCCCTTTAACCGATCCCCCAGTCGGTGGCCCTTGCCACTTGTAGCCGCGGTGGCAGAACACCCATGCACAAACAACACCTCACACATAGCTTTCTCTCTCTCTCTCCTCCTCACACGTTGCACCCTAACCCTCTCTTGCTGATTTCCCACTCGGTGGCTTTGCCACCTCCTCATCAGGCAAGGCCCACATGGCACACACTTTACATACCTATTATATATATATATATGCAACCGTATACACATATATACATATATAAATAATATTACATTGATACATTATGTATGTATAGATATTACATATACATCTCCATTTAATTTTGTGCATGCACGTATTACATACGAGATTCAAATGTTGGTTTATTCGGGTGTTTAAATATTCCGATTTAACTTTAAACTTTGTTCTTGTAATAAATTCTCTTATAGTCCAGGGTTTCATGTTTCGGCCCAACCCAACTCAGGTCGGTATCGCCTAGCTCGGGATACGTGTCATATCCCGAGTCGGGATATTACATGGTACTAGTGAATCTCTAATGGTTACAATCTTAGATCAGTTGATCCTTAGTCCTTAGATTCCTTAGAATCATAGATGCATCATCTATTATGAGGACTTCTATAATCCCATGTCTACTCTCTAAAATTTGGACCTAGTATCCATGGCTCAGGTACTCTGTGGTTCTTAATCCATAACTTAATGCTCTGATATGGGCAATGGTTTCCAAACCATTTCACAACTTATTGTCCTAAAGTTACCATATTTGGAAACTTGCTCTGAGTTTATAACCGATAATCTTAACCTTTAGCTCTGATATCGCTTTGTGATACTAGTGGGTCTCCAAAACTTTACCAACTTTAGCTCTGATACCACTCTGTCACGACCTGAACCCCACCCTATGTGGATGTCGAGGACGTGATGCCAGTTAGCCGCCTTGCCGGTTTGTCGACCGACAATGCGACCAACCAAAGGCAAACTTCTGGACTTAACGACGAATTGCATTCCAATTGTTGTAACACCCTGACCCAATTACCGGGTCATATGGCACACATTACAAGGTAACAAATCATAGTTAAAAATTTTCTACGAACAAAACAAGAAACGAAGAGTACTTAAAATAAATATAACTATATACATTATATATGTGTATAGTATATTTATATGCATATAATTTTAATATGTATATTATAGTAAATAAATACCCACACTAAGTGTGTGTTTAGTATATGTGATTTTAAAGTATATATATATATATATGTATATATGTATATATGTATATGTATATATATATACACATGGAAATAAAAATATAAAAATATATAATTATGCATGCATATATATAAATATATATATGTGTGTGTAAAACTGTAAAACAGTGTGTGTGAGTGTCGGCTGTGTGTGTGTGTGTGTTCACATGTGAGTTAGTGTGTGTGTATATAATATACATATATACTACAAATATCCTTCCCCATTTAATGCAAACTGAAAAGAGAAAAAGGAAAATTTATGAGATGGGAAAGGAAGCCAAAAATGGAGGCTAGATATAGGCGGAGTCGTGTAGAGAGAGAGAGAGAAATTGATGAGAGAGAGATGGCGGTGGAACCATGTATAAAAGAAAGTGCATGCACTGCATGCTTGCCATTACGAAAAGAATCAAGAGGAAGTAGAACTAAGAAGCTAAGGAAGGAAATCAGAGGTAGAAGGAGGAGAATAACACTGAAAACAGGTAAACACAAGATTTACAATGTTTTTCTCTCTCTAGAATTTTACCTACATATGAACTATTTTAAGCCTTAATTATGTATATATGATGTTTAGAACATGTTTAAACAAAAACAAACATGAAAATTTACTACGAAAACAGTCAAAAACACCAAACCCACGAACGACAGCCATGAATGGACCTTGCTTGAAGCAAGTCTGAAAACATGCTAACCAAACCATATTTGGTTTATTGGAACCTTGACAAGACCCCATTAGACCCATTAGTGTTCCAAAAATATGTAACCGCGACCAAAAAACATAAGGAAAAACTCCCATGAGATGAGTTGCAGGTTTCGGGTTTGAAACCCAACCTCTCAAACTCAGTATGAAAACCACCTTTGGGAATGAAAAATGAACCTCCATGACTAGGGAAGCAAAATAAGCCAAACCCCATGAACCTTCATGGAGAAATGGCCATTTACCAACCAAGAAACCGTAAGGGATATAAATCTTGAATCATACTGTTGAACTCATTTTGAGTTCTCAAATGAATGCAAAAATAATCCTTATTGTCTTAGAAGTAAATTGGAATGAAAATAGTAGGGTTTTTATGAACCAAACTTCACGAAATTAAAGAAGAAGGAAACCAGGGATTAAGGCAACAATCGTGGGTCGAACGAGGAAGGAGACGATTAGTCAACTCATTTAAAAAGAAATGTGTTGACTCGGACACGTGTTATGAGCGAAGACTACCACCGCATTATGAAAACGATGCCGTTTTGGGCTAAAGGGGTTTTAAAACCCAAATTGGTCTAATTGGTTACAGGGCTATGGGTTTTATTTAATATTCCATATGGGGACAGGATAACCTATTCGTGTTTAGGAGGGTTATCCACTGTTTGGCCCAACTAAATTAAGAAAAAGAAAGGGGCTGTAGCCCCGGTGTTTCGTACGCCCAACCTGCCCAAGGAAACCCAAGCCCTTACCACTGGGTCACGCATGCGCGTGTTAGGAAAATGGGGCAAAATATATATATATATATATATATAATATAATATAATTAAAGTAAAGAAAATAAAACAAAAGGGATCGTAGTCCTTGGGATTCGATTATGGAACCAAGAGGAGAAATGAGAGCGTGTGAACCAATTGGACAGGACAATCCTATGCCAATTATTCTCACAAAAAATATATATATTATGTATAAATTCCATTTAATAAAAATAAAATAATTAATTAAATTGAATGATGATGAAATGGCTTGTTGTCCAAAATTAACAAGTTATTAGTGTATTCTTACTATCTTGGACCTCCTGAGTCCAATGGTGAGGTCCACATCACGAGACAAGGTCCCAAAAAATTAAAGACCTGTAAAAATGCTAAATGACCAAAATGCCCCTACTGCTACCAAAACCAAACAGAGTTCTGCGAAAGCCTAAATTGACTTCCTTCAACATTCCGGACTGAATGGTAGAGTCTATTCAACCAAAAGAAGTGTCTAAAATAAAAAGACATAAAATTTGATGAATAGCATCAGTCAGGTGGCTATAAACTAGAACATTGCCAAGGTACTAAACTAAGGCTCATATGTTAAAACGAAATACGAAAAAGACACAACACGTAAACATGTGAAGTAAATAAATTAAATTAAAAATTAATGGAGCTACCAGAAGAGTAAAGTTAAAATGAAGTTTATTCCTAACACAATGAATTGTGTTTTAAGTTAAAATACCAGTGAACTATAATGGATAAAAAGCCACAGGACTTCATGGATGAACTTTTGTGGCAATAAAAGGTAATCTGCCGAAAGATAACGATAGCTAAGAGAAGCGAAATCGTCTCTGTCAAGCCATTTATACACAAAGCCCCTATAGTCCTAATGGGACGGCTCATGAAAGAGGCTGCAGCAAGGAGACTTGCTAAGGCCAAGCTAAAGGAAGTAAAAGAAGAACTAGAAAATACGGAGACACTTAATGAGATGCTTCACAGGTAAATGCTTATTATAAATAAGTATATATGTATAAATAAATAGACATGAGATACAAAAGTAAAGTGAATTGAGTTAGTTCAATTCTTAAGGACAAACCTATTATAAAGGGAAGGTTTACACAGTTTAAGAATAAGAAAGATCATGGGTTAATTAAGTACATGTGAAATTTATGAGATTTTTCATAAATTATGATAGGTTGAGGAAGGGCAAAGGGAAGGCATTTCAGTAGAGCCAACCTGGAAGTATAAGGTGAGTAACCCTGTATTTGAAGTGGAGATTTAACTCCATATATTTGAAGAAGTTTTAAATTCAAAATATGTGAAGCAAATGGAATATCAAGTTTAGTTTTACATGATTTCTGCATATCCTATTTTTACAAATCGATCGCGACATGCTTAGTTAATGGTTTCTATTACAGTTTTTCTTTAAAACATTTTTAGCATGTCTAAGTAAAATGCCAAGTTCTTTAAATATTCTGAATTTGATTATTCCAAGTATTTGAAATCCTATCGAAGAAGTTATAAGTTATATGTTATATGTTTTGAATGCAACTACAAGGAGGCTATGTTTTAAATGCTTTTAAATAGCATCTATTTGTAAGTGTTTTTATACCTCATGTTGCCATTTGATAATACAAGATAAATGGGCACATAAATGCTACGAGCGACGTTGAATTTCTGTGGAATTCAACTATGACACGTAAAATGCCAGGTAGCAGGATCTAATCCCCCAAGCATCGGAATATCTTCATTGTAGTAAAACTGGAGTCCGGTTCGAAACGGATTCTACTAAAGAAAGTGATAAAACGATATGTGTAAAAATGGAAGCAGGTTTTTACCCTCATTTTCTATGCATATCTACGTGTTTGAAGTTTATATGTTTATTTTGAAGAAGTACACGTGTCACGACCCGAAACCCACCCTATGCGGATTTCGGATCGCGACCGCCGCCTTCAGGCCTAGGAGCCTTTGGGCGAGGTGAACATAAGCAACAATATCGAACAGCAGTGCGACCTTTGGTTGCGGAAGCGTGAAAAACTTTTTCTTTTCTTTTTAAAATCTGTCGCACATCTGCCCGGTACTGCCGCTCTTCATAGCGGTACATATGATAATAAAATTAGAGTATACTAAAATTTAAAGTTTTATTTACATTACATATCTGGTTGCCTCTCGGCTTAAGTACATACTTTCCAAAATTTATTACATCAAAATTTGACCTCCACGGGTCCTAGTATTTCTAACAGTCCTCAATCAAAATGGAGCTGTTGATCAACTACGGGTCCTAGTACATCAACCCTGATCCCAATGGAGCTGCCAAACGTCAATCCTCAAAAAGGGCAAGACTCCTATTCTTCATCAATACCTGAAAAAAATCTTAGGGAATGGGGTGAGCTTCAAGAAGCTCAGTGAGTAATTCCTGCATCTGTCATGGGTTTTCAATTGGCAGTGGTTTCGCATATGAGAGTTTATAAAATACACACTACCAATTGTTCGTACATTTAACATAGAGGATATGCATTCTTCATAACAGATAGCTTTGAAACATTAAAAGTATTCAAGCTAACTATGTATTTCTTCAAATATAGTTTATACATTTCAAAACAAATAAACATGCACAGTGAAAATGGGGGTGAAAACCTGTTTCCATTTTCGAAAATCATTTGTCATCTTTTCGCTTTGATTAGGAGGATCCGTTTCGAACCAGGCCCTAGTTTTACTTCAGGGAGATCTCGTTGCCTGGGGGATTAGATCCTGCTACCGGGCATTATTCTGAATTGAGAACCCGAAGGGTGCTCAATAATTTGTGATGCTTATGCATCATTATCTGGCAAAACTTTAGCTTCCTCAAGAAATACTTTTTATGAGTATTTAAATATGACTTCTTCAAGAAATGCGTTTTATGAGCATTTAAAATATGATGTTCAAGATTTCATGATAGAATCTTCAAATAGTTGGAACACAATTTCAGAACATGGTCAACATGTTAAATACTTTCAAAGAGAACTATAACAAAGATTATTCACTGAACATGTCACAAGAGAATTATAAGAGCGGAATATTTCAACACAGGAATCATGAAATATGGAATTTAACATTCAATGTTTCAGATATTTTGAAGTTTAAAACATCTTCAAATTCGTGGAGTTAAATCTCCACTTCAAATGCAGAGTTACTCACCTTAGTCCTTAGGGCTGATGCTAATATTGCACCGCCTTTCCTTTCTCCTTTGTGGTTCCTAAACAATACATAAATAATCTATTAACTCATAGGTACTTCAAACATCTCCTATTGATGTTCCTATTTTACGTTTAGAGTGTATTAACTCTTAGCCTTTAGCCTAAGCGTTATTATCCTACTGTATACCCTTTTGGTAACTTCATTAAATTTTTCAGGTTTGATTGTATACTTTACATATTTACGTTTCATATTTTTTCGTACTTCATTTCATAATACGGACCTCACCGTCGAGTTTGGAACGTCGAAGAAAGATAATTTAGACTTTCTCGGCTTTTAATTTAGCTTCGGGCATGTTAGGGGTAATTTGGTAAATTTACATCTTAATGTGTCTTATTTTTCAAAGTACTGTCTCGTAAAATAGACCCCACCATTGAGTCTGGAACGTCTAAAATAGTCAAAATCCACTATTCGTTTACTTTATTTGGACTCCGTTTGACTGGTTTTAGATCTAGGGGCAATTTCATAATTTTGGTATTTAAATATTATTAATTTAATATTGATTAAATTCTTGGTTGGGTCATACTAGGGTTTTCCAGAACTTTAGGGGTCAAAGTACAATTTCCTTAATTTTCGGTCTGAACCAGTCGGTTCAGTTGCACTGGAAGTGAACCGGTCCGGTTTTAACTAAACCAACCGGATTGATCCAGTTTGACACGTAATGCTGATGTCATGATGACGTCAGCCCTCAGTATTTAATTTAAATATAATCTCAGTTGAAATGACGTAGCTTATGGGTGACCCAAACCTTCATTAAAACATCGGGTCAGGACCCGACCCGAGGCCCGATGTCATGACCTAAAACCCACCCTATGCGGATCTCGTGTCGCGGGGCCGACCCGGAGGCCGTCCCTACCTTTTCCATTCCTGTATCATAGTACTAATATGCAATGTACTAAAAATTTTAAACAATGAACAGCAGAAGTTTTTATCAATTACAGTAATCCAGCGGAAGTCTTTTAAATAATTTAAACAGTGGAAGTCTATTAAATACATGACATAGTTCTACATAAGACAAAATGAGAACTAAACGTAACCAGCACCCGAGGGTGGTGAATACATGGGAGAACTAACATAGACTGATACCGTACTTCAAAATGTCCCCCTACGCTCTCAGACTCCTACTGGGGTCTCGCAGCGTCATCACCTGAAATGGGGGTAAGTGGGGTGGAATGAGCTACAAAGCTCAGTAAGTAAATGCAAATCTCCAACACTGGTATCGATGATCAATGAATCCATGAATACGATTATGATAGCCAATCATAAGAATAAGATACTGTGATAGCCAATGGAAACAATTGCCACGAGGGCCAATGAACAGTAATCACAATACACAATCAGAAGTATTGGTGTAATAGCGATATGAAGAAATCCAATGATAATATAACAACAATGAAGTACTGCCACAATGAACCGATCACAATCAAATCAATCAATGCAAGTCTTTCGAGACTCGAAGAATCATAAGGGATAGTGCCACTCAACAATCAAGTTCTGACAGTCATAAGAGATGCTTTAATTCTGTAACATGCCAGTGAATTTGCAAATGCAATGCCAGTGAAAATGCAATGAGATGCCAATGATCATGCCAGTCAATTGCCGGTGGAAAGCCTTCGAGGAATTCATTCCTGCCACCTGTCCATTCATGGACTTGACCCTTAGGTCTCCAGTCAATACAGAAGCATCGGATGGATGTTGTGACTGAGCACAAATCCGGTATTCATAACATATCATGATCATTCGTGATTCCATAGAAGTATAAAATGGAATATCATAGATTCAATGAAAGCATAACAGTACGCCTTTCAAGGCATGGTTCAACATGATAACAATGATACAACAGTCAATCAATGTCCACAAGATAGAACAATATCACATTGTGGATAGCAATGACATGAGGTACTTTCAAGGCACAGTGAAACATGATAACAATGATACATCATCCAATCAAATGTCCACAAGATAGGAAAATATCGAATTGTGGACACAAGGATATCAATACATTCAAGAGTACGAGTTTGGCAGTAAAAGAATGAACTTGGCTTGTGGAAACACCACATGTAAGAGAGAGTGATCCACTTACCTCTATCGTGATTCTAGCTCAGGAATCCGTAAGTGTACCCTTGCCTTTCGAGGTTCCTATATATATCAGTGAATACGTTTTAGAATAAATGCTATTCATCAAATTTTATGCCTTTCTATGATAAGTATTTCAAATACTAATTTAGACTTTACCATTGTGTCCGGAATGCCGAAGAAAGTCGGTTTAGGCTTTCGCGGAATTCCATTTGGACTTTTGTACTAAAAAGGGCAAAATGGTCATTTTGCACTTTTACGGTATTTTATCCTTCGGGGTTCCGTCTCGTAAAACGGACCCCACCATTGGACTCAGAATGTCCGAGATAATAAGTTTTGACTATTCATTTGTATCGTTTGGACTTCGTTTGACCTATATTTGGAATAGGGGCATTTTTGTAAAATTAATATTTAATTAATTTTCCTGTTTGGGCAACAGTGACATTTCCTAAAACTTTTGGGGTCAAAGTGTAAATTCTCAAAGTTGCGGTCTGAACCAGTGGGTTCACTGTTTAGAAACCCTAACCGGTTCGGTTCTTCACTGAACCGAACGGTTCAGTTTAATTTATAGAACCGGATTACAATAAACCCCTTTCCTATTCTATCCCTGGTTTGGATAACCCCAAACCCAATTTCTATTTATTATCCCTGCAACCAAACAGGCCCAAATCCATTTAAATTAAAAACCCAAAACGACACAGTATCACATAACCATTTATTTCCGGTCGGGTCCCGACTCGATCCGAACCCGGATCCGTTCTAGATCTAACCCGATAGTCCCACGACTTTTCGGTCGTCCCCCCCAGAACTCCGGTAGGGTTTCGGTGGTGCACAGTCACCTTCTCTGGCGACGGTCACTTAATTTCGATCAGTTTTTAAGCCGTTTTAAATGCCATTTTATCCCATTTTTTCCAAGGATTTCAAATCCACTCTTGGTTTCCATCGAATCCCTCCCCATCTTCACGAATAGGGGTTTAAACATCTCCGGCCGATTCTCCGGCCAAGTGATATTTTCTATTTTCATGGCGTTTTGGTCACTGTTTTGGCTCTAAAACGCTTCTAGTGTGTTTCTGCATTTGTGTAGGTTGTTTCTAGCAACTTAAAACAAGTTTTAATCCTAGGTTTTCATGAAACCCGAGATTATTCATCAACCTGCAACTGAGAATTTCTCTTTGGTTTCTTAACTGTTTTCCATCATTCCTTTTGCATTTAGTTTCCTATTTCATGCTTGTTTAGACCCTACAATTATATATAAGCTTCATGCTCTAAATCGTAAAAACAGAACTTAAATCACTTACCTGGGTTTCGGATTTTTAGCTCACTGTGACCCCTTCAAGCCCTTCTGTTTCTGAATCAATCTTTCTCTCTTCTTCTCCCCTTCAGTTCCTGACCTTTCCTTTGGTTTCCTTTTCTCCCGAGAGTCAGAGATCACATGTATATGATAAGCTCTCTCTCTCTCTCTCTATCTCTCTCTCTCTCTCTCTAGTCAGACCTAACCATGCCCTGTGACCTCCTTACACACTCCATCACCCACTTTCTGTCACCCCCATTCCCTATTGAGTGTAATACACTCAACTTATTACACACACATCTACAACCGTTCACACACACTTTTTGATACATATATATATATAGACATAGGTCTTCACCCACTCACACACACTTGCACGGCTGTCCTTGGCAGCCCACTTGTCCATTTTCCTTTCTTTCCCTTTTTTATTTTAATTTAATATACACACACACATATATATATATATATATTATAATACATTATATAATATATATGTACATGCATAGCCCATAATTATACATATTTTATACGTACCTATACGCCTATTATATACGTATATACTTAAACTCTGGGCGCGTACGCATACACTAATTTTTGGTATACTACGTGTCTGTGAAACATGGGCATGCATGGAAATACGTGCGTGCACGCTTTACGATGCAATGTCCCGGGGTGCTCGGGTGTTGCCCGGCACGGTTTATACATTCAATCATTTTCCATTTCCAGTCATTCATTTCCGTGAAATACCATGATATACATTTCTTACCGTTCAAGTTACATAGTTTAACCGACCTACCTCGGTATACGTGACGTAATCCCGGGTCGGGATATTACACCCGACCCATGACCCAACTCTGTTTATTGTCTTCCCCCGACTCACCCTCACTGTAGCCCTAATTCTGGGTTTCATTTTTTCTAATTTCGTGCATTTTGAAGTACCGATTCCCTCTATTATTGTTTCTAAACTATTTCTAATACATCAAGGAATAGTTTAGCATCGATCTAGGGTTTTAGTTTGTGCTCATCGTCGTGTTTTGGGAGATGATACTTAGACCTGCAACTGGATAATAAATCCTCATTTCATGATCATTTTTAATGGGATTTGGTTCAATGTGGCCCTCATGACATATAGTTTCAGTCCCCATTCTTAAAATCGAGCCTAAGCGTCTAAAACTAGAATTGAGTTTTGTGACCGAAACCTGCAACTAAGGTTTTGGGGTCCAATCTTTTAGGTTTTGGATCGCGGACTAGTGTTTTGGGAACCCTAATGAAGTCTAGTTTAAGCCCCAATACACCAATTTAGGTTCGGTTCAAACTAAATCAGACCTGCACTTAAAATTTTCAGAATTTTTGTTCTAACTGTAACTTAGATTTTCTTACTCGATTTCAAATGGTTTTCATTCATTTCTTTTGCAATTTAAAGTTTACATTATACATAATAATATCCTACTATTGCATGCTTTTAAATCTAACAAATTAAACACAATTCAACCAAAATTTACCTGTTTATTGTTTCTCAGATTTTCATTTTCTTCAGTTTCTTCCTCCTTCAAACTCTCTCTCTTGCTTTGAATTCTAGTTCTCTTCTAATTCCAATGTTTAGCGACTCTTAAGTATATATATTTTGATGGTATAAGCAACACGTATGTTGCATGCAACATTTTGGAGGCATGGCTTTGCCACCTATTGGCAGCCATTACTGTATGGTGTACACCTCAGTTCTCTCATCAACGGCTGTCACTCATCCTTCACCATTTCTTTCTTTCAGTGGTAGACAACTACAGCCCACAGATTTCCTTATTTAATTTTATACATATATACATGTATAAGTCAGCCGTGTGTATATGTATATCTATAGGTATAACCTCATATAATTGTTCTACAATTGCATCAATACAATATGTATAGTTAATTATATATGCATATTTATTTACTCAAAACCCACAATATAATTTTGTATTGCAATACACTTCTTGTAATAATTTTTTTCATTTCGTTAATCAACTCCACACTTACTCTTTGTGCCTTGAGTTTTATAATTGTGGTCAAGGGTTCATGATTCAAGTGTTTTTTACGATGCTTCATTGGGTCAAGGTGTTACAACACGTTTACCTTGAATACTCTTAATGTTTCAAAGCTATCTATTTTAAAGAATGCATATATTCTGTTTTCGAAGTATACGAGCAATTAGTACTGATTGTTTTATAAACTCTTTTGTGCTAAACCACTACTAATTGAAACCACATGACAAATACTGGAATTACTCACAAACTTAGATTAGCTTACTGAATTTTTATCCGATCCCCCCTTTCAGGTGATTGACAACAGTACTGATTGATGATGATGACGAGTCTAGCTGTCTTGGAAGAAATATTTAAGTAGTTCTTTTGTTTAGCACTATGAACTTTAAGTATGAACCTTGTATTAGAAAAATGGTACACCATTTTGTATAAGCCCCACGGAGCAGTCAAACATGTAATGTATTAGTTATGAAGTTTTCAAAGTTTATTATGCTCTGGATGTATAATCATGTGTACCATGATGAATAGCGGCAGTATCGGGTGGATGTGCGTAAATTTAAAATAAGAAAATAAAAGAAAAAGTTCTTCACGCTTCCGCAAACACAGGTTGCATTGCCATCCGATACCGCTGCTTATGTGAGCCTTCGCCCTAAGGTCCCCAGGCCTAAGGGTTATGCAAAATTCTGGACTTAACGACGAATTGCATTCCACTTGTAGGGTCAGAGCAACAAAATTTAAAACCTTTTTCATCTCGGGAATGCAACTCATTTATAAATACCATAGAGGTATGTACCACAGAGCAAGTCTAAAACCAGATAGCTAATAACTCTAACCATAGAGTACGTCTATAATCAGACATATAACACAGAGCACATCTAATATCTCTAGAGTACCATTACCATGAGCCATGTCCCAATACATCTAATGCATATCAATGAAGTCAATCGTGTCATGTCACTCACTTGAATAACCAAATTCAGTCCATAAGAATACAAGTCTCCACAAATCAGTGCCATTAGATCCTTTACTTGGAATGCCACTCAACCTATCCATGTCATATCATAGTGCCTTCTAATCCAATGGAGGTAAATCCTAAAAAATGTTAGGATAAAGCGGTGAGCTTAAATAAGCCCAATGAGTAACACAGGTTCCTTGTCATAGGTTTCAAAAAGCAGTTCTTGTTTACAAAACACATGAATGGTTCAGTTATTTCAGAAATAGCAGTTTTATAAATCCACTTAATGCAGTACGAAAGGGTATACATTTAAGTATACGCATTTAAACAGTATAACATATGAAACGGTACAGTGTATGCAGATACAATATCTAGACAGTGTAACTTATACACCAAGTCAGAAGTTTCAAGTTACTCACAAATTGTTACGCTTATCTCCTTGTACTGATAATCTGACTCTAGATACGTTAGGCACCTCCATGCATATCCTGAATAATCATCATCAATCACAGACAGATCAGAATTTAACCATTCATGACTTATTCATCGTCTTAGGCGTCTATCGGATT
This sequence comes from Nyssa sinensis, assembly GCA_008638375.1. Taxonomy (NCBI): domain Eukaryota; kingdom Viridiplantae; phylum Streptophyta; class Magnoliopsida; order Cornales; family Nyssaceae; genus Nyssa; species Nyssa sinensis. The sequence goes on from CM018046.1 coordinate 32,314,681, forward strand.
ACCTAAGATAGCCTAATAGCCTATTGCCCTTTCATTAGGTTTCATCTGAGGCTATTTCATTCTTTAATTAGGCTTAGTAGTTATCAGGATTATAACCTAAGTTATTTAGACTTCAATCGTTATCAGTTAAGTACTTACTTAACCTTAGGGGCAAAATGGTAATTTTTCCATTCTTGTCCCGGACCCTGTCGTGGTCCTCAGAATAGTTCACATATCATATATATAAAGTTTTAAGTCTTTTGGAGTCAAATCGTTATCAGTTAAGTACTTATTTAACCTTAGGGGCAAAATGGTAATTTTATCATTCTTGCCCCAGACCTTATCGTGGTCCTCAGAATGTTCCATATATCTTAAATATAAATTTTTAAGTCTTTTGGACTTCACTTGGTATCTGTTTTTGATCATTGGGACACGTCGGTCACTTTCTATTTTACACTCTAACAATTTTTGGACTCTTATTCAGCCCCTTAATGTTCATAATCATGCTTATGACAATTTATTAGATCAGATTAGCCTTTATTCGACCTCTACTTTGCACTTACCATGCTTAGGAGCATTTTGGTCATTTTATGTTTTGTGAAATTCTGACCCCGATTCGTCATTTAATCACGTGTACAGTTTCACGAGTATCTGAGCTTCTGTCGGTATTAGTTTCGTCCCTTTTTAGACTTCATTTGGACTTCGTATAGCATCAGGGGCATTTTAGTAATTTCACATTTTGTATGGCTAAACTATTCGGGACTTCGGTATATAAAATGGATTTCACTATTAGGTCTAGAATGTTTGACATAGTTAAAATAGACTATCTTTTGTGTTTATTTGGCCCTAGGTATCATTAGGGGCGATATAGTCATTGATAATTTATATGTCTGTATTTTTTTCGGGACTTCGGTTCATTAAACGGACCCCACCATTGGGCCCAGAGTGTCCGACATAGTTAAATTGGACTATCTTTTATTTTTAATTAACCCTGGGTATCATCAAGTGCAATACAGTCATTTATCATTTGCGTGTCTTTATTTTTTGGGACTTAATTTCCCAAATCGGATTCCACCATTGAGTTCGGAACGCTTGAAATAGTAGAAATACACTGTTTATTTATTTAATTTGGGCTTCGTTTGAGTCATTTAGTATCCAATGGTAAAATAATAATTTTACCCAATTAATAAAATAATTATTTTATTATTTATTTATTTTTCAGGGGCTTATTTGAATTAATTCTTTAAAATCTGGGACAGAATAGAAATATTCAGAACAGTTGGGGTCACTGTGCAATTTAAAAAAAAATTAGTTTATTTCCTTTCAATTAGGCCTTTGGACCGTTGGGTTTACTAGGTCAAACCCTAGACCGAACCCAATAGTCCCTGAACCAACCGGTCCAAGCTAAGTCAGAAAACCGGAATAAAATAACTCTCTTAATCCCCTTATCCATGGTTTGGGCTATCCTTAAACCTGATTTCAATTTCATACGGCTGTAACTAAATAGGCCCATTTAACTTTTAAATTTTAATTCAAAACGACGTCGGTGCAATAACCCTATTTATATTCGATCGGGTCCTGACCCGACCCAAATCCAATCCGATCCGTGTCCAGTACTGTTCATCGTCTTCCTCATGACGATGAACAGTAACCTTAAAACCAAAAATTTTCCCATTAATTTCGTGAACTTTTAGGTCATTTTACCCTCTACTCTTGACTTTAATGTGTTTCTGGGACTTCATACGTAAGTTATACATCCATTTTGTGGCTCGAATCTAAGGATGAAGTTCAGTTCCACTCCATTATCGTGGGACCTGCAACTCGGTCATATATACTCGTTTTTGGTTCAAAACCCTTAGGGCTTCTTCTGTTGTAATCCATCCATCATGGGGTTCAAGCCCCCATTCTCAAATTTGGGTTTTACAACAAGAGTCGAAGGTTCCATCTTTGAACCCGAACCTGCAACACATGTTTTTGGGGGTCTATTCTAAGCCATTTGGCCTGGTTTTCGTTGTAGTGCAAACCCCACATCATCTAGGTTAGGTCTAAGCAAGCCAAAATCAATTTGGCTAGGGTTGAATCAAACCTACTTTGTCAAGGTCTATTAATGGCAGTTTGTGCATGGTTTGGTGTTCTAGGGTTGTTTCAGGGTCCAAACTCCATGCCTTGATCAAGATCACATATTCTAAACATTATGCATGCAATTAATAGGGCTCAATAGAACTAAAACAAAACCAAGAATTTTGAAAGTAGAAAAATCAAATCAGTTTTAAGGTTTTATACGTTGGTGGGCTCTTCCTTCCAAGGCTCACTATTGAGGCTGCAATGTCGACCCAGCCCCTCACTTCTTCACTCTCCTAGTTGGGAGTTTGCATGCACACACACAATGTCTCTTTCCATCTCTCACAATCTCACTTTCTCTCTCTAGGTTTCTCTCTCTAGATGCAGATCTGTGGCTGCCTGTTCTTTCTGACCCAACAGCCCTTCACGCAATGTTCATATATATAATATACATATAAACATATTTTATATTGTATGGTGGTTGCATGAAATCTTATTGGCTCATTTGGGAGGTGGAGGGACATTTGTATATACATATATACATATTTTGTGTAATAAAAGGCATAACATGTGGGCAACCCAAGTGGCTAACTTTTTGGATCTAAATTCCTTCACTATTTTGGGTCAAGGGTTCAAAACCCCTTGGCCTCCTTTTTGGGCTTATGTCTTGTTTGGCTAGCACAGTATTCTGTTTTAGCTATTTCTTTCCTAATTTCTTTTTTGTTACTCCTTTTTCGACACGGTTTCTTCTGGTCACTTCCTATTTCGGTTAACTTCAATGTCAAAGGTCTCGTGTCAGTTATTATTCATTTGTGGCCGTCATAGTTTGCTAATTCGAGTTTTCATAGTGTTACAATGACATCATTTCACCTAATTAATTAGTAATTAGGTTTGGGTATTACACCCCCCTCTCTTGACGTGTTTAATTATTTTATTGGTCTATCGTGACCACCGAGAGATTCTCGATTAACTTCCTTGATTATTCTTTATGTCGTTTCAAATTAATAATTAGCAAACAAATTATTAATTAATCAAGGTTGGGGTGTTACATCCTACCCCACCCTTTAAAGAAGTTTTGTCCTCAAAACTTAGTTGGTCATATCTAAGAGATTCTGATCTCTCTTCATGCCAATACTGTCATCATAGTTTCGCACAAATTTCATATCAGATACAAGGATCCCCATTGAGTCTGATTTACAACAACAATTGTATGGTCTCATCAAGATTCGATGATCAGACCCATATCACCATGGATCAAACTGGGTGATTATCCTCAAATAAGTAAAAATCATCTACTAAGATCATTTAATCACATGTGATCCCAAAAGTGGTTCATTTGATATCCCCAATCATGGTTTACTGTATTTTGGGTTATTTCTAACTATTAATGTCACAGAACCTATTTTTTATTAGGTTAGAATATAGTCTAGGTCATATCGGGTTTTCGGGGTATTACATGCCCCGTGGGGCTTATACATAACAGTGTACCACTTTACTAATACAAAAGTTAATACTTAAAGTTCATATTGTTTAAACAAAAAGAACTACTTAAACATTTCTTCCAAAGACAGCTAGATTCATCATCATCATCCTCAAAACATTACTGCCGTCAATCACCAGAAAAGGGGGATCGGATCAAAATCCGGTAAGCTAATCTAAGCTTGTGAGTAATTCTAGTATTTTTCATGGGGTTTCAATTGGTAGTGGTTTAGCATATGAGTTTATAAAACAATCGCTACCAATTGCTCGTATACTTTGAACACAGAATATATGCATTCCCTAAAACATTTAGCTTTGAAACATTTAAAGCATTCAAGCTAAAATTATACATATGAACTTTAAAACATATAGACATGCGTAATGAAAATGAGGGTAAAACCTGCTTCCATTTTTAAACATAACATCTTATCACTTTCATTAGTGGAATCTGTTTCGAACCAGACTCCCATTTTACTTATACGAAAAGATATCTGATGCCTGGGGAATTAGATCCTGCTACCTGGCATTTTACAGGGCAATTGAATTCCGAAGAATCCAAAATCCTGTGTATTCACAGGGTAATTGAGTTCTGAAAACCCAAAATCTTGTATATGTGCTTATGCACTGTTTATCTGGCATTCAAATACATTTCACATGACTATGTCAATACATACTTTTCATGAGCACTTTAAAAACATCATATTAATAACTTATCGATAAAATTTCGTGCACTTGGGATAAACAAATTCAGAATATTTAACAGGAATTGCATTTTAACTAAGACATGCTGAAATACATTTTAAAGAAAACTGTGGTGGAAACCAATCACTGAGCATGTCACAATAGGTTATAAAAATAGAACAATTTAAACTGAAATCAGGTAAATACTGAATTTGGAATTTAAACACTTCATATCTTTTGAACTTAAAACTTTTTCAAATTCATGAAGTTAAATCTCCACTTCAAATACAGGGTTACTCACCTTATACTTCCGGGTTGGCTCTATTGAGGTGCCTTCCTTTTTTTTGTTTTTTTCTTAACCTATCACAATTTGTGAAAAATCTCATAAATTTCACATGCATTTAAATCAACTAGTGATCTTAATTTATTTTTAGACTATGTAAGCCTATTTTTATGGTAGGCTTTATTTCTAAAATCTGCCTATCTCATAGTGGTTTATAGTTGTATTACACAGCTATTCACATTATGGCTTTATTATAATAAGCATTACCTCCGAAGCTTTTCACTTAATGTTTCGATGTTTTCTCATTCCTCTTCTTCTTCCTTCAGTTTTGCTTCAGCAAGTTTCCTTGCTGCGGCTTCCTTCATAAGTCGTCTGATTGGGACGATAGGAGCTCTATAGATAAGGGGCCGGACTGAGACGATCTCACTCGTCGTGGCAATCCTTATGTGCTTTTGGATTACCTTTTGCTGCCACAAGTGCACGTCCATAAAGTCTTGTTATGTTTTACCCATTACTTGGTCCTACCCTAAAACACAATTCAATGTATTAGAAATCGAGTTTCATTTTAATTATACTCTTCTGGTAACTCCATTAATTTTAAATTTGATTTATTTACTTCACATGTTTACGTGTCGTGTCTTTCCGTACTTTATTCCAACATACAAGCCTTAGTTTAGTACCTTAGTATCGTTCTAGTTTATTGTCACCTGACTTATTCTATTTATCAAATTTTATGTCATTTTATTATAAATACTTCTTCTGGTCAAATAGACTTTACCATTGAGTTCGGAACGTCGAAGAAAGTCAATTTAGGCGTTCACAAACTTCTGTTTGGGTTTAAGAGTATTAGGGGCAAAATGGCAATTTTACCTTTTTACGTGTCTTAATTTTTTGGGACCTCGTCTTGTGATGCAGACCTCACCATTGGACTCATGAGGTCCGAGTTAGTAAGAATACACTAATGACTTGTTAAATTTGGACAACGGGCCTTTTTGTCATTATTTAATTTAATTAATTAATTTATTTTATTTTATTTTACTTAATATATTTTTATATATAATATATATATTTTCGTGTGTTAGTTTGGCACGGGATTGTCCCGTCCAAACTGGTTCGCACGCTTGGTTCTTTCCCCTTGATCTCTTTTTCGAGTCCCAAGGGCTGCGGCCCCTTATTTTTTTTTCTGATTTTTTTAAACCAAACTGTGAATAACGCCCTTAAATCGGAATAAGCTATCCCTGTCCGTGTATAGTTTATTAAATGGTACTATAAACACGTAACCAAACAGGTTGGTTTAGGGTTTTATAACCCCTAATTCAAAATGGTAGTATTTCAATAATGCGGTGGCTAAACCGCGAGCCACCACGTGTCCTGAGTCCACCCACCCGTCTTTAAACGAGTAACGAGTTGATTCATCATCTTCTCCACCATCCAACCACTGTTGCCCTAATTCCCGATCTCTATTTCTTTTAATTTCGTGAGTTTTTAACCATTCAAAACCTTCTGTTTTCATCCAAATCCGTTCCTAAAACATTAAGGATTGGTTTGGCATTCATATTGGAGCTCGAATTAGTCTCACTAGTTCGGTTGAAGGTTTGATAACCAAGCTTGCAACTTGGTCGCATATGCTCGTTTCTGGCTCAAAACCCATGGGTTTTGTTCTGTTATGACCTATCCATCATGGGGTTCAAACTCCCATTCTCAAATGTCAGTTTTGGTGTGAGTTTGAGGGGTTGGTTTTCAAAACCCAAACTTGCAACTCTAGATTTTTAGGTTTTCTTTGGTATTTTTTATCATAGTCTAGTGTTTTTAAAACACTTAGAGGGTTTAGTTGAGGTTCCATTACACCAAATAGGGTTTGGTTTACCTAGTTTCAAACCTGCTATAAGCAAGGTCTGTCCATGGCTGTTTGATGTACGGGTGGGTGTTCTTGATGTTTTTAACGTTCATTTTTTTTTATGTCTTGTTCAAGAATAAACATCCTAAACATTATTTATGCATAATTAAAACTTAAACAGTCTGTATTCGTGCATAATTTCTGGAGAAAGAAAGCATGGTAAATTTTGTGTTAACTTGTTTATAGTGTTATTCTCCTTCCTTTACTTCTGGGTTTCTTCTTCTAGCTTCTTGTTTTCCTTTTATTCTTATTCTTTCTTAAAGAGAAAGCATACAGTGCATGCACCTGCTCTTATAACCATTTCTACCGACCTCTCTCTCTACACGACTTCAGCCCCCCCTTATCAGCTTCCTTTCCCATCTCATTAATTTTTCTTTTTCTCTTTTCAGTTTGCATTAAATGAGGTGGTGGATATTTGTAGTATATATGTATATTATATATAAACACACACACACACTAACTCACATGCAACACACACACACATGGCCTACACTCACACACACTATTTCACAGTCCTACACACACATATACATACTGCATGTATATTTATATATATATATGAATATATTCATATATATATTTGTTTCCATGTGTATGTATATATACACATATATATATATATTTTAAATCCTATACACCAAACACACACTGTGTGTATTTATTTACTATAGTATACATATTAAATCATATGTATATATACCATACACATAATATAATGCATATAGATATATTTATTTAAGTACTCTTTGACCCTCGGTCTGTTTGTAGTAAATTTTTAACTACGATTCATTACCTCGTAATACATGCCATATGACCCGATATTTGGGTCGGGGTATTACATTCTCCTCTCCTTATTGGAGTTTTGTCCTCAAAACTCAAACATTCTAAATCTTTAAGAGTTATAATCTCTTTCCTTTCTACGTTATTTCCATTTATCATATTCGTGCGTCTAACTGTTTGAATTTAAATGACAAGCATGTATATATTAGACAGAAATTTAATTATCTGACTATGTACCTAGTTAATCTTTAGAGGTTTGTGCAGCTTCAGAAAATATATTGTGATGCTGCACTTTTCAGCTCGCAATAAATCTGGGCTCCAAGACCTGTAGAACACTCAAAAGAGGAGATTAGAGGACCACCGGATTGGCTCCGACGGTAGCCGCTTCGATGCTTAAGTAAGTAAACTGAATTGAAAGACTATATTTGATATACCACAAAAGAGCAAGACCAATCAGCACTCGACATGTATGCCTATAGTCCAGCTCACGCTCGGCTAATTCAGCTCGCGCTCAACTAGTGGCTAGCGTTCGAACATTCAGGACAGGCTGAAAGATCGAAAGTGGCCGAGCATATGCCTCTAGAGCACATACATATCCAGATAAGGATCACAGAGTTAATTATAAGACTCCAGATCAACACTCCAGAGCGAGTCACCGCCTTAGCGGCTGCCAAGCAGGGAATAAGGAAACAGTCTTTGACAAGGAAACTGCTATACGAGTTCATCTCTACCTATGGTGCAATATCCAACAAGGAAACTACTATCTCCGATGATCAAATCCCTACTTTCATGGCTCCAAATCCTAATCAACTTAGGAAAGCCGCGATTTATAAATTAAACCCTAAAGGTACGCTTTATTTTCATGCTCATTCTTTGGCTTTCAATACAATCTTTCAATTCAGTTTACTTACTTAAGCATTAGAGCGGCTACCGTCGGAGCCAATCCGGTGGTCCTCTGATCCCCTCTATTGAGTGTTCTACAGGTCTTGGAGCCCAGATTTATTGCGAGCCGAAAAGTGCAGCATCATTTTGGCGCCGTCTGTGGGAATCGACTAATCTCCAAGTGCTTTATTCACAAACTTATCTTTTTCCTCACTGGAAAAACCATGGCCCCAAATATCCGACCGAGACAGAACGCTCAAAACCCACAAAACTCTCAACGTCGACCGCCTGTTCCACGAGCAAGAGGGCCGACGGTTGATCCCATGCGACAAGAGATTGAATCAATCAAATGACACAACGAACTGGTACAAGAACAGCTACTTGCCATATCTAGAACTCTGGCGATGCTCATATAGAATCAAGGGACGAGTCCTCCTAACCCGCCGGTCAATGTTGCTGAAAGAACACAACCCCATATAACCACTGACAATGAAGAGCCCCATGAGCACGCTCCAAATAACCAGCCTGGGCACTCCCGGGGTGTTGCCCATGTTGGCAAGGATCCACAGCCGTCAGCAGCCTTAGGCTGGGGAACATCAGCCTTCATCCCTGACGTCCACTACCGAAGCACTACTAGAGCCCCGACTCCAAGGGCTTCGGAATCACATCCGGCACCACGGGAGCCTCATCCCCAAGCAACACCAATCCCACCAACTCGAAACCCTCTTCCATCCGAGGGACGTGCTCAGCCCGACTACCTTGACGTTGAGGTTGTAAGGCAAGGTTCACAAGAGGTCCGGTTCAGAGACCCACGGAGGGTCGAAGAAATTACCGAATCTATGGACCGAACAATAGCTTTGAGAGGTGCCCAGAACCCTCCAGAGCAAGACGAATTGGCTAGGCTACTCGAAAGACTTGCCACCCCATTTACTCCTGCCATCATGTCAGAAGAAAGGCCCAGGAAGTTCATGGTGCCAAAATTCACCCTGTACGATGGGACGGGAGACCTAGGAGATCATCTCTCGCACTACTAGCATACGATGGCCCTCCACGGGGCCTCTGATGCTTTTATGTGCCAAACTTTCATTACCAGCTTGAAGGGAATTGCTTTGAAATGGTTCCACCACCTCCCTCCGAACTCAATTACCGGCTTCTGTGAGCTCGGTAGGCAATTCCTGGACAGATTTATGACCAGTAGAAGGCTCAAAAGGGGACCAGAATTCCTGTTAAATGTCTAGCAGGCTAAAAAGGAGTCCCTCAGAGCCTACATTGTGCGCTTTAATGCCGAACTCACAGAGATCACCGACTGCAGCCCGAGATTCCTTGTAGCTGCCTTAACTGCTGGACTTGCTCATGTTGGCTTCAGAGATTCCTTAACAAAAAGCCCTCCTGCCGACATGGCGGCTTTAATGGACCGGGCCAGGAAGTACATCAACTTGGAAGAAGCCAACCGCACATCCCAGAAGGGCAAGGAACAGAACCAGAGGGATAATCCAAAAAGGGAGGATCATAAGAAGGAAGACCATAGAAGAGACCCTAGCAAGAAGAGAGCCAAGAGTCCAGAAAAGAGAACGGTACCCAAGGCTGTTTACAATTCCGGACCAAGGGAGTTCACTAAATTTACCCCTCTAAACACTACACCGAATCAGGTACTTTGGCAGATCTGAGATCGGGAAAACCTGAGATGGCCAGAACCCATCAAAGGAGATCCCAGCCTGCAGGACACAGGTAAATATTTTAATTTCCACAAAGATCATGGGCATACAACTAACTCATGCAGGTCCCTTAGATATGAGATTGAGCAACTCATAAAGAAAGGATGTCTCCGGGAGTTCCTTAAGCAGGACAGGAGGTAAAATCCCCACGAAGACAAGCCTCAGCAGCGGATAGAGCAGAGGCCTGAGCAAAGACAAGAGCAGAGGGAAGTTCGAATCGAGCCTCAAAGGCAGAACAACCATGTCATCTATGTTCTCCATGCAGACTCCCTGACTACAGGAATGTCCAACAGGGCAAGGAAGAGATATGCTCGGGAGGCCAGGGCTGCCCCAGATGTATTACAGATCTCCAACGTTGAAAAGAGGCTCAAACCAGCACCGGAGATCCAATTCACAGAACAGGATCTAGCAGCGTTGCACTGCCCTCATAGTGATGCCCTCGTTATCACTCTCAAGATTACCAATTTTGAGATCAGGAGAGTTCTGGTTGACACCGGCAGCTCCGTCAATATACTGTTCCATGAGCCACTCAAACAAATGGGGATAGACCACGACAGCATCAAGCCTACTACTGCCGTAATGGCAGCGTTTGACGGTAATCTTAGTACCCCATTGGGAAGGATCGACCTACCCACCACTGTAGGGGAAGGTGAAGGGCAGAAAACCACCATCTCAGAATACATGGTGTTGAATATGAAATCTCCCTACAATGTCATAATTGGGGGACCATGGTTGTACCAGATAGGGGTGGTTACCTCGACCCTCCATCAATGTCTGAAGTATGTTCATAACAAGAATGTTTATTCTGTCAAAGGGTGCCAACCAACTTCTCGAGAGTGCCATGCCATTGCACTCAAGGAGAAGATTGTCAAATAGCAATTACAGTACACCCAAGACTGTGCAGATCCAGTACTCTCCCACACTCTTGAGGAGGAAAGTTGCCCTTCTAGAATCGAAGATGTCATGACCCGAAACCCACCCTATGCGGATCTCGTGTCGCAGGGCCGACCCGAAGGCCGTCCCTACTTTTTCCATTCCTGTATCATAGTACTAATATGCAATGTACTAAAAATTTTAAACAATAAACAGCGGAAGTCTTTATCAATTACAGTAATCCAGCGGAAGTCTTTAAATCAAATTTAACAGCGAAAATCTATTAAATACATGACATAGTTCTACAAAATTCAAAATGAGAACTAAACCGTAACCAGCACCCGGGGGTGGTGAATACATGGGAGAACTAACATAGACTGATACAATACTTCTAAATGTCCCCCTACGCTCTCAGACTCCTACTGGGGTCTCGCAGCGTCATCACCTGAAATGGGGGTAAATGGGGTGGAATGAGCTACAAAGCTCAGTAAGTAAAACAGATCTCCAACACTGGTATCGATGATCAATGTGAATCCATGAATGAGATAATGATAGCCAATCATAAGGAAGGAGATGCTGTGATAGCCAATGAACATAATTGCCACGAGGGCCAATGGAACAATTGCCACGAGGGCCAATGAAAAGTAATCACAATACACAATCAGAAGTAATAGTGTAAAATGAAAATATAACAACAATGAAGTACTGCCACAATGAACCGATCACAATCAAATCAATCAATGCAAGTCTTTCGAGACTTGAAGAATTATAAGGAATAGTGCCATTCAACATTCAAGTTCTGTTAATCATAAGAGATGCTGTTATTCTGTTTCAGGGCTCGGCAGACCCTCGATCTTTTGGGGCCCGGCATACCCCCCAATCAATTTCCAGTAAATTGCCATTTTGTCCGTTCACGGACTTGACCCGTAGGTCCCATTCAACCAGATAGCATCAGATGGGTGTTGTGACTGAGCACAACTCCTGTGTCCATAAACATGTCATGATCATAGTAATTCCATAGAGTATAAAAATGGAATATCATTCATTCAATAAGGATACAACAGTAGGCCTTTCAAGGCATGGTTCAACATGATAACAATGATATAACAGTCAAGCAATGTCCACGAGATAGAACAATATCACAAGTGGATAGCAATAACATATGTGTTTTCAAAGCACAGTGAACATGATAACAGTGATACATCAGTCAATGATACGTCCACAAAATAGCAAATATCGATATGTGGAACACAAAGATATCAATACTTTCAAGAGTACAAATTTGGCAGTAAAAGAATAAACTTGGCTTGTGGAAATACCACATGTAAGAGAAAGTGATCCACTTACCTCTATCGTGCCTCTATCTCAGAAATCCGTGAGTATACCCTTGCCTTTCGAGGTTCCTATATATCAGTGAATACGTTTCAGAATAAATGCTATTCATCAAATTTTATGCCTTTCTATCATAAGTATTTCAAATACTATTTTAGACTTTACCATTGAGTCCGGAATGCCGAAGAAAGTCGGTTTAGGCTTTCGCGGAATTCCATTTGGACTTTTGCACTAAAAAGGGCAAAATGGTCATTTTGCACTTTTACGGTATTTTATCCTTCGGGGTCTCATCTCGTGAAACGGACCCCACTATTGGACTCAGAACGTCCGAGATAATAGGTTTTGACTATTCATTTTCATCGTTTGGACTTCGTTTGACCTCTTTTTAGAATAAGGGCATTATTGTAAAATTAATATTTAATTAATTTTTTATACTTGGGCAATAGTGTAATTTTTCAAAACATTTGGGGCCGGTTCATAAATTCCATAAGCTGCGGTCTGAACCAGTTGGTTCAGACCTAAAAACCCTAAACCGGTCCACCCTTGCCTACTGGTTCAGACCTAAAAACCCTAAACCGGTCCACCCTTGCCCTGAACCAAACGGTTCACTTCCATTCAAGAACCGGATTTCAATAACCCAATTCCCTATCCTTATCCCTGTTTCGGTTAACCCCAAAACCCAATTCCTATTTATTATTCCTGCAACCAAACATGCCCAAATCCATTTAATTAAAAAAACCCAAAATGACACAGTATCATTTAACCCCTTATATCCGGTCGGGTACCGACCCGATCCGAACCCGGATCCGTCCCAGTTTGACCCGATAGCCCCACGCTTTTCCGGTCTTCTTCCCCCCGTCTCCGGTAGGGTTCCGGCGTGAACAGTCGTCTTCTCCGGCGACTGTCACGCATTTTTCGGTGAGATTCCGGCCCATTTTAAATGCTATTCTTTCCCTCTTCTCCCAAGGATTTCAAATCCATTTTCCATTTCCATTAAATCCCTTGCTAACTTCACGAAATAGAGCCTAAGTGTTTCCGGCCGACTTTCCGGTGGCCTATATCTTTCCTATTTCGTGACTATTTATACACTGTTTTGACCCTAATCCATTTTAAATGGTTTCCTGCACCTCTAAGGACTATTTTCATGAACAAACATCAAAGTTTTAAGCATAAATTCATGGAACCCGAAATTATCCATGAAACCTGCAACTCCATATTTCTCCATGGTTTCTCAACCGTTTTTCATGATTCTTTTTGCATTATAACCTATATTTCATGCTTGTTTAGACCATATAATTATATACAAGCTTCATGCTTTAAATTGTAAAAACAGAATTAAAACCACTTACCTGGGTGTTCGGATTTAGCCCACTGTGACCCTCCAACTTTCCTATTTATGCTCCTGAATTCTTTGCCAAGATGTTCTCTCAACTTTGGTCACATTTGTGCCTTTAAACCCACACCCGTAGGCTTATATTTGTAGAGAGAAGTTTCCACCGCCTCTCTCCCTTTTCTCTCTCTCTCTCGGTTCCTCCCCCTTCTATGGCCTCTTTCTTTGACCTAGGTCTGTATTCTCTCTGCCAAATGCAACTTTTGCATTAAATGGTTGAGAGACTTGTGTTACACTCATGTATACATATATATCATATTATATATATATATATAACACACACACACTTAACACCTAGCCGACACACACACTCTCTTTGGTGCCTGCATACTGCCCAAGGGCAGTTCCCCTTTTTCCTTTTTCCTTTCTTTTTGTTTCTTATGTAAATATACATATATACATAAATACATCATACATGTATAATACATTATATCTTATACATATATACACATGAAATACACTTCTTTTATACATGTATATACATGTATATGTGGGGGTCAAATTCTATTTTAAATCATATTTGCATACACTGATTTCAATCAAGCTATGTATCTACGTTCACGTATGCATGCATGGGAATGCGTGCATGCACGCATTTCGATGCAATGCCCTGTAATGCTCGGGTGTTACCCAGCCCTGGTCATTCATTTCCATGATTACAGTCTCCAGTCTTTCATTTCCATGAGAATACTATGATATTCATATCTTATCGTTTAAGTTACATGTTTTAACCGACCTACCTCGGTATACGTGACGTATCCCGGGTCGGGATATTACAGAAAAACCCCTAAGCCCAAGGGGACGGGACAGCAGGGCCAAACCCATTGGCGAGCCTGTCAAAGTATTGGTCAGTTCAGAATCAGAGGGGCACTATTTGTACATTGATCCAGACCTGACACGCGCTGAGCAAGAGAAAATAATCAAGTTTCTAAAAGACAACCTCTCTATGTTCACGTGGGAAACCAAAGACATGGAGGGTATAGATCCGAATCTGATAACTCACAAACTAATGGTGGATCCAGATCACCCACCAGTGAGACAGAAAAGAAGGCTGCTAGCCCCAAAGCGGCATCAGATCATAAACGAAGAAGTCCAGAGGCTGCTTGAAGCCAAAATGATACGTGAAGTATTCTACCCTGAGTGGCTAGCCAACACCGTCCTGGTCAAGAAGAAAAATGGCAAGTGGAGGGTTTACGTTGATTATACAGACCTCAATAAGGCGTGCCCCAAAGACAGGTTTCCACTACCAAGGATAGATCATCTAGTTGACGCCACCGCAGGGCATGAACTCATGAGTTTTATGGATGCCTATTCTGGGTATAACCAAATTCAGATGTACCTTCCAGACCAAGAGAAGACAACCTTCATAACCGAACGAGGTCTCTACTGCTACAGAGTAATGCCTTTCGGTTTGAAGAACGCTGGTGCCACATACCAGCAGTTGGTTAACAAGATGTTCAGCCCACTACTCGGCAATACCATGGAAGTATACATTGACGATATGCTGGTCAAAAGTCTGCAGAAAGATAGTCACCTCCAGCACTTAGTGTCACGACCCAAAACCCACCCTACGCGGATTAGGGTCCGTGACCCGGGTCTGCGGCCCGTGGGCCGTTCCCCGTCCAAAAGGATCTAAAATGCTGGGTAAAGTTTTAACAAAAGCATTTCTTAATCATTAAAATATCTGGTAGCACAGTCAGTTCACCATTTGATGCATGTCCAAAAATTATAAGTGTTTAAATACAGATCCTTCAAAAACAAAACCAACAAACAGGACCGTGGTGACATGGGAGTATTAAGACCTGACAATATTTAACTAAATACAAAACTCGCCAAAACAGCTACCAGTAACTAGCAGCGTCTAAATCCCTGGAGCGCCTAAGGGTTCCCCGATTTCTTGTTGTCCTGAAAAATTTAAGGGAGGAGGGGTGAGCTAATAGCCCAATAAGTAATTTCCTGGCTTTAATGTGGGTTCGAGTTTGTCCAATGAAATGATAGAACAAAGAATAACAGATAGCCAATATGGGCAATAATGAAGGCGTAGCCAGTCACCAAAAATGTGCAAGGTATCGACCCGAGGGTCCAAAAGGCATATCCCACAATATAACACAAGAGTCAATAACAAAGCCAAATGAAATCGGGATCTGGCCTATCATGATGGATTGCTGCCACAACAATACGTTAGCCAATCAAAGATATACCATGCTTGCAACAATATGATCATTTCACAGGGTATAAAAATATGATCATACAATGGAAACAAGAATAAGTTAACATCGAGTTCAAATAACCCAGATATACGTGAATTACCCGGGGCCCGGCATACCCCACTAAAACGCATGCTCATGTAACACCCCAGACTTAATTATTAAATTATGTAATGAAAAACTCTTTCTGAAATCTGATCTGGCATTTAACTGTTTAAATTCAACTATTTAACACTGACTAAACCCATGTTAGCAAATTTTAAAAATTCTGAGAAACAGATTACTGTCACTGAACCCTTAGACACAGAAGCTAACCTAACTAGGAGTTGACCGGAAGAAACCGCGTCAAAAAAATAAGTTACAGATTGAAAGTTAGGAAGGAAACAGTGAAACTGCATTAATGTGCAGCCAAACAGGGCCTAAGCCCGAAATATGGGAAAAAGACCAAAAATATGGCCAAGAGGATTTGATCCCTTGACCAACCTAGGCAGAATTTGGGTTACCAAAAATTTACCAACTAAGCTAAGAGCACCTTTGTGCATATATATGCAAAGATATATATTTAAATAGTAATCAAATTTGGCCTCTCCCCAAAGTGACCAACAACCAAGCATGCAACACATCAACATGCATCACCCTATGCTATAGCCCATCATGCCTATCCCACTATGATTACATCTCCTCCCAACCAAATTGCATGCAAACCCATCATGCACTTGGGGGAGATGAAACATCAAGAAAAGAAATCTGATTATTGATATACAATCTCCATATATGCATGGAGGAAAGATCAGAACTGTAGAGAGGAAGTTAGAGAGAGAAAGTGGGTTAGAGAGAGGAAGTTAGAGAGAGAAAGCTTGAGTTGTGGGAATCCACTGAAGGAGCTTAGAAGAAGCTAGAGGCTGGAACTGAGGGGCTGCACGACTGGGAGGGGACCCAAATCCAACCCTTGAAGCTCCTGCTCGAGCTCAACAGTGAAGAGACCACTGTTCAAAGGTCAGTATTCAAAAACTTTTTAAAAATTTTCCTGCTTTATTTAGCTACTATTTTATAGATTTAAGACTGTTAATGCATGCGTAGTAGATTAATAATCAAAACTGGGTTGTTTACGAATGATTTGAACCCATAAAACTGCCTAAAAACCCAAACCCGTAGCAAACCGCCATTGATAGACCTTAAGGTTGCAGGTCTGATCCGACCTCAACCAACCGAACCTTGGATGATCAAAACATAAAATAGGACTTTGTAGAACCTTGGAAAACCCCAACCGCAACCTAGAAACCTAGGTTGAGACCCCCAAAAATGACATTATTCTTTTCGGCCCAAAAATGAATCCTTCGAATTTGGCCCCTAAACTGAGATTGGTAAATTGGGAAAGGAAGTACACGTTGTAAGGGTTGCAGAGGACCAAACCTCATGCAAAATGGTGGAGAAATGAGGCTGTATGACCCGACTGTAACTCTCCACGATAATCCGTTAGAACAGGCCCCCATTGTTGAGTTTGAAGCTTGAAATTTATGCCAAATGAACGACATTACTCTCAGAAACATTTTAGAACAAAAACTAGTAAGAATCGTCGCTTAAAACCCCACGAAATCGAAGGAGAAATTTCTAAAATTTCTAGGGCAACAGTAGCCCTATACGGGTAGGGACGATGAACAGTAACCAGGTCATGGATCGGGTCTTCGGGTCGGGCCCCGACCCGAATAAAAACGGATATGAACCATAACCTAAACTGTGTCGTTTTGGTACTATTAAATTAAAATTTAAATTATAGGGCTGACGTCATCCTGACGTCAGCACATTACCCAGAACTGGTTAGAACCGGATTGGACCGATCCGGTTCAATTGCATAAGGACTGAACCCTTTGGTTCAGTTTAAATCTTTTGAAAAATTACATAAAGGCCCCAACAGTTTTGGGAAATTTGACTCTGGCCCAGATTCTGAAATTTTAATTCATTTATACCCCTGATAATTTAATAAATAATAAAATAAATTATTTAATTAATTTATTAATTAAATAAAAATGACCAAATTACCCCTAGGTCATTAATAGGTCAAATGAAGTCCAAATAAGTCAAATGAATAGTGTATTTTCACTATTTCAAACATTCTGGACTCAATGGTGGAGTCCGATTTGGGAAATTAAGTCCAAAAAAATACAAACACGTAGGAGTAAATGACCATACTGCCCCTGATGATGCCCGAACCCAAATACAACTAAAAGGTAGTCTATTTTGACTATGTCAGACATTCCGGACTCAACGGTAAGGTCCGTATTAGCAGATGAAATACCGAAAAATATGACACATGAAATTACCAAACTGCCCCTGACACTGTTTAGAACCCAACCAAAGTCCGATTGAGACGAAACTGAAAACAATAGAAACCCTAACACGTATGGGACTATACACGTGATCGGATGACGAATCGGAATCAAACTTCACAACTGTAAAATGACCAAAATACCCCTAGCCCTGTATCAAGTTAGATAACATCCGAATGAACTAAGAACTAATCCAAGGAAAGCTTAAATAATGTCATGACCGGACTGCCTAGAGGTAGTACACATCCTGACGTCTTGGGATTTTGCTATAGGATAAAAAACTCAAGCCAGTCATGGAAGGGAAAAACAAGAAATTTACCACTATGTCTAAAGCCGAAAGACTAGCTGACAAGAAGCAACAGGAGTTCATGCGACAACTATTGTGGCAACAAAAGATTATCGAACGGCACATAATGATAGCCAAAACAACCGAGGTAGTCTCCGTTCGACCGTTTATATACAAAATGCGTACCAAGGCAATGGTCGCAGAGGCTAAATTAAAGAAACAGGAAGACACGGAAACCCTGAAAGAGTGGGTGCAAAGGTGAATTTCAATTATCATAAAAACACATAGACAGCGAGATAGTCTAACTCAGGTTGAATTTTGAATTAAAATAAACCAAGTTAAGATTCATGTGAGATTTACGAAATGTTCATAAATTTTCTAGGATAAAGAAGAATAAGAAGAAGAGAAAGGCTTCTCAGTTAAGTCCCGTTACCGCACAAGGTGAGTAACCTAGACTCCTGAATTGGTGTATAAGTCCACCGTCTAGTTATTGTATTTTTAAATACTGTACTGTACTGTTCCTACTGATATACTGTCTTTCATGCTTCTACTCAATGCATGACTATATTTTACCCTGTCCGATTTCACTGTTCCGTATTGAAATGAAATTATCCTTGTTTTTACTAAAAGAACAACTGACTCATGGTACCAAATTCAGTCTTGAGCACTACATGAGCATATTGCACTGTTTGAATTGTGTATACTGTACTGTTATCCTGTTATATTGTTTTGCCCTGCTCATTATTGAACTGTTCTGTTGCTCTGATGTTTTGACTGTATTCCTGTTTTTAAATATTGTTCAAATATACGGATTTAACTATATCCTTTGAAATGCCTGATTCAACCACATGTTTTATAAACAACAATGGTTTGAAACCCATGACAGGGGACCCGTGTTACTCACTGGGCTTTTAAAGCTCACCCCTTCCTTAACATTTTTCAGGTGAGGGACCCAGCAATCAGGATTAGCGGGTTGGAGACCCGGAGCACTATTTTGAAGAACTCATGAATTAACCATTTTTGTACCTAACTCCATTTTTGAATATGATGTACTGAAACCTAAGACTCGTATCTTTTGTAGGACAATGATGTAATAGTTAACCATGGATGTATTAATGGCTCTGCCAAGGTGTTATGCATTCCCTTAGTTTCGCTGTAACTTATATTAATTGAATGCATTGTACTTGGATGTTACTGATGAATGGCCTGTGGTTAGGATTACCGTCGGCATTTTGATTTCAACAAAAAAAAAAAAACCGATGGGTGCCTAACTGGCTGGTTGCATGCCCCTAATCCGCACAGGGTGGGTAAGGGGGATGTGACAAGGTTGGTATCAGAGCCTTAGGTTTTACATCCCGAACATAGAACAAAACCTTAGGGTCACCGAAGAACTGAACCCTTAGGGAATATATGCTCGAGTGGTAGGAACCTAGAGCTAACAATGATCTGAGTATCGATCTATGAAGATACACTGAACGAGGGTACTGAAAATTACTTTATTTTGTCTCAGATACCGCCACGGACAAGGAACGGCAATAGGGAACCGCAAGCCCCGACAGAGAGTGCTGCTATACGCGAAATGCGAGCGACTCTGGCTCAGTTCGCCCGGGCTATAGAGGGGTTGAATAGAACCCTGCAGCAAAATCAAACCGGACCAGTCAATAATCCGGCTGAAGCCCCAGCTATGCCACCCCCGCCTGCTCTGGTGCCACCTGTCGGAGTTGGCATCCGCAACGAACTACTGAACAGGTTTCACAAGTTGAGACCTCCATCCTTCGAGACGGTCACAGAGCCTGAGCAGGCCGAAAAATGGGTGATGGCAATGGAGAAAGCTTTTGGACTTCTAATATGTACCGAGGAGGAGAAGGTGAGGCTAGCCACTTATATGCTTCATGGGGAGGCGTATAACTGGTGGTTGGAGGTGCAACGGCAGAACCCAGTTATGACATGGGCGGATTTTGTGGAAAGGTTTTACAGCATGTTCTTTCCGTCGACAGTCCGTGAGAGGAGAATTCAGGAGTTCACAAATCTGCAGCAAGGAGAGATGTCAGTGATCCAGTATGCTGCCAAATTCTCAGCCCTGTCCAGATTCGCCCCCTCTCTAATACAGGGAGAAAGGGACAAAGCAAGGAAGTTCCAAGGAGGCCTTCGCCTAGGACTTCGAACAAGGGTATCTGCTTTTGAGCTATACACGTATTCGGATGTATTGAACAAGGCCCTTGTCATCGAAAAGGACATGGAGGAGTATAATCAACTCAAAGACCAAGGACCGAAGAACAAGGGGAAAAGTTTCCAGAAATTCCAACCTTCAAAGAAGCAGAAAACTGAAGGTCGAGGCAAAGGGGAGAAAAGTCAGAAGAAAGCAAGGGAGGTGACTAAGTGCCCACATTGTCAACAGTCTCATCCAGGAGAATGCCGCAAGATGACCGGTGCATGTTACCGGTGCGGGGAAAAGGGACACCTGGTCAAAGACTGCCCGCAGCCACCACCCGATATAAGAGCCCCTGCTCCGATTACCACTACTATGACACAGAGGCTCCTTCCAGCAGCCCCCACCAGAGATAAGGGCAAAGCACCTCAAGGACGACCAGGGAGGGTGTTTGCCCTAGTGCCAGGGGAGACATCTACTGCCAATATTATGGTAGCAGGTACACTCCCGATCTGTGAAACTTCTGCACATGTGCTTATTGATTCCGGATCCACACACTCTTTTATATCTCCACCGTTTACTGATAAACTGCATAGAACACCTGAACCGATGAATGAACTGTTGTCTGTACAAACCCCCTCTGGGATACGAATGACTGGGTCCAGAATCCTGAAGGACTGTAGTGTAGAAATTGGGGATCAAGAGCTGTCAGTAGACCTAATACCCTTGGACATCAAGGGATTCGATGTGATCTTAGGCATGGATTGGCTGTCTCGCAACCACGCCACCATTGATTGTTTTGAGAAGAAGGTGTTGTTTCAACGCCCGGGGTAACCCGAATTTGTATTTAGTGGAAAAGGCGTTGTCTCTCCACCCTACCTCATCTCTGCCATCCAGGCAGGAAGATTATTAAGGAAAGGTTGTCGTGGATACCTGTGTAGCATTCTGGATACCCAAGCCCAAACTCCCTCGTTATCAGAAGTGCCAGTTGTCTGTGAATTTCCTGATGTGTTCCCTGAGGACTTACCGAGTGGGACGGTTGATCGAGAGATTGAATTTTCTATCGACCTCGTTCCCGGAACTCAACCGGTATCTAAAGCCCCGTACCGAATGGCTCCATCAGAATTGAAAGAGCTGAAGGCTCAATTACGAGAGCTGTTGGAGAAGGGATTCATCCGACCCAGTGTGTCACCCTGGGGAGCTCCAGTATTATTTGTGAAGAAGAAGGATGGCTCTCTAAGACTTTGTATCGATTATCGAGAGCTCAATAAAGTGACAGTGAAGAACAAGTATCCGCTCCCACGCATCGATGAGCTGTTTGATCAATTGCAAGGAGCAAGTGTGTTTTCCAAGATCGATTTAAGGACTGGATACCATCAACTTAAGGTCAAGAATACTGACATATCGAAAACAGCCTTCCGAACCTGATATGGTCATTACGAGTTCTTGGTCATGCCTTTTGGTGTGACCAATGCTCCTGCTGCATTTATGGATCTAATGAATCGGGTTTTCAAGACATATTTGGATGATTTCATCATTGTTTTCATTGATGACATATTGGTGTACTCACGGAGCGAAGAGGAGCACGAAAGGCACTTGAGAATAGCGTTACAGACCCTGAGGGAGCACAAGTTATATGCAAAATTCAAAAAGTGTGAATTCTGGCTACCCAGCGTCTCCTTTTTGGGCCATGTGATTTCTGAGGAAGGTGTTGTTGTAGATCCGCAGAAGATAGAGGCTATTCTAAATTGGCCTCAACCAACCACCGTGACCGAGATCCGAAGTTTTCTTGGGTTGGCAGGTTATTATCGACGCTTCGTAAAGGATTTTGCTAAGTTGGCGAAGCCGCTCACCCACCTGACTAAGAACAAGGTGCCCTTCATTTGGACGGATGAGCAGGAACGGAGTTTCCAACTACTCAAGGAGAAGCTGACTACAGCACCAGTTCTGACTATTCCCACCAAGGAGGGAAAGTTCGTCATTTATTGTGATGCTTCCCACAAGGGTTTGGGATGTGTCTTAATGCAAGACGGCAGAGTCATTGCCTACGCCTCTAGACAACTTCGACCACATGAACAGAATTATCCGACCCATGATTTGGAATTAGCGGCGGTGGTATTTGCTCTAAAAATCTGGCGCCACTATCTATATGGGGAGGTATGTGAGATCTTCACTGATCATAAGAGCCTGAAGTACTTCTTTACACAAAAGGAGCTGAATATGAGGCAACGGCGTGGCTCGAATTAATCAAGATTATGATGTAACGATCCAGTATCATCCTGCAGCTAATGTAGTAGCCGATGCTTTGAGCAGAAAGTCTGGCAATCTTGCCTATATGATTACTACTCAAGAGGAGCTGATTCGAGACCTGGACGAGATGGGCATTGAGGTGATCCCACCAGGTGGTACGGCATATTTGGCCAATCTGGCAGTCGAGTCTACATTGGTAGAACGGATCAAAGCAGGACAAGCTCAGGATGAGGAGTTAGTCAAAATCTACAAGGATGTAGAGACAATTGGAAAGACTGATTTTGATATTCAAGAGGGAGTTCTGCGGTATCAAGGCAGGCTATGTGTGCCTAAGATAGACAAGTTGAGGAAGGAAATTTTGGAGGAAGCCCACACTTCGAGGTTCACGGTACACCCCGGAAACATAAAGATGTACCATGACCTTAGGAAACTGTACTGGTGGCCCGGTTTGAAAAGGGATGTGGCTGATTTTATCGCTCACTGTACAACTTGCCAACAAGTAAAGGTTGAGCATCAACGCCCCAGCGGACTTTTGCAACCACTCCCTATTCCAGAATGGAAGTGGGACCACATCACCATGGATTTTGTATCCGGCTTTCCCAAGTCTTCGAAAGGCTTTGACGCAATCTGGGTCATCGTTGATCGATTGACCAAATCTGCACACTTTCTACCCGTAAAAATGACTTTCAGCATGGAAAGGTTAGCCACGTTGTACATTCAAGAAATTGTGCGCTTACATGGCACACCCTTGTCCATTCGTTTCTGATCGAGACTCTAGATTTGTGTCACGTTTCTGGAAAAGCATGCAAAAGGCACTCGGCACCGAAATTAAGTTTAGTACGGCATATCACCCACAGACGGATGGACAGTCCGAGAGAGTAATACAGATGTTGGAGGATATGCTACGACTGTGTGCACTGGATTTCAAGGGAAATTCGGCAGAACATTTGCCATTGGTCGAGTTCGCCTATAACAACAGTCATCAGGCCAGCATTAAAATGGCACCATATGAGGCACTGTACGGAAGGAGGTGCCGATCTCCACTCTGCTGGGCAGAAGCTACTGAGCAGAAGCTACTTGGGCCGGATCTAGTACAAAAAACCACTGAACAGATTCAGAAAATCTGGAGTAGGTTACAAACGGCCCAGAGTCGATACAAGAGCTACGCGGACAACAGAAGAAAGGATTTGGAATTTGAAGTAGGTGACCTTGTGTTCCTCAAAGTGTCACCATTAAAAGGAGTACTCCAGTTCGGGAAGAAGGGCAAGTTAAGTCCTCGCTATATTGGTCCATTCAAGATCCTGAAAAGAGTTGGACCAGTCGCGTATAGTTTGGCGCTACCACCCGAGCTAGATAAAGTACACCATGTTTTCCATGTATCGATGTTGAGGAAGTGTGTACTTGAACCCGGACAAGTCATTGAACATGAGCCACTCCAGCTGAGGGAGGATTTGTCATATGAGGAACAACCGGTGCAAATTCTGGATCATAAGGAAAAGACTTTGCGCAACAAGGCAATCCCACTGGTGAAGGTTTTGTGGAAGAACCACACAACTGAGGAAGCAACGTGGGAGCGCGAAGCAGAAATGCGTGAATTGTACCCAGAGTTGTTCACTTGAGTGTAGTTAGGCTGAGTTTTAGGGACAAAACTCTTTTGAAGGAGGGGAGGATGTAACACCCCAGACTTAATTATTAAATTATGTAATGAAAAACTATTTCTGAAATCTGATCTGGCATTTAACTGTTTAAATTCAACTATTTAACACTGACTAAACCCATGTTAGCAAATTTTAAAAATTCTGAGAAACTGATTACTGTCACTGAACCCTTAGACACTGAAGCTAACCTAACTAGGAGTTGACCGGAAGAAACCGCGTCGAAAAAATAAGCTTACAGGATTGAAAGTTAGGAAGGAAACAGTGAAACTGCATTAATGCGCAGCCAAACAGGGCCTAAGCCCGAAATATGGGAAAAGGACCAAAAATGTGGCCAAGAGGATTTGATCCCTTGACCAACCTAGGCAGAATTTGGGTTACCAAAAATTTACCAACTAAGCTAAGAGCACCTTTGTGCATATATATGCAAAGATATATATTTAAATAGCAATCAGATTTGGCCTCTCCCCAAAGTGACCAATAACCAAGCATGCAACACATCAGCATGCATCACCCTCTGCTATAGCCCATCATGCCTATCTCACCATGATTACATCTCCTCCTAACCAAATTGCATGCAAACCCATCATGCACTTGAGGGAGATGAAACATCAAGAAAAGAAATCTGATTATTGATATACAATCTCCATATATGCATGGAGGAAAGATCAGAACTGTAGAGAGGAAGTTAGAGAGAGAACGTGGGTTAGAGAGAGGAAGTTAGAGAGAGAAAGCTTGAGTTGTGGGAATCCATTGAAGGAGCTTAGAAGAAGCTAGAGGCTGGAACTGAGGGGCTGCACGACTGAGAGGGGACCCAAATCCAACCCTTGAAGCTCCTGCTCGAGCTCAACAGTGAAGAGACCACTGTTCAAAGGCCAGTATTCAAAAACTTTTTAAAAATTTTCCTGCCTTATTTAGCTACTGTTTTATAGATTTAAGACTGTTAATGCATGCGTAGTAGATTCATAATCAAAACTGGGTTGTTTACGAATGATTTGAACCCATAAAACTGCCCAAAAACCCAAACCCGTAGCAAACCGCCATTGATGGACCTTGAGGTTGCAGGTCTGATCCGACCTCAACCAACCGAACCTTGGATGATCAAAACAAAAAATAGGACTTTGTAGAACCTTGGAAAACCCCAACCGCAACCTAGAAACCTAGGTTGAGACCCCTAAAAATGACATTATTCTTTTCGGCCCAAAAATGAATCCTTCGAATTTGGCCCCTAAACTGAGATTGGTAAATTGGGAAAGGAAGTACACGTTGTAAGGGTTGCAGAGGACCAAACCTCATGCAAAATGGTGGAGAAATAAGGCTGTATGACCCGACTGTAACTCTCCACGATAATCCGTTAGAACAGGCCCCCATTGTTGAGTTTGAAGCTTGAAATTTATGCCAAATGAACGACATTACTCTCAGAAACATTTTAGAACAAAAACTAGTAAGAATCGTCGCTTAAAACCCCACGAAATCGAAGGAGAAATTTCTGAAATTTCTAGGGCAACAGTAGCCCTATACGGGTAGGGACGATGAACAGTAACCAGGTCATGGATCGGGTCTTCGGGTCGGGCCCCGACCCGAATAAAAACGGATATGAACCATAACCTAAACTGTGTCGTTTTGGTACTATTAAATTAAAATTTAAATTATAGGGCTGACGTCATCCTGACGTCAGCACATTACCTTGAACCGGTTAGAACCGGATTGGACCGGTCCGGTTCAATTGCATAAGGACTGAACCCTTTGGTTCAGTTTAAATCTTTTGAAAAATTACGTAAAGGCCCCAACAGTTTTGGGAAATTTGACTCTGGCCCAGATTCTGAAATTTTAATTCATTTATACCCCTAATAATTTAATAAATAATAAAATAAATTATTTAATTAATTTATTAATTAAATAAAAATGACCAAATTACCCCTAGGTCATTAATAGGTCAAATGAAGTCCAAATAAGTCAAATGAATAGTGTATTTTCACTATTTCAAACATTCTGGACTCAATGGTGGGGTCCGATTTGGGAAATTAAGTCCCGAAAAATACAAACATGTAGGAGTAAATGACCATACTGCCCCTGATGATGCCCGAACCCAAATACAACTAAAAGGTAGTCGATTTTGACTATGTCAGGCATTCCGGACTCAACGGTAAGGTCTGTATTAGCAGATGAAGTACCGAAAAATATGACACATGAAATTACCAAACTGCCCCTGACACTGTTTAGAACCCAACCAAAGTCCGATTGAGACGAAACTGAAAACAATAGAAACCCTAACACGTATGGGACTATACACGTGATCGGATGACGAATCGGAATCAAACTTCACAACTGTAAAATGACCAAAATACCCCTAGCCCTGTATCAAGTTAGATAACATCCGAATGAACTAAGAACTAATCCAAGGAAAGCTTAAATAATGTCATGACCGGACTGCCTAGAGGTAGTACACATCCTGACGTCTTGGGATTTTGCTATAGGATAAAAAACTCAAGCCAGTCATGGAAGGGAAAAACAAGAAATTTACCATTATGTCTAAAGCCGAAAGACTATCTGACAAGAAGCAACAGGAGTTCATGCGACAACTATTGTGGCAACAAAAGATTATCGAACGGCACATAAGGGTAGCCAAAACAACCGAGGTAGTCTCCGTTCGACCGTTTATATACAAAATGCGTACCAAGGCAATGGTCGCAGAGGCTAAATTAAAGAAACAGGAAGACACGGAAACCCTGAAAGAGTGGGTGCAAAGGTGAATTTCAATTATCATAAAAACACATAGACAGCGAGATAGTCTAACTCAGGTTGAATTTTGAATAAAAATAAACCAAGTTAAGATTCATGTGAGATTTACGAAATGTTCATAAATTTTCTAGGATAAAGAAGGATAAGAAGAAGAGAAAGGCTTCTCAGTTAAGTCCCGTTACCGCACAAGGTGAGTAACCTAGACTCCTGAATTGGTGTATAAGTACACCGTCTAGTTATTGTATTTTTAAATACTGTACTGTACTGTTCCTACTGATATGCTGTCTTTCATGCTTCTACTCAATGCATGACTATATTTTACCCTGTCCGATTTCACTGTTCCGTATTGAAATGAAATTATCCTTGTTTTTACTAAAAGAACAACTGACTCATGGTACCAAATTCAGTCTTGAGCACTACATGAGCATATTGCACTGTTTGAATTGTGTATACTGTACTGTTATCCTGTTATACTGTTTTGCCTTGCTCATTATTGAACTGTTCTGTTGCTCTGATGTTTTGACTGTATTCCTGTTTTTAAATATTGTTCAAATATACGGATTTAACTATATCCTCTGAAATGCCTGATTCAACCACCTGTTTTATAAACAACAATGGTTTGAAACCCATGACAGGGGACCCGTGTTACTCACTGGGCTTTTAAAGCTCACCCCTTGCCTAACATTTTTCAGATGAGGGACCCAGCAATCAGGATTAGCGGGTTGGAGACCCGGAGCACTATTTTGAAGAACTCATGAATTAACCATTTTTGTACCTAACTCCATTTTTGAATATGATGTACTGAAACCTAAGACTCGTATCTTTTGTAGGACAATGATGTAATAGTTAACCATGGATGTATTAATGGCTCTGCCAAGGTGTTATGCATTCCCTTAGTTCCGCTACAACTTATATTAATTGAATGCATTGTACTTGGATGTTACTGATGAATGGCCTGTGGTTAGGATTACCGTCGGCATTTTGATTTCAAAAAAAAAAAAAAACCGATGGGTGCCTAACTGGCCGGTTGCATGCCCCTAATCCGCACAGGGTGGGTAAGGGGGATGTGACAAGGTTGGTATCAGAGCCTTAGGTTTTACATCCCGAACATAGAACAGAACCTTAGGGTCACCGAAGAACTGAACCCTTAGGGAGTATATGCTCGAGTGGTAGGAACCTAGAGCTAACAATGATCTGAGTATCGATCTATGAAGATACACTGAACGAGGGTACCGAAAATTACTTTATTTTGTCTCAGATGCCGCCACGGACAAGGAACGGCAATAGGGAACTGCAAGCCCTGACAGAGAGTGCTGCTATACGCGAAATGCGAGCGACTCTGGCTCAGTTCGCCCGGGCTATAGAGGGGTTGAATAAAACCCTGCAGCAAAATCAAACCGGACCAGTCAATAATCCGGCTGAAGCCCCAGCTATGCCACCCCCGCCTGCTCTGGTGCCACCTGTCGGAGTTGGCATCCGCAACGAACTACTGAACAGGTTTCACAAGTTGAGACCTCCATCCTTCGAGACGGTCACAGAGCCTGAGCAGGCCGAAAAATGGGTGATGGCAATGGAGAAAGCTTTTGGACTTCTAATATGTACCGAGGAGGAGAAGGTGAGGCTAGCCACTTATATGCTTCATGGGGAGGCGTATAACTGGTGGTTGGAGGTGCAACGGCAGAACCCAGTTATGACATGGGCGGATTTTGTGGAAAGGTTTTACAGCATGTTCTTTCCGTCGACAGTCCGTGAGAGGAGAATTCAGGAGTTCACAAATCTGCAGCAATGAGAGATGTCAGTGATCCAGTATGCTGCCAAATTCTCAGCCCTGTCCAGATTCGCCCCCTCTCTAATACAGGGAGAAAGGGACAAAGCAAGGAAGTTCCAAGGAGGCCTTCGCCTAGGACTTCGAACAAGGGTATCTGCTTTTGAGCTATACACGTATTCGGATGTATTGAACAAGGCCCTTGTCATCGAAAAGGACATGGAGGAGTATAATCAACTCAAAGACCAAGGACCGAAGAACAAGGGGAAAAGTTTCCAGAAATTCCAACCTTCAAAGAAGCAGAAAACTGAAGGTCGAGGCAAAGGGGAGAAAAGTCAGAAGAAAGCAAGGGAGGTGACTAAGTGCCCACATTGTCAACAGTCTCATCCAGGAGAATGCCGCAAGATGACCGGTGCATGTTACCGGTGCGGGGAAAAGGGACACCTGGTCAAAGACTGCCCGCAGCCACCACCCGATATAAGAGCCCCAGCTCTGATTACCACTACTATGACACAGAGGCTCCTTCCAGCAGCCCCCACCAGAGATAAGGGCAAAGCACCTCAAGGACGACCAGGGAGGGTGTTTGCCCTAGTGCCAGGGGAGACATCTACTGCCAATACTATGGTAGCAGGTACACTCCCGATCTGTGAAACTTCTGCACATGTGCTTATTGATTCCGGATCCACACACTCTTTTATATCTCCACCGTTTACTGATAAACTGCATAGAACACCTGAACCTATGAATGAACTGTTGTCTGTACAAACCCCCTCTGGGATACGAATGACTGGGTCCAAAATCCTGAAGGACTGTAGTGTAGAAATTGGGGATCAAGAGCTGTCAGTAGACCTAATACCCTTGGACATCAAGGGATTCGATGTGATCTTAGGCATGGATTGGCTGTCTCGCAACCACGCCACCATTGATTGTTTTGAGAAGAAGGTGTTGTTTCAACGCCCGGGGTAACCCGAATTTGTATTTAGTGGAAAAGGCGTTGTCTCTCCACCCTACCTCATCTCCGCCATCCAGGCAGGAAGATTATTAAGGAAAGGTTGTCGTGGATACCTGTGTAGCATTCTGGATACCCAAGCCCAAACTCCCTCGTTATCAGAAGTGCCAGTTGTCTGTGAATTTCCTGATGTGTTCCCTGAGGACTTACCGAGTGGGACGGTTGATCGAGAGATTGA
This sequence comes from Nyssa sinensis, assembly GCA_008638375.1. Lineage (NCBI taxonomy): Eukaryota > Viridiplantae > Streptophyta > Magnoliopsida > Cornales > Nyssaceae > Nyssa > Nyssa sinensis. The sequence goes on from CM018046.1 coordinate 32,344,601, forward strand.
ATTTTCTATCGACCTCGTTCCCGGAACTCAACCGGTATCTAAAGCCCCGTACCGAATGGCTCCATCAGAATTGAAAGAGCTGAAGGCTCAATTACGAGAGCTGTTGGAGAAGGGATTCATCCGACCCAGTGTGTCACCCTGGGGAGCTCCAGTATTATTTGTGAAGAAGAAGGATGGCTCTCTAAGACTTTGTATCGATTATCGAGAGCTCAATAAAGTGACAGTGAAGAACAAGTATCCGCTCCCACGCATCGATGAGCTGTTTGATCAATTGCAAGGAGCAAGTGTGTTTTCCAAGATCGATTTAAGGACTGGATACCATCAACTTAAGGTCAAGAATACTGACATATCGAAAACAGCCTTCCGAACCCGATATGGTCATTACGAGTTCTTGGTCATGCCTTTTGGTGTGACCAATGCTCCTGCTGCATTTATGGATCTAATGAATCGGGTTTTCAAGACATATTTGGATGATTTCATCATTGTTTTCATTGATGACATATTGGTGTACTCACGGAGCGAAGAGGAGCACGAAAGGCACTTGAGAATAGCGTTACAGACCCTGAGGGAGCACAAGTTATATGCAAAATTCAAAAAGTGTGAATTCTAGCTACCCAGCGTCTCCTTTTTGGGCCATGTGATTTCTGAGGAAGGTGTTGTTGTAGATCCGCAGAAGATAGAGGCTATTCTAAATTGGCCTCAACCAACCACCGTGACCGAGATCCGAAGTTTTCTTGGGTTGGCAGGTTATTATCGATGCTTCGTAAAGGATTTTGCTAAGTTGGCGAAGCCGCTCACCCACCTGACTAAGAACAAGGTGCCCTTCATTTGGACGGATGAGCAGGAACGGAGTTTCCAACTACTCAAGGAGAAGCTGACTACAGCACCAGTTCTGACAATTCCCACCAAGGAGGGAAAGTTCGTCATTTATTGTGATGCTTCCCACAAGGGTTTGGGATGTGTCTTAATGCAAGACGGCAGAGTCATTGCCTACGCCTCTAGACAACTTCGACCACATGAACAGAATTATCCGACCCATGATTTGGAATTAGTGGCGGTGGTATTTGTTCTAAAAATCTGGCGCCACTATCTATATGGGGAGGTATGTGAGATCTTCACTGATCATAAGAGCCTGAAGTACTTCTTTACACAAAAGGAGCTGAATATGAGGCAACGGCTAATGTAGTAGCCGATGCTTTGAGCAGAAAGTCTGGCAATCTTGCCTATATGATTACTACTCAAGAGGAGCTGATTCGAGACCTGGACGAGATGGGCATTGAGGTGATCCCGCCAGGTGGTACGGCATATTTGGCCAATCTGGCAGTCGAGTCTACATTGGTAGAACGGATCAAAGCAGGACAAGCTCAGGATGAGGAGTTAGTCAAAATCTACAAGGAAGTAGAGACAATTGGACACTTTCTACCCGTAAATATGACTTTCAGCATGGAAAGGTTAGCCACGTTGTACATTCAAGAAATTGTGTGCTTACATGGCACACCCTTGTCCATTGTTTCTGATCGAGACTCTAGATTTGTGTCACATTTCTGGAAAAGCCTGCAAAAGGCACTCGGCACCGAGCTTAAGTTTAGTACGGCATATCACCCACAGACGGATGGACAGTCCGAGAGAGTAATACAGATGTTGGAGGATATGCTACGACTGTGTGCACTGGATTTCAAGGGAAATTGGGTAGAACATTTGCCATTGGTCGAGTTCGCCTATAACAACAGTCATCAGGCCAGCATTAAAATGGCACCATATGAGGCACTGTACGGAAGGAGGTGCCGATCTCCACTCTGCTGGGCTGAAGCTACTGAGCAGAAGCTACTTGGGCCGGATCTAGTACAAAAAACCACTGAACCGATTCAGAAAATTCGGAGTAGGTTACAAACGGCCCAGAGTCGATACAAGAGCTACGCGGACAACAGAAGAAAGGATTTGGAATTTGAAGTAGGTGACCTTGTGTTCCTCAAAGTGTCACCATTGAAAGGAGTACTCCAGTTCGGGAAGAAGGGCAAGTTAAGTCCTCGCTATATTGGTCCATTCAAGATCCTGAAAAGAGTTGGACCAGTCGCGTATAGTTTGGCGCTACCACCTGAGCTAGATAAAGTACACCATGTTTTCCATGTATCGATGTTGAGGAAGTGTGTACTTGAACCCGGACAAGTCATTGAACATGAGCCACTCCAGCTGAGGGAGGATTTGTCATATGAGGAACAACCGGTGCAAATTCTGGATCATAGGGAAAAGACTTTGCGCAACAAGGCAATCCCACTGGTGAAGGTTTTGTGGAAGAACCACACAACTGAGGAAGCAACGTGGGAGCGCGAAGCAGAAATGCGTGAATTGTACCCAGAGTTGTTCACTTGAGTGTAGTTAGGCTGAGTTTTGGGGAAAAAACTCTTTTGAAGGAGGGGAGGATGTAACACCCCAGACTTAATTATTAAATTATGTAATGAAAAACTCTTTCTGAAATCTGATCTGGCATTTAACTGTTTAAATTCAACTGTTTAACACTGACTAAACCCATGTTAGCAAATTTTAAAAATTCTGAGAAACTGATTACTGTCACTGAACCCTTAGACACTGAAGCTAACCTAACTAGGAGTTGACCGGAAGAAACCGCGTCAAAAAAATAAGTTACAGATTGAAAGTTAGGAAGGAAACAGTGAAACTGCATTAATGCGCAGCCAAACAGGGCCTAAGCCCGAAATATGGGAAAAGGACCAAAAATGTGGCCAAGAGGATTTGATCCCTTGACCAACCTAGGCAGAATTTGGGTTACCAAAAATTTACCAACTAAGCTAAGAGCACCTTTGTGCATATATATGCAAAGATATATATTTAAATAGCAATCAGATTTGGCCTCTCCCCAAAGTGACCAATAACCAAGCATGCAACACATCAGCATGCATCACCCTATGCTATAGCCCATCATGCCTATCCCACCATGATTACATCTCCTCCCAACCAAATTGCATGCAAACCCATCATGCACTTGGGGGAGATGAAACATCAAGAAAAGAAATATGATTATTGATATACAATCTCCATATATGCATGGAGGAAAGATCAGAACTGTAGAGAGGAAGTTAGAGAGAGAAAGTGGGTTAGAGAGAGGAAGTTAGAGAGAGAAAGCTTGAGTTGTGGGAATCCATTGAAGGAGCTTAGAAGAAGCTAGAGGCTGGAACTGAGGGGTTGCACGACTGAGAGGGGACCCAAATCCAACCCTTTAAAGGCCAGTATTCAAAAACTTTTTAAAAATTTTCCTGCTTTATTTAGCTACTGTTTTATAGATTTAAGACTGTTAATACATGCGTAGTAGATTTGTGATATCCCGACCCGGGGTACGACACGATTACCGAGGCAAGTCGACTGAATAGCATAGCCTGAGCTGTCTTAAACTCTATGTCACAATAATTAAGGAACTGAACCTAATTTCAAAAAGATAAATGTTTTGATTAGTAAGGCCAGTGTCGGGTGGTACCCGAGCAACTAGGAACCTTACCTCAAAAAACGTGCATGCATGCAACCCATGCATGCATACGTACGTACACATGCATAGTTCATGGAATATTAGTGTATGTGTACGTGATTAAAAATACCGTTATACGTATATATATGATTATAATGACATGTATAAACTATGTATTTTATACGTATATATATATATATAATATAAATGTATTATGTATATAATGTATTATGTATATAAAATTAAATGAAGAAAGAAAAAGGAAGGGAAGCTTCCAATACAAATATCAGTGTGTGTGTGCATCACTGTATGTGTGTGTATGCATCACTGTGTGCGTATGTGTTTGGGAAACCCACCAACCGACTTGGTGAGGTGGTGGGTGTGTATATGTAATATATGTGTATATATGCATATTGGAGGTACGTGGATGGCTACAAGTAAGGGGGCAGTTCTCTGCAGTCAAGGATGACTGCAAGAGAGAGAGATAAGGTAGAGAGAGAAGAGGCGGTTGGTAAATGTCTCTTTATATATGTATACGGGTTTGAGAGATGAGAGGTTAGAAAAGAAGGGAAAGGTCAGGAACTGAAGGGGAGAAGAAGAGAGAAAGATTGAAGCAGAAACAGAGAGGTTTGGGAAGGTCACAGTGGGCTAAAAACTGAAACCCAGGTAAATGAGTTAGGTTCTATTTTTATTGTTTTTGAGCATGAAGCTTATATATAATTATATGGTCTAAACAAGCATGAAATATAGGTTATAATGCAAAAAGAATCATGAAAAACGGTTGAGAAACCATAGAGAAATATGGAGTTGCAGGTTGATGGAATAATCTCGGGTTCCATGAATTTATGTTTAAAACTTTGATATTTGTTTATGAAAATGATCCTTAGAGGTGCAGAAAATCATTTGAAACAATTAGGGCCAAAACCGTACTTCAAAAAGTCACGAAATAGAAAAAATACAGCTCACCGGAAAACCGGCCGGAGCTATTAATCTCTATATTCGAGAAGATTAGAGAGGTTTTGGGGCAAGCCGAGGGTAGGAATGAGGTCGTGGGGAGGAAAGGAAGAAAATGGCATTCAAAATGGGGGGGAAAAAACCGATCAGAACAGGTTGCCGTCACCGGAGATGGTGACGGAACCCTAATGTTCTCTCACCGGAGCTTTGGGGGAGACGATCGAAAAATCGAGGAGGCTACCGGGTTAAGTTTAGACGGATTCGGGTTGGATCCGGGTCGGTACCCGACCGGTTATAAAAGGGTAAGTTAAGCTGTGTCGTTTTGGGTTTGAAATTAAATGGGATTGGGCTTGTTTGGTTACACGGATAGTAAATTGGAATTGGGTTTGGGGTTATCCAAACCATGGATAGGGATAGGGAATTGGGTTATTGAAATCCGGTTCTTGAATGGAACTGAACCGTTTGGTTCAAGAGAAGGACTGACCGGTTTAGGGTTTTGGGGTCTGAACCAACTGGTTCAGACCACAGCTTTTAGAAATTGTGAACCGGCCCCAAATGTTTTGAAAAATTATACTGTTGCCCAAACAGAAAATTAATTAAATATTAATTTTTACAATAATGCCCCGATTTCAAAATTGGGTCAAACGAAGTCCAAACGATACAAATGAATAGTCAAAACCTATTATCTCGGACGTTCTGAGTCCAATGGTGGGGTCTGTTTTACGAGATGAGACCCCGAAGGATAAAAAAACCGTAAAAGTGCAAAATGACTATTTTGCCCTTTTTAGTACAAAGGTCCAAATAGAATTCCGCGAAAGCCTAAACCGACTTTCTTCGGCGTTCCGGACCCAATGGTAAAGTCTAAAATAGTATTTGAAATACTTATGATAGAAAGGCATAAAATTTGATGAATAGCATTTATTCTGAAATGTATTCACTGATATATCGGAAACTCGAAAGGCAAGGGTACACTCAGGGATTTCTGAGATAGAATCACGATAGAGGTAAGTGGATCACTTTCTCTTCCATGTGGTGTTTCTAAAGCCAAGTTTATTCTTTACTGCCAAACTTGTACTCTTGAAAGTACCTCACGTTATTGATATCCACAATGCGATATTGTTCTATCTTGTGGACATTGATTGACTATTGTGCTATTGTTATCATATTGAACCATGCCTTGAAAGGCTTACTGTTATGCTTTACTGTATATATGATATTCCATTTTCATACTCCTTATGGAATCACAAATGATCATGCTATGTTTATAAATGCTGGAATTGTGCTCAGTCACAATATCCATCCGATGCTTCTGTGACGAACTAGTCCGTGAACGGACGTGTGGCAAAAGATGTGAGTTTAACTGAGAGGTATGCCGGCCCTCGAATTACGCAGAGGGACTGCCATCCCCTACTACTGATTTTAAGCATCTCCATTGGATTATTGTTATGGATATATTGTTGAATGGCTACTGTACCTTATGGATTACTATTTCTTATGGATTATTTTACGTTGTTCATTGGTTTGATTGAAATCGTTTTATTGTGGCAGTACTTTTATTCTGACAGGTTATTGTTGAGAAATCTTTATCACTGCTTATTTATTTCTCCTAATTGTATATTGTGCCCCACTATTTATTGGCCATCATGGCAACTGTTCTTATTGGCTATTATAGCATCTCCTTTCTTATGATTGGCTATCATATTTTATTCATGGATTCACGTTCTTTATAATCATCGATACCAGTGTCGGAGATCTGGTTTACTTGCTGAGCTTCATAGCTCATTCCACCCCACTTACCCCCATTTCAGGTGATGACGCTGCGAGACCCCAGTAGGAGTCTGAGAGCGTAGGGGAACATTTTGAAACACTGTATCAGTCTATGTTAATTCTCCCATGTATTCACCACCCCCGGGTGCTGGTTACGTTTTAGTTCTCATTTTGAATTATGTAGAACTATGTCATGTATTTAATAGACTTCCACTGTTAAATTTATTTAAAAAGACTTCCGCTGGATTACTGTAACTGATAAAGGCTTCTGCTGTTCATTGTTTAAAATTTTTAGTACATTGCATATTAGTATTATGATACTGGAACGGAAAAAATAGGGTCGGCCCCGCGACACGAGATCTGCATAGGGTGGGCTTCGGGTCGTGGAAGCTTGGTATCAGAGCTATAGGTTCGATTGTGAGTCATGGGAGATAGGACTAGAGTTAAGACTGTTAGATATGACTGATACTTTATATTTTACAATCATTGACTAATTGTCTTATACATTGACTGGTTATCTCATTAGTTATTTCATTGGTTATCTTATTGGTTATCATCACGGGTTACCCTTACAGACATGGTAAACACGAGGCAAGGTCCGTTACCCATGGATCGATTAGAACAACTGGAAAGAATGATGCGGACTATCATTGAAAGTCTACCACAGATTCAGGCTAGTGCTAACCAACCAGTACAGCCAGTACCACAGGAACAGCCTGTCAACGTAGGCAACAATGTAGGAAATCGTCAAGGAAACGAGCGAGACACTGCATACTTGTACGAGTGGTTTCAGAAGATGAAACCCCCGACTTTTGACGGTACAGGAGGAGCCACTATAGCTGAGGAGTGGTTATTGGAAATGAACAGGATCTTCAAAATCCTAATATGCACTGAAGTCCAAAAAGTGGCATACGCCACTTATCTGCTCAAAGGTATGGCACATAAATGGTGGATGATAGAAGAAGATAAAGAGCCAGGCATGAACTGGCAACGATTTACTGATATCTTCAATAAGAAGTACTTCTCCCAAGAAGTACGAAACCGGAGAGTTGCTGAGTTTATGGTATTGCAACAGGGGGCAATGACAGTGGAGCAATACGAGGCCAGATTTACTGAGTTGGCCAGATTTGCCCCTGGTGCTATCAGTACCGAAGACTTGAAGGCTCGCAAATTTGAGGAAGGACTGAAGTGGCCTATCAAAGATAGACTGGTGTCCCATCGACTGACTACTTATGATGATGTCGTGGAAACGGCTCGTATTATAGAAAGGAGTGGTGAAGAATACGCCAAGAGGCGAGGGAACCAGAAACAGGGAGGTAACCAGAGTAGGGGGCAAGGGCCTTCTTCCTCTGGACTAGGACCTACATTTATTAGACCAGGGACTGAATCCCACACCACAGAGCCCATTCAGAGGAGACCAGATCATACCAAAGAAAGCGCTACCCAATGCACTCGCTGTCAGAAGGTCCACAAAGGCCAGTGCCTTAGGGGTAGCAATACTTGTTACTATTGTGGCAAGGAAGGGCATATTGCGAGACTATGTCCCCAGAATGCTCAAGCCACGACTAGTATTGCCTCAGCTGGACCAACAACGCCAGCAATAGCAGCACCTAGACCCCCGACCCAGCGGAGTGGACAAGGAAATGTCCAACAGCAGGCAGGACGGGTTTTCTCTATTTTCCCAGAGGATGTGCAGGCTACAACCTCTGGAGTCGCAGGTATTCCTTTAGTCTACCCATAGCCTGCCCACATTTCACTTGGCACTGAATATTTACATCCCTATATATATTGCTAGATTGAACATAGACACAGAACTCTTACGTGACATATTAATTGCTCAATTTTCACAAGATGATGATAGAATCTAAGAAAACGATACCCTTAGAGTTACTTGTATTAAATTATGTTTTATGTCATTTTTCCATGTATATTGCTAACTGAATATGGACACTGAACGCTTAGGCCATTTAACTTATTGCTTACTGATTGTTAACAGAATCATCATTGAATCATGTTAAGATACAGAACTTATGAAATACAGATTAGAGGAACCATAGAATATAATTGGGACTCACGTGAGGATTTCGAGGTACACTCGAAATTATAGAAAGAATCTTACGATAATTGATGTGACAGTAAAACTTGATCTGATGTGACAGTAAAACTTGATTCTCAGAAAATATGAAACGACTAACTCAGTTAGGTCATGATGTTAAGAGAACCACGGAAATCACGAGAACCACCGGAGTTAGAACCGTTAAGTTTGCGGACAAACTTATTTTTAAGGAGGTAAGAATGTGATATCCCGACCCGGGATACGACACGATTACCGAGGCAAGTCGACTGAATAGCATAGCCTGAGTTGACTTAAACTCTATGTCACAATAATTAAGGAACTGAACCTAATTTCAAAAAGATAAATGTTTTGATTAGTAAGGCCAGTGTCGGGTGGTACCCGAGCAACTCGGAACCTTACCTCAAAAAGCGTGCATGCATGCAACCCATGCATGCATACGTACGTACACATGCATAGTTCATGGAATATTAGTGTATGTGTACGTGATTAAAAATACCGTTATACGTATATATATGATTATAATGACATGTATAAACTATGTATTTTATAGGTATATATATATAATATAAATGTATTATGTATATAATGTATTATGTATATAAAATTAAATAAAGAAAGAAAAAGGAAGGGAAGCTTCCAATACAAATATCAGTGTGTGTGTGCATCACTGTGTGTGTGTGTATGCATCACTGTGTGCGTATGTGTTTGGGAAACCCACCAACCGACTTGGTGAGGTGGTGGGTGTGTATATGTAATATATGTGTATATATGCATATTGGAGGTACGTGGATGGCTACAAGTAAGGGGGCAGTTCTCTGCAGTCAAGGATGACTGCAAGAGAGAGAGAGAGAGAGAGAGAGAGAGAGAGAGAGATAAGGTAGAGAGAGAAGAGGCGGTGGGTAAATGTCTCTTTATATATGTATACGGGTTTGAGAGATGAGAGGTTAGAAAAGAAGGGAAAGGTCAGGAACTGAAGGGGAGAAGAAGAGAGAAAGATTGAAGCAAAAACAGAGAGGTTTGGGAAGGTCACAGTGGGCTAAAAACCGAAACCCAGGTAAGTGAGTTAGGTTCTGTTTTTATTGTTTTTGAGCATGAAGCTTATATATAATTATATAGTCTAAACAAGCATGAAATATAGGTTATAATGCAAAAAGAATCATGAAAAATGGTTGAGAAACCATAGAGAAATATGGAGTTGCAGGTTGATGGAATAATCTCGGGTTCCATGAATTTATGTTTAAAACTTTGATATTTGTTTATGAAAATGATCCTTAGAGGTGCAGAAAATCATTTGAAACAATTAGGGCCAAAACCGTACTTCAAAAAGTCACGAAATAGAAAAAATACAGCTCACCGGAAAACCGGCCGGAGCTATTAATCTCTATATTCGAGAAGATTAGAAAGGTTTTGGGGCAAGCCGAGGGTAGGAATGAGGTCGTGGGGAGGAAAGGAAGAAAATGGCATTCAAAATGGGGGGAAAAAACCGATCAGAACAGGTTGCCGTCACCGGAGATGGTGACGGAACCCTAATGTTCTCTCACCGGAGCTTTGGGGGAGACGATCGAAAAATCGGGGAGGCTACCGGGTTAAGTTTAGACGGATTCGGGTTGGATCCGGGTCGGTACCCGACCGGTTATAAAAGGGTAAGTTAAGCTGTGTCGTTTTGGGTTTGAAATTAAATGGGATTGGGCTTGTTTGGTTACACGGATAGTAAATTGGAATTGGGTTTGGGGTTATCCAAACCATGGATAGGGATAGGGAATTGGGTTATTGAAATCCGATTCTTGAATGGAACTGAACCGTTTGGTTCAAGAGAAGGACTGACCGGTTTAGGGTTTTGGGGTCTGAACCAACTGGTTCAGACCACAGCTTTTAGAAATTGTGAACCGGCCCCAAATGTTTTGAAAAATTACACTGTTGCCCAAACAGAAAATTAATTAAATATTAATTTTTACAATAATGCCCCGATTTCAAAATTGGGTCAAACGAAGTCCAAACGATACAAATGAATAGTCAAAACCTATTATCTCGGACGTTCTGAGTCCAATGGTGGGGTCTGTTTTACGAGATGAGACCCCGAAGGATAAAAAAACCGTAAAAGTGCAAAATGACTATTTTGCCCTTTTTAGTACAAAGGTCCAAATGGAATTCCGCGAAAGCCTAAACCGACTTTCTTCGGCGTTCCGGACCCAATGGTAAAGTCTAAAATAGTATTTGAAATACTTACGATAGAAAGGCATAAAATTTGATGAATAGCATTTATTCTGAAACGTATTCACTGATATATAGGAAACTCGAAAGGCAAGGGTACACTCAGGGATTTCTGAGATAGAATCACGATAGAGGTAAGTGGATCACTTTCTCTTCCATGTGGTGTTTCTAAAGCCAAGTTTATTCTTTACTGCCAAACTTGTACTCTTGAAAGTACCTCACGTTATTGATATCCACAATGCGATATTGTTCTATCTTGTGGACATTGATTGACTATTGTGCTATTGTTATCATATTGAACCATGCCTTGAAAGGCTTACTGTTATGCTTTACTGTATATATGATATTCCATTTTCATACTCCTTATGGAATCACAAATGATCATGCTATGTTTATAAATGCTGGAATTGTGCTCAGTCACAATATCCATCCGATGCTTCTGTGACGAACTAGTCCGTGAACGGACGTGTGGCAAAAGATGTGAGTTTAACTGAGAGGTATGCCGGGCCTCGAATTACGCAGAGGGACTGCCATCCCCTACTACTGATTTTAAGCATCTCCATTGGATTATTGTTATGGATATATTGTTGAATGGCTACTGTACCTTATGGATTACTGTTTCTTATGGATTATCTTACGTTGTTCATTGGTTTGATTGAAATCGTTTTATTGTGGCAGTACTTTTATTGTGACAGGTTATTGTTGAGAAATCTTTATCACTGCTTATTTATTTCTCCTAATTGTATATTGTGCCCCACTATTTATTGGCCATCATGGCAACTATTCTTATTGGCTATTACAACATCTCCTTTCTTATGATTGGCTATCATATTTTATTCATGGATTCACGTTCTTTATAATCATCGATACCAGTGTCGGAGATCTGGTTTACTTGTTGAGCTTCATAGCTCATTCCACCCCACTTACCCCCATTTCAGGTGATGACGCTGCGAGACCCCAGTAGGAGTCTGAGAGCGTAGGGGAACATTTTGAAGCACTGTATCAGTCTATGTTAGTTCTCCCATGTATTCACCACCCCCGGGTGCTGGTTACGTTTTAGTTCTAATTTTGAATTATGTAGAACTATGTCATGTATTTAATAGACTTCCATTGTTAAATTTATTTAAAAAGACTTTCGCTGGATTACTGTAATTGATAAAGACTTCCGCTGTTTATTGTTTAAAATTTTTAGTACATTGCATGTTAGTACTATGATACAGGAATGGAAAAAGTAGGGACGGCCTTCGGGTCGGCCCCGCGACACGAGATTCGCATAGGGTGGGTTTCGGGCCGTGACAAGATTCATAATCAAAACTGGGTTGTTTACGAATGATTTGAACCCATAAAACTGCCCAAAAACCCAAACCCGTAGCAAACCGCCATTGATGGACCTTGAGGTTGCAGGTCTGATCCGACCTCAACCAACCGAACCTTGGATGATCAAAACATAAAATAGGACTTTGTAGAACCTTGGAAAACCCCAACCGCAACCTAGAAACCTAGGTTGAGACCCCCAAAAATGACATTATTCTTTTCGGCCCAAAAATGAATCCTTCGAATTTGGCCCCTAAACTGAGATTGGTAAATTGGGAAAGGAAGTACACGTTGTAAGGGTTGCAGAGGACCAAACCTCATGCAAAATGGTGGAGAAATAAGGCTGTATGACCCGACTATAACTCTCCACGATAATCCGTTAGAACAGGCCCCCATTGTTGAGTTGGAAGCTTGAAATTTATGCCAAATGAACGACATTACTCTCAGAAACATTTTAGAACAAAAACTAGTAAGAATCGTCGCTTAAAACCCCACGAAATCGAAGGAGAAATTTTTGAAATTTCTAGGGCAACAGTAGCCCTATACGGGTAGGGACGATGAACAGTAACCGGGTCATGGATCGGGTCTTCGGGTCGGGCCCCGACCCGAATAAAAACGGATATGAACCATAACCTAAACTGTGTCGTTTTGGTACTGTTAAATTAAAATTTAAATTGTAGGGCTGACATCATCCTGACGTCAGCACATTACCCTGAACCGGTTAGAACCGGATTGGACCGGTCCGGTTCAATTGCATAAGGACTGAACCCTTTGGTTCAGTTTAAATCTTTTGAAAAATTACATAAAGGCCCCAACAGTTTTGGGAAATTTGACTCTGGCCCAGATTCTGAAATTTTAATTCATTTATACCCCTAATAATTTAATAAATAATAAAATAAATTATTTTATTAATTTATTAATTAAATAAAAATGACCAAATTACCCCTAGGTCATTAATAGGTCAAATGAAGTCCAAATAAGTCAAATGAATAGTGTATTTTCACTATTTCAAACATTCTGGATTCAATGGTGGAGTCCGATTTGGGAAATTAAGTCCTAAAAAATACAAACACGTAGGAGTAAATGACCATACTGCCCCTGATGATGCCCGAACCCAAATACAACTAAAAGGTAGTCTATTTTGACTATGTCAGACATTCCGGACTCAACGGTAAGGTCCGTAGTAGCAGATGAAGTACCGAAAAATATGACACATGAAGTTACCAAACTGCCCCTGACACTGTTTAGAACCCAACCAAAGTCCGATTGAGACGAAACTGAAAACAATAGAAACCCTAACACGTATGGGACTATACACGTGATTGGATGATGAATCAGAATCAAACTTCACAACTGTAAAATGACCAAAATACCCCTAGCCCTGTATCAAGTTAGATAACATTCGAATGAACTAAGAACTAATCCAAGGAAAGCTTAAATAATGTCATGATCGGACTGCCTAGAGGTAGTACACATCCTGACGTCTTGGGATTTTGCTATAGGATAAAAAACTCAAGCCAGTCATGGAAGGGAAAAACAAGAAATTTACCATTATGTCTAAAGCCGAAAGACTAGTTGACAAGAAGCAACAGGAGTTCATGCGACAACTATTGTGGCAACAAAAGATTATCGAACGGCACATAAGGATAGCCAAAACAACCGAGGTAGTCTCCGTTCGACCGTTTATATACAAAATGCGTACCAAGGCAATGGTCGTAGAGGCTAAATTAAAGAAACAGGAAGACACGGAAACCCTGAAAGAGTGGGTGCAAAGGTGAATTTCAATTATCATAAAAACACATAGACAGCGAGATAGTCTAACTCAGGTTGAATTTTGAATTAAAATAAACCAAGTTAAGATTCATGTGAGATTTACGAAATGTTCATAAATTTTCTAGGATAAAGAAGGATAAGAAGAAGAGAAAGGCTTCTCAGTTAAGTCCCGTTACCGCACAAGGTGAGTAACCTAGACTCCTGAATTGGTGTATAAGTACACCGTCTAGTTATTGTATTTTTAAATACTGTACTGTACTGTTCCTACTGATATACTGTCTTTCATGCTTCTACTCAATGCATGACTATATTTTACCCTGTCCGATTTCACTGTTCCGTATTGAAATGAAATTATCCTTGTTTTTACTAAAAGAACAACTGACTCATGGTACCAAATTCAGTCTTGAGCACTACATGAGCATATTGCACTGTTTGAATTGTGTATACTGTACTGTTATCCTGTTATACTGTTTTGCCTTGCTCATTATTGAACTGTTCTGTTGCTCTGATGTTTTGACTGTATTCCTGTTTTTAAATATTGTTCAAATATACGGATTTAACTATATCCTCTGAAATGCCTGATTCAACCACCTGTTTAATAAACAACAATGGTTTGAAACCCATGACAGGGGACCCGTGTTACTCACTGGGCTTTTAAAGCTCACCCCTTCCCTAACATTTTTCAGGTGAGGGACCCAGCAATCAGGATTAGCGGGTTGGAGACCCGGAGCACTATTTTGAAGAACTCATGAATTAACCATTTTTGTACCTAACTCCATTTTTGAATATGATGTACTAAAACCTAAGACTCGTATCTTTTGTAGGACAATGATGTAATAGTTAACCATGGATGTATTAATGGCTCTGCCAAGGTGTTATGCATTCCCTTAGTTCCGCTGCAACTTATATAATTGAATGCATTGTACTTGGATGTTACTGATGAATGGCCTGTGGTTAGGATTACCGTCGGCATTTTGATTTCAAAAAAAAAAAACCGATGGGTGCCTAACTGGCCGGTTGCATGCCCCTAATCAGCACAGGGTGGGTAAGGGGGATGTGACAGCTCAGATCTGCCACGGTTCCTCGGGCTCTCTGAAAAACGTTAGAGCTCTTTTCAATATAGGTCCCGTAGGACACAACAGACCCTAATGGGTCTTTTCCCCCACGCAATCTGTGAATGGATGGGTCATTGTGACTGAGCACAACCCCAAGTACACACCAAATATCATGACCAACAAAATCCCATACAAGATGTACAATCGTACCAAACATTTGATATCACAAACAACAAAACACGAAGTGTATGGAATCAGTAGAATGTATCTCAAGACTAGGTCATGGTACGATAGTGTAATAATATTCAAATATCAATGATCAATCTCAAAGTGATGTAAGCAATCAAGTCAAATCCAAAATCAGGTAAACTGATATCTACAAGTCGATTGGCTCAAATCAAGTGCATCAGGTAGTAATGGAGTACAAATTGGCAGCATATGAACAATAACGTGACTGGCTGGGAATAACCCATATTAAAGCATCAGAATTACTTACCTTAAAAATGATTCTCAGCAGTTCAACTAATTAAAGTCTCCTTCCCCTTCTCTTTTGACGTGCCTGTCAATTGAAAATAACTCAGTCTATAACTGTAATCGAACCATACTCGATATTCAAACTTTCTAATCTTGGCTATCGGTATCTCGATTACTAATTTAGATGTCGTCATTGTATCCGGAACGTCGAATAAAATAAGTTTAGGCTTCTACGGATCTTAAATCGGACGTCCGGATTAAAAAGGGCAAAACCGTCTTTTGTACTTTATAGGTACTTTTATTCTCGGAACCTTTTTTTATAATTTTGACCTCACCGTTGGATTCAGTGGGTCCGAGATAATAAGAATACCCATATAACTTGCCTTGTCAGGACACAGGGGTATTTTGGTCATTTTAAGACTTGTTTTCATCGTATTTTAATGTTCGGAGTCTTGTCTCATAAAACGGGTCTCACCATTGGATCCGGAATGCTCGAGATAATAAAGTTTGACTATTTACTCGCCCCATTTGGACTTTGTTTGACTTATTTGTGACTTAGGGGTAAAATAGAAATTTTACCTATTTAATAAATTATAAAAATAATTTATTTTATTATTTTATTATTTTTCCAGGGGTGTTTTTGAAATAATTCTCCAAAGTCTGGGTCAAAGTTGGAACAGGGTGAATAGTTGGGGTCAAACTACAAATATCATAAGTTTCGGTTTATTTTTTTTTTAATTAAAACATTGGACCAGAGGGTTCACTTAATGAAACCCTAGACCGGTCTCAGACCACACCGAACCAACCGGTTCAGTCCTATCCAGAGAACCGGTTTAAGGGGTCATGCTGACGTCATGATGACGTCAGCCCTAATCTTAAAACATTAAAACTTTTTAATGAAACGGTGCAATTTCATCGCCCATTGGATCCGGTCGGGTCCCGACCTGACCCAGACCCGGATCTGGTCCCGTTTGACCCGCCATGGCCCCCGAATTTCCGGTGGTCTTCTCCGGTCACCCCTGTCAATTCCGATCACCGGAATCTCGGCCAACCCACTGTTTTACACCATTTTCATGTCCAAATCTCACTGTTTTCATGCCAATCGATTCCTAAGGTTTCAAGGAGTAGTTTAGGACAGATTTTGGTCCCAAACATTACTGGTTTTGACACCCATTTTCTGGTTTTTCCGGCGTTGCACCGGCGAAGGATAATCGGCCATAAAATGGCCATTTCTCAACCGTTTTAGATGGTTCAAATTCCGTTGGGTTCCTAATGAACTTGGCTACCCATTTTAAGTCCTAAAATCGCGATCAAATGGACCTACCAAAATCTACCATTGTTGACCGTAGCTAAAGTTCTCGGTTTTCATGTTTTTCTTTCATATTTTAATTCCCATAAATTCAAAATTAGATCTATAACAGCATAGAGTAAAAATTGAAGCAACGAGCATAATTGCTTACCTGTTTGTATGTTTCCTCCAATTGCTTCAAATTGATCTTTCTTTCTCTCTCTACTGCTCTCTCTCTCTCTCTAAGATCTGCTTCTGGTTCTATGCTTTTTCTCCCCGTGCTCACTGCCCCAGAACTCTGCCTCACTTTTCTCTCTCTGCTTTCCTCACTCCCACACAAAGAGATGTATATACACTTTTATATAATATATATTTATATTTCTTGCCCCAACCACACTCAACCAAGCATGGCTGACCATACCCTCCACCATACTTTTCTGATTTCTCCCATACCCCTCTCCATACATATAGGTATAGGTTAGGTGGGGTAGTTTTGATTTTTTTTTTTCATTTTATATACAATATATATATATATCTTATATTATAATAATGTATAAATACATAATATATACCCATTTAATACACATATATATATATATCTTCGTATATACACGTATATACGATTTTCATAAAATATAGGATTAAACAGTTCTAAGTACAATCGGTATAGTGTTGCCCGACCCGACTGCCTCGATATTCGTGCCATTTTGGGTCGGGGTATTACATCCTTACCCCCTTAAAATAAGTTTGTCCTCAAACTTTGCTCGTGCTAAGACTGGAATAACTAGGGGTACTTAGCTCGCATGACATCCTCTCTTTCCCAAGTAGCTTCTTCAATTTGATGATTTTTCCAAAGTGCCTTCACCAAAGGAATAGATTTGTTCCTCAGAACTTGGTCCCGATGATCTAGGATCTGCACTGGATGTTCAATGTATGTTAGATCCTTCTGAACGTCTAGCGGTTCATGCTCTATTACTTGACTGGGATCATGTAAGCACTTCCTCAACATGGATACGTGGAAGACATTGTGCACATGTGCTAACTCCGCTGGCAACACAAGTCGGTATGCTACTGGTCCGACTCGTTTTATAACCTCAAAGGGTCCAATGTAGCGGGGTCCTAGCTTCCCTTTCTTCCCAAATCTTACCACGCCCTTCATGGGCGACACCTTTAAAAACACAAGGTCGCCCTCTTCAAATTCTAGCTCACATCTCCGGACGTCGGCATAGCTCTTTTGATGACTTTGGGTTGCTAGCAGTCGCTGCTTTATTATTTGGATCTTTTCTGAAGTCTGCTCTACCATTTCAGGGCCATATAACTTCCTCTCGCCTATTTCAGTCCAGCACAGTGGAGATCGGCACTTCCTACCGTACAGTGCCTCATATGGAGCCATCCCAATGCTAGACTGGTAGCTGTTATTATAGGCGAACTCTACCAGTGGAAGTGAATCCTTCCAGCTCCCTTTGAAATCCAAAACACAAAATCTCAATAAGTCCTCCAGTGTTTGAATGGTTCTCTCAGACTGTCTGTCAGTCTCGGGATGGTAGGCTGTGCTGAGGCTGAGCTCCGTGCCCATTGCTTCCTGTAAGCTTCTCCAGAATTTGGACACGAACCTCGGATCTCGGTCAGACACAATAGATACTGGGACTCCGTGCAGTCGAACAATCTCCTGGATGTAGAGCGCTGCCAATCGCTCTAATGACTGGGTTGTCTTAGTTGCTAGGAAGTGAGCCGATTTTGTCAATCTATCAATAATCACCCATATCAAGTCACTCCCTCGAGGCGTCTTAGGCAACCCGGAGACAAAGTCCATAGTGATATGCTCCCATTTCCACTCGGGTATTGGGAGCGGCTGTAATGGTCCACTCGGTCTTTGGTGTTCGACTTTAATCTGCTGGCATTTAATACATCGTGCTATAAACTCAGCTATGTCCTTCTTCATCCCTGGCCACCAGTAGGTCATCTTGACGTCGTGGTACATTTTAGTGCTTCCTGGGTGTACAGCAAATCTCGAATTGTGTGCCTCATCCAGAATCTCCTTTCTGATCTCGGGCGTGTCTGGCACACAAATCCGATCTCTATAATACAGTATTCCATCACGTACCACGAATTTTGAGTTCTTCCCTGACTCAGTTTCTTCACGGAGCTTGACCAGTTTCTCATCGTGCTTCTGTTGCCCTCTAATCGTGTCCACAATTGTCAATCCGACAGTGACATTAGCGAGTACTGCTCTAGTACTGGACAGAACCACCTCAATTCCCATTTCCTCTAGATCCCTCTGTATCTCTCGCAGTGTGGTCAACAAACAAGCAAGGCTCCCTGAAGACTTACGGCTAAGAGCATCAGCTACTACATTGGCTTTTCCGGGGTGATACTGGATGCTAAGCTCATAATCTTTAATCAGCTCCAACCATCGGCGTTGCCGCATGTTGAGCTCCTTCTGTGTAAAAAGGTACTTGAGGCTCTTATGGTCTGTGAAGATCTCACAGGTCGCCCCACAAAGATAATGCCTCCAAATTTTTAATGCAAACACTACAGCTGCTAGCTCCAGATCATGAGTCGGGTAGTTCTTTTCATGGGGTCTCAACTGTCTCGACGCATAGGCTACTACCCGGCCCCTCTGCATCAGCACACACCCCAAGCCTTTGTGTGAGGCGTCACTATAAATCACGAAGCCTTCGATCCCATCTGGTACTGTCAAAATAGGGGCTGATACCAGACGGTCCTTCAGCTCCTGAAAGCTCTTCTCTCGCTCCTCAGTCCATACAAATGGGGTATTCTTACGAGTCAACTGTGTGATCGGCGCGGCTATTTTGGAAAAATCCTGGACAAAGCGCCTATAATACCCAGCTAAACCCATAAAGCTCCGGACTTCAGTGACGCTGGTCGGTCTGGACCAATTCATGATGGCTTCTATCTTTTGTGAATCCACTGAAACGCCATCCTTAGAAACCACGTGCCCCAAAAATGATATGCTGGGAAGCCAGAACTCACACTTCTTCAACTTTGCGTACAGTTTCTGCTCCCTCAGCTTCTGCAGAACTTTTCTTAGATGCACTTTGTGATTTTCTGGACTCTTAGAGTAGATTAAGATGTTGTCAATAAATACTATCATGAAGTCATCCAAGTACGGCTTGAAGACCCTGTTCATTAAGTCCATGAATGCGGCTGGGGCATTTGTCACCCCAAATGGCATTACCAGGAACTCGTAGTGTCCATATCGGGTCCTAAATGCCGTCTTCTGCACATCCTCAGGCCTAACCTTAAGTTGGTGATAACCCGATCTCAAATCTATCTTAGAAAACATCTGTGCCCCTTTTAGCTGATCGAACAAGTCATCCACCCTTGGCAGTGGGTACTTGTTCTTGATGGTGACCTTGTTAAGTTCGCGATAATCAACACACAACCGCATGGTCCCATCTTTCTTTTTGACAAACAACACTGGGGCACCCCATGGCGACGAGCTGGGCCGTATGAATCCTTTGTCGAGCAATTCTTGCAGTTGCAGCTTTAATTCCTTCAGCTCAGTCGGCGTCATTATGTATGGGGTTTTTGACACTGGTGTCGTACCGGGAATCACATCAATACAGAACTCGATCTCTCGGTCTATTGGCATGCCAGGAAGGTCATCAAGAAATACATCAGAGAATTCCCGGGCAATTGGGATCTGCTCAAGAATAGGCTCTTGTGAGCGGGCATCCATGATGCTACACAAAAACCCATGACACCCCTTTCAGAGCAGGCGTCTGGCCTGAATGGCAGAGACGAAATATGGCGGGGTGACTACCCCCGTCCCTTCAAAGATAACCCTCTGTTGCCCTGGGCCCTGTATTTGAACCTTCTTGGCTTCACAATCAATAGTGGCATGATTCGTAGTTAACCAATCCATGCCTAGAATCACATCAAATCCACAGATTTCTAAGGGTATCAGGTCCGTCATGAACTGAATACCCATGATCTCAACCCCACAAGATCTATATATAGTATCTCCAAATAATGACTCTCCCGATTGTACAGTGACAGTCAACACAAAACCTAGGGGTTTGGCTCCCATGTTTATTCTATTAGAAAATGCCGGTGATATAAACGAGTGTGTGGACCCAGTATCAAATAAGACACGTGCAGGCTGAGAACAAACTGTAATGGTACCTGCAACTACCGAGGTAGTGGCCTGCACATCCCCCGGTGTAATAGCGAAGACCCTGCCCGGTCGCTGCTGCTCAGTCCTGGGTCCTCCACTCTTCTACTAGGGTTTCGTCACAGAAGCCGACGCAACTGATGTAGTATTGACCACTGACTTGTTGTTCTTGGGACAGTCCTTCTTGAAGTGCCCGACTTGTCCACAATTGAAGCAGGCCTTGGTGTCACGATAGCATGGTCCTTTATGAAATCCCTGGCAGGTGGGACATTTAGACGCGCCTCCATCTTGTGACTTGGCCTTCTTCTAACCAGACCCTGTACTGAAATTACGTGATCCCGTGCCAGTCCCAGAAAATGAAGATCCCTGCCCCTTACTCTTGTTGTTCCCAGGCTTCTGATTCTTCCGCCTTTTTGCAAACTCTTCCCCGCTCTGTTCTATGATCATGGCGGTTTCCACTACCTCATCGTAGGTACTGAGTCGGTGAGGCCAAATCCTATCTTTAATGGCCCATCTGAGGCCGCTTTCAAACTTGCGGACCTTTCTTTCTTCCGTATTTATAACATTTGGGGCAAATCTAGCCAGCTCGGTAAACTTGGTCTCGTATTCCTCAACAGACATGCCTCCCTGCTGAAGGGTGATAAACTCAGCAGCCTTTTGATTCTGAATTTCCCGAGGGAAGCACTTCTGATTGAAAATCTCCACAAATCGTGGCCAAGCCATATTAGGTTCCCGGGCTTCCTGCAAAAGCCACCACATGTGTGCTGCCCCCATCAGCATATAAGTGGCATAGGCCACTTTTTGAGTGTCTGTACATGTCATAATTTTGAAAATCTTATCCATTCCAAGCATCCATTCTTCGGCTGCTGAGTGTCCCCCTTTACCATCGAAAGCAGGCGGTTTCATATTTTGAAACCGTTTATAAAAGTAAGTGGGGTCCTCCTCACGCCAGGGTCTATCCTCTGAGGCTGGGGGATTATTCGGTGGCACTGGCCCATTTGCCTGGGCCTGCATTTGGGGCATCATCTCCACCACCCGATTCAGGATCTCCTCCATACGATCCATGCGCTCTCGGTCAGACTCCATGGCCCTACTACGAGTCTGCACCATACACTGCAAAAAGGACAGTCCACAAAACTTGGGTAATTAATTGACCTCTAGACTTATGACCCTCAGACTTTAGCGAGTTGTGATACTTCAATCTTAATCTCCCATGGACCACTAGAACCATATGCTCTGATACCACTCTGTCACGACCCAAAACCCACCCTATGCGGATTAGGGTCCGTGACCCGGGTCTGCGGCCCGTGGGCCGTTCCCCGTCCAAAAGGATCTAAAATGCTGGGTAAAGTTTTAACAAAAGCATTTCTTAATCATTAAAATATCTGGTAGCCCAGTCAGTTCACCATTTGATGCATGTCCAAAAATTATAAGTGTTTAAATACAGATCCTTCAAAAACAAAACCAACAAACAGGGCCGTGGTGACATGGGAGTATTAAGACCTGACAATATTTAACTTAATACAAAACTCGCCAAAACAGCTACCAGTAACTAGCAGCGTCTAAATCCCTGGAGCGCCTGAGGGTTCCCCGATTTCTTGTTGTCCTGAAAAATTTAAGGGAGGAGGGGTGAGCTAATAGCCCAATAAGTAATTTCCTGGCTTTAATGTGGGTTCGAGTTTGTCCAATGAAATGATAGAACAAAGAATAACAGATAGCCAATATGGGCAATAATGAAGGCGTAGCCAATCACCAAAAATGTGCAAGGTATCGACCCGAGGGTCCAAAAGGCATATCCCACAATATAACACAAGAGTCAATAACAAAGCCAAATGAAATTGGGATCTGGCCTATCATGATGGATTGCTGCCACAACAATATGTTAGCCAATCAAAGATATACCATGCTTGCAACAATATGATCATTTCATAAGGTATAAAAATATGATCATACAATGGAAACAAGAATAAGTTAACATCGAGTTCAAATAACCCAGATATACGTGAATTACCCGGGGCCCGGCATACCCCACTAAAACGCACGCTCAGATCTGCCACGGTTCCTCGGGCTCTCTAAAAAGCGTTAGAGCTCTTTTCAATATAGGTCCCGTAGGACACAACAGACCCTAATGGGTCTTTTCCCCCACGTAATCTGTGAATGGATGGGTCAATGTGACTGAGCACAACCCCGAGTACACACCAAATATCATGACCCACAAAATCCCATACAAGATGTACAATCGTACCAAACATTTCATATCACAAACAACAAAACACGAAGTGTATAGAATCAGTAGAATGTATCTCAAGACTAGGTCATGGTACGATAGTGTAATAATATTCAAATATCAATGATCAATCTCAAAGTGATGTAAGCAAGCAAGTCAAATCCAAAATCAGGTAAACTGATATCTACAAGTCGATTGGCTCAAATCAAGTGCATTAGGTAGTAATGGAGTACAAATTGGCAGCATATGAACAATAACGTGACTGGCTGGGAATAACCCATATTAAAGCGTCAGAATTACTTACCTTAAAAATGATTCTCAGTAGTTCAACTAATTAAAGTCTCCTTCCCCTTCTCTTTTGACGTGCCTGTCAATTGAAAATAACTCAGTCTATAACTATAATCGAACCATACTCGATATTCAAATTTGCTAATCTTGGCTATCGGTATCTCGATTACTAATTTAGATGTCGTCATTGTATCCGGAACGTCGAATAAAATAAGTTTAGGCTTTTACGGATCTTAAATCGGACGTTCGGATTAAAAAGGGCAAAACCGTCTTTTGTACTTTATAGGTACTTTTATTCCCGGAACCTCTTTTTATAATTTTGACCTCACCGTTGGATTCAGTGGGTCCGAGATAATAAGAATACCCATATAACTTGCCTTGTCAGGACACAGGGGTATTTTGGTCATTTTAAGACTTGTTTTCATTGTATTTTAATGTTCGGAGTCTTGTCTAGTAAAACGGGTCTCACCATTGGATCCGGAATGCCCGAGATAATAAAGTTTGACTATTTACTCGCCCCATTTGGACTTTGTTTGACTTATTTGTGACTTAGGGGTAAAATAGAAATTTTACCTATTTAATAAATTATAAAAATAATTTATTTTATTATTTTATTATTTTTCCAGGGGTGTTTTTGAAATAATTCTCCAAAGTCTGGGTCAAAGTTGGAACAGGGTGAATAGTTGGGGTCAAACTACAAATATCATAAGTTTCGGTTTATTTTTTTTTTAATTAAAACATTGGACCAGAGGGTTCACTTAATGAAACCCTAGACCGGTCTCAGACCACACCGAACCAACCGGTTCAGTCCTCTCCAGAGAACTGGTTTAAGGGGTCATGCTGACGTCATGATGACGTCAGCCCTAATCTTAAAACATTAAAACTTTTTAATGAAACGGTGCAGTTTCATCGCCCGTTGGATCCGGTCGGGTCCCGACCCGACCCGACCCGGATCCGGTCCCGTTTGACCCGCCATGGCCCCCGAATTTCCGGTGGTCTTCTCCGGTCACCCCTGTCAATTCCGATCACCGGAATCTCGGCCAACCCACTGTTTTACACCATTTTCATGTCCAAATCTCACTGTTTTCATACCAATCGATTCCTAAGGTTTCAAGGAGTAGTTTAGGACAGATTTTGGTCCCAAACATTACTGGTTTTGACACCCATTTTCTGGTTTTTTCGGCGTTGCACCGGCGAAGGATAATCGGCCATAAAATGGCCATTTCTCAACCGTTTTAGATGGTTCAAATTCCGTTGGGTTCCTAATGAACTTGGCTACCCATTTTAAGTCCGAAAATCACGATCAAATGGACCTACCAAAATCTACCATTGTTGACCGTAGCTAAAGTTCTCGGTTTTCATGTTTTTCTTTCATATTTTGATTCCCATAAATTCAAAATTAGATCTATAACAGCATAGAGTAAAAATTGAAGCAACGAGCATAATTGCTTACCTGTTTGTATGTTTCCTCCAATTGCTTCAAATTGATCTTTCTTTCTCTCTCTACTGCTCTCTCTCTCTCTCTAAGATCTGCTTCTGGTTCTATGCTTTTTCTTCCCGTGCTCACTGCCCCAGAACTCTGCTTCACTTTTCTCTCTCTGCTTTCCTCACTCCCACACAAAGAGATGTATATACACTTTTATATAATATATATTTATATTTCTTGCCCCAACCGCACTCAACCAAGCATGGCTGACCATACCCTCCACCATACTTTTCTGATTTCTCCCATACCCCTCTCCATACCTATAGGTATAGGTTAGGTGGGGTAGTTTTATTTTTTTTTCATTTTATATACAATATATATATATATATCTTATATTATAATAATGTATAAATACATAATATATACCCATTTAATACACATATATATATATATATCTTCGTATATACACGTATATACGATTTTCATAAAATATAGGATTAAACAGTTCTAAGTACAATCGGCATGGTGTTGCCCGACCCGACTGCCTCGATATTCGTGCCATTTTGGGTCGGGGTATTACACTTAGCCCAGACCTTCGATATCCTAAGACCGCACAAGATGAAGCTCAATCCCTCGAAATGTACCTTCGGGGTGACGAGGGGAAAATTCTTGGGATACATTGTCTCTCAGAGGGGTATCGAATCAGACCCCACTCAGATCCAAGCTCTGATTAGACTGAAGTCGCCGAAAACCAGAAAAGACATTCAGGCGCTAAATGGCAGAATCGCAGCACTAAGCAGATTTATCTCCAAATCCACTAATCGCTGCCTGCCTTTCTTCAAAGCTTTAAAGGGCAACAAATCTTTGCAATGGACGGAAGAATGTGAGAAAGCTTTTCAAGAGCTGAAAGAGTATCTTGCCTCTCTAGAGCTTCTGTCAAAACCAGTACAGGGGGAAAAGCTACTCTTGTACCTTGCAGTCTCTAAAAATGCGGTCAGTTCCGCATTAGTCAGACAGGACAAGGGAGTACAGAAGCCCATATTCTATGTCAGTAGGGCACTACTCGACACAGAAAAGAGATATCCAGAGGTTGAAAAGCTAGCCTTTGCTTTGGTAATATCAGCTCGGAAGCCCCGACGTTATTTCCAAGCTCCTCCAATTGAAATCCCAACTGCCTATCCTCTGAAATCAATATTGAGGAAGCCTAAGGTTTTAGGTAGATTAGTGAAGTGGTCAGTGGAGTTAAAGGGATTTGACATATCATATGTACCACGGAACTCCATCAAAGGGCAAGCCCTAACTGATTTCGTTGCCGAGTTCACCCCGGCACTTCAAGACAAGGGACAGCTCATCGAAACTACAAGAACCTGGCTGCTCTATATTGATGGGTCGTCAACTGATCAGGGCTTAGGAGTAGGCCTGGTATTACAGTCCCCTGATGGGCTCTCGTCAGAAAAAGCGGTCAGCCTGGGATTCAAAGCTTCCAACAATGAAGCAGAATATGAAGCCCTAATCCTAGGCATGAAGTTGGCTCTGGAATGCGAGGTTCAGAACCTTAAAGTCTTCTCAGACTCCCAACTGGTGGTAAGCCAAGTCCTGGGAGAATTCTCCATTAAAGATGATAGGAAGCTTCGATACTCCGAACTAGTGAACCACTTGAAGCACTCATTCCAAACGTTCACTATCCAGAAAATAGAAAGAAGCCAGAACTGTAGAGCAGATGCCTTGGAAAACATGGCGTCCCGCTTTAAGTCTAAAGCAAATTCCACAGTAAAAATTTCCTACCAGCCAGGACCCAACATAGAGGAAGCCCAAGTTGCCCAAATTACTGAACAGCCCCAGAACTGGATGACCCCGATCCTCCAGTGCCTAGAATCCGGGCTCTTCCCAGAAGACAAAAATAAAGCAAGGAGAATCTGAATCAGAGCGGCACGGTACCTGATCCTGAACAACAAGCTTTACAGAAGGTCTTATTCTCAACCTCTGTTAAAATGCTTAGCTCCAGAAGAATCACAATACGTCTTGGCTGGAATACACTAGGGTATTTGCGGGAATCATAATGGGGGCAGAACGATAGCTCACCAAGCTCTAACTCAGGGCTATTACTGGCCTAGCATGCTAAGGCAGGCTAAGGAATATGTCTAGAAATGCGACAAATGCCAAAGATTTGCCCCATATCAACACCAACCTCATCACAAGCTCATCCCGATTACTAGTCCTTGGCCCTTTGCTCAGTGGGGGATGGACATCGTGGGTCCATTACCCAAGGCCCCACCAAACATGAAGTATCTCTTGGTAGTCATTGACTACTTCTCCAAATGGGCCGAAGCTGAACCTCTAACACACATCACAGAGAAGGAAGTTGAAAACTTCACCTGGAAAAACATTGTAGGTAGGTTCGGTATACCACGTGTGATCATCTCTGACAATGGGACGCAGTTCACTAGTAAAGGCTTCAAGAAGTTCTGTGAAAATCTCAACATTAGGCAACACTTTGCCTCTCCAGGCCATCCACAAGCAAATGGGCAAGCAGAGGTCACCAACCGAATGATCCTTGATGGATTAAAGAAAAGGTTGGAGCAGGCCAAAGGAAAGTGGGCGAAAGAACTCCCTGGAGTTCTTTGGGCCTACAGAACAACCAGAAGAACTCCCACATCTGAAACTCCCTTCTCACTGGCCTATGGTACAGAAGCGCTAATCCCGATTGAGATCGAAATGCCAACTTTAAGAACCGAAGCCTTCGAACAAGAATCCAATGATCAGTAGCTGACAGAAAATTTGGATTTACTTAAAGAAAAAAGGGATCAAGCCAGTATCAGGATGAAAGCCTATCAGCAGAGAATGGTCAAAAAATCCAAGGTGGGGCTCAAGACGGTCAGCTTTCAAGTTGGAGACTTTGTCTTAAGAAGAGCTTTTCCGAACACCAAGGATCCCACTATGGGAAAGTTGTCACCCAACTGGGAAGGCCCTTACAGAGTGACAAAGGTTGTTAGGCCTACCACCTACTGGCTAGAGGACATGACTGGGAAGCCTATTTGTAGGCCTTGGAATGTAGAGCATTTACGGAAGTATTATCAATAAAGATATTTCTTTCTTTTTAATACCTCCCTAAAATGTTCATCTCTAATGCACAGGCCTCCAGAGCCTGGTCCATCTATAATGCACAAGCCTTAGTGCTTGGTCCATCTTTTAATGCACAGGCCTCCAGAGCCTGGTCCATCTATAATGCACAAGCCTTAGTGCTTGGTCCATCTTTTAATGCACAGGGCTCTAGAGCCTGGTCCATTTATAATGCACAAGCCCTAGTGCTTGGTCTATCTATAATGCACAAGCCTTAGTGCTTGGTCCATCTTTTAATGCATAAGCCTCTAGAGCCTGGTCCATTTATAATGCACAAGCCTTAGTGCTTGGTCCATCTATAATGCACAAGCCTTAGTGCTTGGTCCGTCTTTTAATGCACAGGCCTCTAGAGCCTGGTCCATCTTTTAATACACAAGCCTTAATGCTTGGTCCATATTTTAATGCACAGGCCTTCAGAGCCTGGTCCTTCTCTAATGCACAGTCCTTCCGAGCCTGGTCCATCTCTAATGCACAAGCCTTCAGAGCCTGGTCTATCTATAATGCACAGGCCTTCCAAGCTGGTCCATCCATAATGCACAGGCCTTCCGAGCCTGATTCATCTTCAATATACAGATTTTATGATCCGGTCCATCTAAAGACAGAAGTTCCAAGCATCTTCAACCGAAGTCCAACTACTGTCTACACAAGTTTCCTAGATCGGAATACCTTAAAGCTGATACTTAGATTATTTGGCTTATGTACTAGCAAGTAACAAATACTACAGTACCGAGCAGGGTTAAAGTACATTGGTTTAAGACTTCAAGTTTCTCATAAGTTCTTTGATCTACTCTTAGAACATACAAAAGAGTTATTCATCAGAAGTGCACGAGAAGGTGTTTTAACTCCAAAAAAGCACATTTAAACACAAAGAACATCAGATTTGAGGAGAAGGAACTCAATTTATTGATGATTCAAAAGATTTACATCAGTACAAGGAGACTAGAAATAAAACAAGTACAGAAAAGTTACAACAAAGCAACAATACATTTTACAGAAACTATAATAAAGACATTATTACGTCATGCGGCATCATGGCTTTCTTCCTCGGATAAGAAAGGGGCCCAAGTTCCAAACCTCCATTACCGCCTTCGTCGGCTTCCATTTGAAAGGAAGGAACCCTGAAACCCAATCTGCATCAAGAAGCACCCAGGCCATTTCATCATCACTGTCACTGATCTCAATACCAACGGATGATAAGGGCTCTAGGTCTCAAGGGACCTCCATTCTCCACCTTCGTTTCTCTCAAGTTCGGTGCGACACCCCAGCCGGTTTGAGCAAGGGTCTCTACCAAGACACAAAGGGAAGGAGGCATCTCACCTTCGTCTTCATCACCAATGCTCCAAGCCTCGATTGAATCAAAGAAGGTCCACCTCCAATCGGAGAAATCTCGATTGGATGCCAAGATGGACAAGAGAACTTGTGCCTCCTCTAATCCTTCCTTGGAGCCTGAATCAAGGGGAAGGTTAACTCTCGGCCATAGTTTAATCATTCCTAACTCAGATTGAAAATCGTCAATCATCTCCGGGAAAATGACAAGTTTCTGGCGACATCTAAACTCTCTCCAACGAGGGGAACAATTTGAGAACAAGGAGGCAAAAAGATTGGGCGCAACCGTATGCCCCCTTTCTCATATATATAGACCCTTGAAGTCCAAAATTCATCCAATTGGACCGTCGCAACAGTTAAAAGAGAGGTTGGCCTCGAAAACCCAAACGACAACCGTATAAATAAACGATGCATTAAACCTGCCTTTTGGAATACCAAAAAACAGGGTGCAGGGTTTCCCTGTACTAACAACCGCAGTTCGGTACTGAAGCTTCTGAAATGATAAGATAAGAAAAGTTTAAATAGAAAGGCCTCCCATCCGATATACAGACCTCCCAGTCTTATCTATTCCTTGACAGGCCACACAAATGACAAAGGCCAAGAGCTCTGATATATCCTGATCCTAAGAGCTCAGAAAATAGGAGTTTCAATCAACAGAATTGTCACATCCCGAACCCCACCCTACGCGGATGTCGAGGACGTGATGCCAGTCAGTCGCCACGCGACCAATCGAAGGCAAATTTCTGAACTTTCCAGTGAATTGCACTCCGACTGTAGGGTCAGATGCAGCGGAATTTAAAACTTTTTTTTTTTGTCAAGGGAATGCAACTCATGTATTCACTATAAGGTTATGTACCACACAGAGCAAGTCTAAAATCCAACAACTAACAACTCAACCTCAGAGCATATCTATAATTCGACATATAACGACAGAGCAGAACTATAATCTCTAGAGTACCATCTAAATCCATGAGCCATCTATATTCAGTACATATCAGTCAAGTCAGTCATAGTACATCACTCACCTGATTAAACAGATTCAATCCTCAGTAATCCAGTCTCCACAGATCAGTGCCATTAGATCCAACATATATCATTCCTGAAAAATGTTAGGGAATGGGGTGAGCTTCGAAAAGCCCAATGAGTAACACAGGTTCCCTGTCAAGGGTTTCAAAACCATTTCTTGTTTACAAAGCACAAGGGTGGTTCAGTTGTTTCTGAAATAGCAGTTTTATAAATCTACTTTAAATGCAGTTTCAGTAGAATAAAGCAGGACTGAACTAAACGGAACAACAAATCAGAATAGACGGAACAGTGCATGATGCCAATATCAATGAGAGTATAGGCAATTAATTCAAATATCAGAACAGATCAGTACTGGGCGGAACATAACAGGGCATAACAATAATATATCAGTTAGGCGCGTAATCAAGCCTACTTATGCCAGACCGCTCATAATCAGAATGGTACCCAGAGTCAGACACATCATAGCAGAACAAAATCAGATAAACCACAAAATGGAACAAGACAGACCGAACAAAATAATAGTAGGACGGGACAAAATCATGCCGCGTACAATACATTATAAAAGTTTGCATTTAAAAACATGCATTCAGACAGTTTATCTTTTAAAACTGTACAGTGCATCAAAATACAGTATCTATGCAGTAACTTATATACCAAGTCAAGAATTCATACAGATCATAACGGAACTGGACCACATATCAATCAAGACAGACAAATTATTGACGGACGGTACATAACGGGATCAGACGGAACAAAACACTAGTTCAAGTCACAGGCATAATCAAGGACAGAGGCATAACAGGACGGATCATAACGGAACAAAGCAGAGCAATACATCAATCAGAACAAGACATATCGAAACTGAACATGGCGGATCAAAACGGTACAATATCAATCAGGACGAGTCATATCGGAACTGAACATGATGGAACAAAACGAAACAATATCAATCAGGACAAGTCATATCAGAACTGAACATGACGGAACAAAACGAAACAATATCAATCAGGACAAGTCATATCGGAACTGAATATGACGGAACAAAATGGTACAATATCAATCAGGACGAGTCATATCGGAACTGAACATGACGGAACAAAACGAAACAATATCAATCAGGACAAGTCATATCGGAACTGAACATGACGGAACAAAACGAAACAATATCAATCAGGACAAGTCATATCGGAACTGAATATGACGGAAAAAAAATGAAACAATACATCAATCAGATCAAGACATATCAAAACTGAACATGTCGGAACAAAACGGAACAATACATCTATCAGAACAAGACATATCGGAATTGAACAGGACGGAACAAAATGAAACAATACATCAATCAGATCAAGACATATCAAAACTGAACATGTCGGAACAAAACGGAACAATACATCTATCAGAACAAGACATATCGGAATTGAACAGGACGGAACAAAACGAAACAATACATCAATCAGATCAAGACATATCAAAACTGAACATGTCGGAACAAAACGGAACAATACATCTATCAGAACAAGACATATCAGAATTGAACAGGACGGAACAAAACGAAACAATACATCAATCAGATCAAGACATATCGAAACTGAACATGTCGGAACAAAACGGAACAATACATCTATCAGAACAAGACATATCGGAATTGAACAGGACAGAACAAAACGAAACAATACATCAATCAGATCAAGACATATCAAAACTGAACATGTCGGAACAAAACGGAACAATACATCTATCAGAACAAGACATATCGGAATTGAACAGGACGGAACAAAATGAAACAATACATCAATCAGATCAAGACATATCGAAACTGAACATGTCGGAACAAAACGGAACAATACATCTATCAGAACAAGACATATCGGAATTGAACAGGACGGAACAAAACGAAACAATACATCAATCAGATCAAGACATATCGAAACTAAACATGTCGGAACAAAACGGAACAATACATCTATCAGAACAAGACATATCGGAATTGAACAGGACGGAACAAACTGGTACAATATCAATGAGGACAAGGCATATGCTACTTTAAATATATGCTTTTTTTTAAATAGTATAACGTTCAAAACAGTTCAGTGCTTCAAAATACAGTATCTAGACAGAACTTATACACCAATTCAGGAGTCAGGTTTACTCACAAGACGCAATAGTACAGAATAAAACCAGGACAGACCATACAACAGAACAAGACAGACCCGAACTGAACAGGAGAACAGGACAGTACAAAATCAGGTTACGTGTAATGCAGTATAAAAAGTATGCATTCAGACAGTACAGTATACAAAACAGTACAGTAAATCAAAATACAGTAACTAGACGGTGTACTTATACACCAAGTCAGAAGTTCCAGGTTACTCACAAACTGTTACGGTTATCTCCTTGCGCAAACAATCCGATAACCTCCAGATACGTCAGGCATCTCCATGTATATCCTGAACAATAATCATCAATCATATACAGATCAGAACTCATCCATTTAGGTCTCATTTGTCATCTTAGGTATCTATCGGTTTACCTAAGATAGCCTAGTAGCCTATCGCCCTCTCATCGGGTTTCATCCGGGGCTATTTTATTCTTAAATTAGGCTCAGCAGTCATCAGGATTATAACCCAAGTCATTTAGACTTCAATCGTTATCAGTCAGTTACTTCTTCAGCCTTAGGGGCAAAACGGCCATTTTATCACTCTTGCCCCGGGCCCTGTCAAGGCCCTCCGAATAGTCTTTATATCTTAAATATAAAGTTCTACGTCTTTTAGACTTCAATCGATATCAGTTAGGTTCTTATTTTAACCATAGGGGCAAAATGGTAATTTTGTCATTCTTGCCCCGGACCCAGTCGTGGTTCTTAGAATATCCCATATATCGTATACATGAAGTTCTAAGTCTTTTAGACTTGAATCGCTATCAGTTAAGGGCTTACTTAGCCTTAGGGGCAAAATGGTAATTTTGTCATTCTTGCCCCGGACCCTGTCGTGGTCCTCAGAATGTCCCATATATCTCATATGTAAATTCTTAAGTCCTTTGGTCTTCGTTTGGTATCTGTTTTTGACCATCGGGACACATCGGTCATTTCCCGTTTTACGCATTACTGTCCCGGAGTCTTATTTAGCCCTTCAGTGTTCATAATTATCCCTATGATAATTTATCAGATCAGTTTGACCTTTATTCCACCTCTACTTTGCACTTCATGTGCTCAGGGCATTTTGGTCATTTTACGTTTCGTAAGATTCTGACCCCGGTTCGTCATTTATTCGGATATACAGTTTCACCAGTGTTCGAGTTTCTATCGGTATCAGTTTCGTCCCTATCGGGCTTCATTTGGGCTTCGTACAGTATCAGGGGTAATTTGGTAATTTCACGTGTCATATTTTTCGGCACGTCAGTTCATAAAATGGACCTCACCATTAGGTCCAGAGTGTTCGACATAATTAAGTTGGACTATCTGTTATGTTCAATTGACCCTGGGAAGCATCAGGGGCAGTATGGTCATTTACATTTTATGTGTCTGTATTTTTCGGGACTTCAGTTCGTTAAACGGACCTCACCGTTGAGTCCGGAATGCCCGACACAGTCAAAATAGGCTGTCTTTTATTTTTAGTTGGGTTCGGGTACCATCAGGGGGAGTACAGTAATTTACACCTACGTGTCTGTATTTTTCGGTACATAATTTCCCAATTTGGACTGTACCATTGAGTCCAAAATGCTTGAAATAGTGAAAATACACTATTTATTTGCTTTATTTGGACTCCGTTTGACATGATTAATGTCCAGGGGTAAAATCGTAATTTTACCTAATTAATAAAATAATTAAATAATTATTTTATTATTTAATTAATTTAGCAGGGGCTTAAATGAATAAATTTCTCAAAAATCTGGGCCACAGTAGGATTCTGTTAAACAGTGGGGACAAATCCGTAATTTCAGGAACTTATAGGGGTCAAAACGTAAATTCAGAAAATTAAGGTTCAACCAAACGGTTCAGGGGTTCAGGAATTGAACCGGTCCAAAACTCAGAAAACCAACCGGTTCAGTTACTTTCAGAAAACCGGAATAGCATATTCCAGTTAACCCTAAATTGCCCTTATCCGTGTTCAGGTTATCCTTATAACCTGATTTTAATTTCTTATCACTACGTCCAAACAGGTGGAAATCAAATTTTAAAATCAAAACAGTAAACTTCAAAACGGCGACGTGCCACTTATCCGGTTTTGCAACGGGTCGGGTCCCGACCCGAGTCCGATCCAGGACCCACCCGAGACTAAATGGTCTCTGTCTTCTCCGGTGAGCTGCAGGGTCTTCTCCGGCGCCGGTGGGGCAATTCCGGTGACTTCGTGGGTTCGGTCCAACGGGGTTTGAAAGGGATTTTTGCGATCTTTCCATCCCCGGTGTCGGTTTCCGTCCCCGACCAGGTTTTAGCCGTCGAACAGCGGATTACAGGTCGCGGCTCCGGTGAGGCCGGTTTTCCGGCGACGCTTCTAATTCTGTTTTTTCACCATTTCCAATCGGTTTCGACCCCTCTTTCGGATCAGAGAGACCATCTAGGACCCTTAGGGAGTATTTGGTGCATTCAAAACTCACGAATCAGTTGGGTTGGGGAGATTATCATTTCGGCCAACCGAACCTGCAACCGCCTCTTCCTCATTGGTTTTTGGACCATTTCGGTCCATTCAACTTGAAAATGAATCCCCTTGGTGTCTAGATTATGCCCCAAGGGTCAGAAGTCTATTTTATGACAGTTGTTTAAAACCTGCACGTTTGAGGTCATCCATGGGCTGTTCACGGGTTTTGGGTGTTTCTACCCTATTCGACACTCCCAATTAGCTCAGATCAGTCCCTAGGCCTCTCAGGAGATTGTATATATAGTTTATATGGCTCAAATTCTTAAAACAGTAGCAAAAGAATACAAATGAAATTCAGAACAGTTTGGTGTTTACCTCTTTGACGTTCACTGTTCCTCCCTCTCATAGTTCGGTGTGGCCAGTGTGTAGTCCAGTTCACCTCCTTCCTTTGTGCACCACCAATGGAGATGCCATTATCCCTCACATGCATGCACACACAAGCTCACTCTATGGTGTTCCTCACACTCCTCAATTCTCTCTTTCAACATCAGTTTACAGGATCCTTTGCAGGTCTGTTTTCCCTCCATTGCATATATGGAGATTTGTAAATGAAATCAGATCTTTCTTTCATGCTTCATCTCCCCAAGCTCATGATTAACTTGCATGGATTTTGGTTGGGAGAAGGTACCATCATAAGGTGTATAGGCATGATGATCTATGGGTGTAGGGTGATGCATGGCTGATGTGTTGCATGCTTGGCTATTGGTCACTTGGGAGGTGGTCTAATCAGATTTGTGTTTATATACATTTCTTGGTATATTTGTACACAAAGACAGTAGTAGCCCAGTTGGTAATTTTTTGGATGAGGTTTCTTTTCACTCAAAGGTCAAGGGTTCAATTCCCCTGGCCTCCCATTTGGCCATTTTTCCCATATTTTCGGTTAAGGCCACGTTTGGTTGCGCAGAAATTCAGTTTCAGTATTTCCTTCATAACTTTCATTCCGTAACTCCTTTTTCGACACGGTTTGTTCCGAAAGTTTCATATTTCAGTTATCTTCAGTGTCAGAGGTTCCGTGTCATTTATTAAACATTCAGGATTTTTCGGGTTAGCTAATTCGGATTCCGTTGGTGTTAAAACGGCATTATTTTATCCATTTAACCAGTAATTGGGTTTAGGTATCATACCCTTTTCCCCCAGACATATTTGATTATTTAATCGGTCCATGGCGACCGTCGGGATCATAATTAATTCCCTAATCATTCTATAAGCCGGTTATTAATTAATAATTAACACTCATTATTAATTACGCAAAGTCGGGGTGTTACAAGAATGATGGGCACAAGCTGCCTAGTTATTTTCACAAGTGTTTGGTTCAAAACAATTTGCTTCAGAATTCTGCAGAGTTTGCTTCCACTCTATGTGATACAGGATCAATATCGGATTCCTATTTATCTGATTATGTTTGCGTTCTTATCTTATTATGATGAGACAATCGAATTTAATCTACATTCACTGTTCTATTACAAGTACTGAAGCTTGGGAGGCAACTACGAACTGTTGGAAAGCTGATCTAACGTGCAATGGGCTCAGAGCAGCTATACTCGCAACGAATTTTACAAAAAGCAAGAATACATGAAAGATCTAAAGAAAATTCAATTTTATTGATCAAAAGATATTTATTACATCAAAAAGCTAGCTAAACAAAAGAGTAAAGCTGATAAAGCCTTAAGCCTTATCGGAAGGGCCAGGGTCCTCTGCCGAAGGAAGGTCGGTAGTCACAGCCTCTTTGCTCGGACCAGCACCAGATGAAGCAGCTCCAGGAACAACAATTGACGACACGTCAAAATCCAAAAACCTAGCCAGAAATCTAGATCGGAAGCTCTCAAAACTGAACCGGATCAGTTCGTCCCCTATCTTGTCAACTTCCTATCTCATTTCCATCTCAGTCTCAGTCCTGGCATGATCAACTGCCTCTTAAACCTTCTGATCAAAGGTGCTTCAAAGGTCGACCAACTCCTTCTGAAGCCCTGCAACCTGCCGAGCATAGATGTCCCTTTCAGATTCCGCCACGGCAAGGTTAGTGCCAGCTTCCTTTAGATTCTCCTCGACAGCATGAACCTTGGACTGAGCCATTCCAAGCTCCAGCCTCACTTCATCCAGCTCGGCCTTCAGCTTATCAGCCTCCTCA
This sequence comes from Nyssa sinensis, assembly GCA_008638375.1. Classification (NCBI taxonomy): domain Eukaryota; kingdom Viridiplantae; phylum Streptophyta; class Magnoliopsida; order Cornales; family Nyssaceae; genus Nyssa; species Nyssa sinensis. The sequence goes on from CM018046.1 coordinate 32,381,305, forward strand.
AGGCTCAGAAGCGTCACCATCAGAGCAGCTAAACTATGCATGCTCTGCGCAACACAAGGCAGACAAAGTTAGGCCAAACAAGTAAGCAAGCAAGAAAAGACAAAGAAGAGGCTTCAGAGGTTACCTTCATTTGGAGATTCATCATCTCGTTCATCAGTTTCGTAGGGTTATCCCCCCTATACCGATGAGGACCCTTAGACCATATATGGTCAAAGGCCTTTTTGGCAATCTGGTAGTTCGGTCCATCAGACGGCTCGGACGGTACAGCAGACGCCTTCCCCTTCCCAGCCCGTTTGCTTGGAACGGAAGGGGCAGAAGGAACGGCCGAGACTGGAACAGCAGGTTCGGCCTCCTTCTCAGCCTCTGCAGGAGGCGGCTCGGGAGAGCCAGAAATCAACCTCCTCCTTTTTACTTGAAGAGGAGACTCAGGCTCAACTTAGGAGGCAGCCTCCCCCGCCACTTGGGCCTCCGCCTCTGCCCATCTCGATGTCAGCCTTTTCTTGAGCTCATCTGTACAAGCGGCCATCAAGTTCTCCGGAATGACAATGATGGTGTGAGCCCGGTTGGAATTCGAAAGAAGCGCGCAGTACTGATTTTGTAGCTCGTTAGTGAACTCGAACTTCCTCCAAGCACTCTTGACTGCACATAAACAAGAAGTAAGGCATCAGATTATCAGCTCGGAAGGCATAACAAAGCTAAAACAAGCCTAAGGAAATAAGCCTCATCCTCTTCCAACAAAGAAGTACCACTTCTTCCATGTTTTATTAGAAGTGGGTACAGAGGACAGAGGTCGGAACCCCTTCTCAAAAGACATGTAGAAAAGGCCTTCGGCCTTCTTATACTTCAGATCCATATTGCTACGGATCAGATCTACGGATACATCTACACTATTTTTGTGCCCTAACGCTACAAACCCTAAAAGTTGCCGCCAACTATTGAGATTAAGGTCGGTATGACAGAGCTTGTACCAACAGAAAAACTGCCTAACCAAATCAGGCAACAAAAGCCTCAAACCCATTTCAAACCAGGCAAGATAAACACATATCTCCCCGGCTTCAACATTATGGGGATGATCCATTGGGCCTAGTACTCTGCAAGTAACATTTGGGGGAAAATTGTACTTCACCCTCCACTCGTCCAACAAGCTTTGGGTAACAGCACTTTCGCCCTCCTCCCTATGGGAAGACCTGCTAGAGGTCTCCTCAGCCCTATCTCGGGGCTCTATGAAGGCGTCCACTATCCTAGTCTCAGGACTGTGGGGAGGCTCAACAGACCTTTCCTCAACATCTTCGGTGGTAAGACCACCTACATTCTCTACATGAGACGACATAGCCATCTCCGAGGGATTTCCTACCCCCTCACTAGCATTTGAAGATTCCGAAGGAGTAGACATTACTCTCAAACTTAAAGAGGAAGAAGCAAAAGAAGAGGAAGATCGGTCGAACCTGTTCTAGACCAGAGCCTCAGACAACCAGTATTCTTCGAAGTCGCATAAACCAACAATGGCGGACAAGATCTTCTGGCACAGTGAAAATAATGGGGAAAAGGTCATTTCAAATCTCTCCCTGTATTTATAAGCGCAGTATCAGAAGGGACCCACCAAGCCCAAACGCCATGATGGTTCGGTACAATAATGGCTTCGAGAAACCCAATCATCGAATCAGTACAATGATGGCCTTGAAAAAACCCAATCTCCGGCTGCGCAATAAATGACGCACCAACAGTCGCCTTGAAAGGCGAACAGACAGGATACATGACTCTCTGAAAAGGCCTAGCCCAATTTGCTTGTTAACATCAAACTGGGACTTGGGGGGAGGGAGTAACTGATATACCACAAAAGAGCAAGACCAATCAGCACTCGACACGTATGCCTATAGTCCAGCTCACTCTCGACTAATTCAGCTCGCGCTTAACCTGTGGCTAGCGCTCGGACATTCAGGACAGGTTGAAAGATCGGAAGTGGCCGAGCAAATGCCTCTAGAGCACATACATATCCGGATAAGGATCACGGAGTTAATTACAAAACTCCAGATCAACACTCCAAGCTCGTCACCACCTCAGCGACTGCCGAACAGGGAATAAGGAAACAGTCTTCGACAAGGAAACTGCTATACGTGTTCATCTCTACCTATGGTGCAATATCCAACAAGGAAACTACTATCTCCGATGATCAAATCCCTACTTTCATGGCTCCAAATCCTAATCAACTTAGGAAAGCCGCGGCTTATAAATTAAACCCTAAAGGTACGCTTTATTTTCATGCTTATTCTTTGGCTTTCAATATTGTCTTTCAATTCAGTTTACTTAAGCATCGGAGCGGCTACTGCCAGAGCCAATCCGTTGGTCCTCTGATCCCCTCTATTGAGTGTTCTATAGGTCTTGGAGCCCAGATTTATTGCGAGACAAAAAGTACAGCATCAGTATTGAAAGCCAAAGAATGAGCATGAAAATAAAGCGTACCTTTAGGGTTTAATTTATAAGCCGCGACTTTCCTAAGTTCATTAGGATTTGGAGCCATGAAAGTAGAGATTTGATCATCGGAGATAGTAGTTTCCTTGTTGGATATTGCACCATAGGTAGAGATGAACACGTATAGCAGTTTCCTTATTCCCTGCTCGGCAACCGCTAAGGCGGTGACGAGCTCTGGAGTGTTGATCTGGAGTCCTGTAATTAACTCTGTGATCCTTATCCGGATATGTATGTGCTCTAGAGGCATATGCTCGACCACTTCTGATCTTTCGGCCTGTCCTGAATGTCAGAGCGCTAGCCACTGGTTGAGCGCGAGCTGAATTAGCCGAGCGTGAGCTGGACTATAGGCATACGTGTCGAGTGCTGATTGGTCTTGCTCTTTTGTGGTATATCAGTTACTCCCCCCCCCCTAAGTCTTAGTTTGATGTTAACAAGCAACTAGGGCTAGGCCTTTTCGGAGAGTTATGTATCCTGTTTGTTCACCTTTCAAGGCGACTGTTGGTTCATCATTTATTGCACAGCCGGAGATTGGGTTTTTTCGAGGCCATCATTGTACTGATCCGATAGTTGGGTTCTTGAAGCCATCATTATACCGAACCGTTATGGCGTTTGGGCTTGGTGGGTCCCTTCTGATACTGCACTTATAAATACAGGGAGAGATTTGAAATGACCTTTTCCCCGTCATTTTTACTATGCCAGAAGATCTTGTCCGCCATTATTGGTTTGTGCGACTTCGAAGAATACTGGTTGTCTGAGGCTCTGGTCTAGAACAGGTTCGACCGATCTTCCTCTTCTTTTTCTTCTTCCTCTTTAAGTTTGAGAGTAATGTCTACTCCTTCGGAATCTTCAAATGCTAGTGAGGGGGTAGGAAATCCTTTAGAGATGGCTATGCCGTCTCATGTAAAGAATGTAGGTGGTCTTACTACCGAAGATGTTGAGGAGAGGTCTATTGAGCCTCCCCATAGTCCTGAGACTAGGATAGTGGACGCCATCATAGAGCCCCGAGACAGGGCTAGGGAGACCTCTGGCAGGTCTTCCTATAGGGAGAAGGGCGAAAGTGCTGTTACCCAAAGCTTGTTGGACGAGTGGAGGGTGAAGTACAATTTTCCCCCAAATGTTACCTACAGAGTACCAGGCCCAATGGATCGTCCCCATAATGTTGAAGCCGGGGAGATATGTGTTTATCTTGCCTAGTTTGAAATGGGTTTGAGGCTTCCGTTGCCTGATTTGGTTAGGCAGTTCTTCTGTTGGTACAAGCTCTGTCCTGCCGACTTTAATCTTAATTGTTGGTGGCAACTTTTAGGGTTTGTAGTGTTAGGGCACAAAAATAGTGTAGATGTATCCATAGATCTGATCCGTAACACTATAGATCTGAAGTATAAGAAGGCCAAAGGCCTTTTTTACATGTCTTTTGAGAAGGGGTTCCGACCTCTATCCTTTGTACCCACTTCTAATAAAACGTGGAAAAGGTGATACTTCTTTGTTGGAGGAGGATGGGAGCGTGAAGACTTCCAAGATCATGTCTCAATCTTCCCTCGTACCACGGGTCATAAGGGTGAGGCTTATTTCCTTAGGCTTGTTTTAGCTTTGTTATGCCTTCCGAGCTGATAATCTAATGCCTTACTTCTTGTTTATGTGCAGTCAGGAGTGCTTGGAGGAAGTTTGAGTTCACTAACGAGCTCCAAGATCAGTACCGCACACTTCTTTCGACTTCCAACCGGGCTCACACCGTCATTGTCACTCTGGAGAACTTGATAGCCACTCATACTGATGAGCTCAAAAAAAGGCTGACATCGAGATGGGCAGAGGTGGAGGCCTAAGTGGCGGGGGAGGCTTCCTCCCAAGTTGAGCCTGAGCCTCCTCTTCAAGTAAAAAGGAGGAGGTTGATTTCTGGCTCTCCCGAGTCGCCTCCTACCGAGGCTGAGAAGGAGGCCGAACCTGCTATTCCGATCTCGGCCGTTCCTCCTGCCCCTTCCGTTCTGAGCAAACGGGCTGGGAAGGGGAAGGCGTCTGCTACACCGTCCAAGCCGTCTGATGAGCCGGACTACCAGATTGCCAAAAAGGCCTTTGACCATATATGGTCTAAGGGCCCTCATCTGTACATGGGGGATAACCCTGCAAAACTGATGAACGAAATGATGAATCTCCAAATAAAGGTAACCTCTGAAGCCTCTTCTTTGTCTTTTCTTGCTTGCTTACTCGTTTGGCCTAACTTGTCTGCCTTGTGTTGTGCAGAGCATACATAGTTTAGCTGCTTTGATGGTGACTCCTTTGAGCCTTGAGAGGCTAATAAGCTGAAGACCGAGCTGGATGAGGTGAGGTTGGAGCTTGGAACGGCTCAATCCAAGATTCATGCTGCCGAGGAGAATCTGAATGAAGCTGGCACTAACCTTGCCGTGGCGGAGTCTGAAAGGGACATCTATGCGCGGCAGGTTGTAGGGCTTCAGAGGGAGTTGGTTGACCTTCGAAGCACTTTTGATCAGAAGGTTCAGGAGGTAGTTGATCATGCTAAGACTGAGACTGAGACGAAAATGAGAGAGGAAGTTGACAAGATGGGGGACGAATTGATCTGGTTCGGTTTTGAGAGCTTCCGATTTAGATTTCTGGCTAGGTTTCTAGATTTTGACGTGTCGTCAATTGTTGCTCCTGGGGCCGCTTCATCTAGTGCTGGTCCGAGCAAAGAGGCCGTGACTACCGACCTTCCTTCGGCAGAGGATCCTGGCCCTTCCGATAAGGCTTGAGGCTTCATCAGCTTTACTCTTTTGTTTAGCCAGCTTTTTGATGTAATAAATATCTTTTGATCAATAAAATTGAATTTTCTTCAGATTCTTCTTGTCTTCTTGCTTTTGCGAAATTTGTTGTGAGTATAGCTGTTCTGAGCCCATTGCACGTTAGATCAGCTTTCCAATAGTTAATGGTTGCCTCCCAAGCTTCAGCACTTGTAATAGAATAGTGAACGTAGATTAATTTTTACTGTCTCATCATAATAAGATAAGAAAGCAAACATAATCAGATAAATAGGAATCCGATATTGATCTTGTATCACATAGAGTGGAAGCAAACTCTGCAGAATTCTGAAGTAGATTGCTCTGAACCAAAGACTTGTGAAAATAACTAGGCAGCTTGTGCCCATCATTCTAATGATCGAAGCTCCTGTTTCTTGAGCCCTTAGGATCAGGATATATCAGAGCTGTTGGCCTTTGTCATATGTATGGCCTGTCAAGGAATAGATAAGACTGGGAGGTCTGTATATCGGATAGGAGGCCTTTATATTAGACTTTACTTATCTTATCATTTCAGAAGCTTCAGTACCGAACTGCGGTTGTTAGTAAAGGGAAACCCTGCACCCTGTTTTTTGGTATTCCAAAAGGCAGGTTTAATGCATCGTTTATTTATACGGTTGTCGTTTGGGTTTTCAAGGCCAACCTCTCTTTTAACCATTGCGACGGCCCAGTTGGATGGCTTTTGGACTTCAAGGGTCTATATATATGAGAAAGGGGGCATACGGTTGCGCCCAATCTTTTTGCCTCCTTGTTCTCAAACTGTTCCCCTCGTTGGAGAGAGTTTAGATGTCGCCGGAAACTTGCCGTTTACCCGGATATGATTGACGATTTTCAATCCGAGTTAGGAATGATTAAACTGTGGTCGAGAGTTAACCTTCCCCTTGATTTAGTCTCCAAGGAAGGATTAGAGGAGGCACAAGTCCTCTTGTCCATCTTGGCATCTGGTCGAGATTTCTCCGATTGGAGGTGGACCCTCCTTCATCCAACCGAGGCTTAGAGCATTGATGATGAAGACGAAGGTGGGATGCCTCCTTCCCTTTGTGTCTTGGCAGAGACCCTTGCTCAAGCCGACTGGGGTGTCATGCCGAACTTGAGGGAATCGAAGGTGGAGAATGGAGGTCCCCTGAAACTCAGAGCCCTCATCATCCGTTGGTATTGAGATCAGTGACAGTGATGATGAAATGGCCTGGGTGTTTCTTGATGCAGATTAGGGTTCAAGGTTCCTTCCTTTCAAATAGAAGCCGGCAGCAGCGGTAATGGAGGTTTGGAACTTGGGCCCCTTTCTCATCCGAGGAAGAAAGCCATGATGTCGCAAGATGTAATGATGTCTTTATTGTAGTTTCTGTAAAACGTAGTGTTGCTTTGTTGTAACTTTTATGTACTTGTTTTATTTCTAGTCTCCTTGTACTGATGTAACTTTTCTGAATCATCAATAAAATTGAGTTCCTTCTTCTCAAATCTGATGTTCTTTGTGTTTGAATGTGCTTTTTTGGAGTTAAAACACCTTCTCATGCATTTCTGATGAATAACTCTTCTGTATGTTCTAAGAGTAGATCAAAGAACTTATGAAAAACTTGAAGTCTTAAACCAAAGTACTTTTAGCCTGCTCGGTACTGTAGTATTTGTTGCTTGCTGGTACATAAGCCAAATAATCTAAGTATCAGCTTTAAGGTATTTCGATCTAGGAAACTTGTGTAGACAGTAGTTGGACTTCGGTTGAAGATGCTTGGAGCTTTTGTCTTTAGATGGATCAGGCTCGGAAGGCCTGTGCATTATGGATGGACCAGGCTCTCAAGGCCAGTGCATTAAAATATGGATCAAGCATTAAGGCTTGTGCATTAAAAGATGAACCAAGCTCTGAAGGCCTGTGCATTATGGATGGACCAGGCTCTGAAGGCCTGTGCATTAAAAGTTGGACCAAGCACTAAGGCTTGTGCATTATAAATGGACTAGGCTCTAGAGGCCTGTGCATTAGAGATGGACCAGGCTCGGAAGGCCTGTGCATTATGGATGGACTAGGCTCTGAAGGCCTGTGCATTAAAAGTTGGACCAAGCACTAAGGCTTGTGCATTATAAATGGACTAGGCTTTGGAGGCCTGTGCATTAGAGATGGACCAGGCTCGGAAGGCCTGTGCATTTGAGATGGACCAGGCTCGGAAGGCCTGTGCATTAGAGATGCACCAAGCTCGGAAGGCCTGTGCATTAGAGATGGACCAAGCACTAAGGCTTGTGCATTATAAATGGACCAGGCTCTAGAGGCATGTGCATTAAAAGTTCGACCAAGCACTAAGGCTTGTGCATTATAGATGGACCAGGCTCTAGCGGCCTGTACATTAAAAGATGGACCAAGCACTAAGGCTTGTGCATTATAGATTGACCAAGCTCTAGAGGCCTGTGCATTAAAAGATGAACCAAGCACTAAGGCTTGTGCATTATAGATGCACCAGGCTCTGGAGGCCTGTGCATTAAAAGATGGACCAAGCATTAAGGCTTGTGCATTATAGATGGACCAGGCTCTGGAGGCCTGTGCATTAAAAGATGGACCAAGCACTAAGGCTTGTGCATAATAAATGGACCAGGCTCTGGAGGCCTGTGCATTAAAAGATAGACCAAGCACTAAGGCTTGTGCATTATAGATGGACCAGGCTCTAGAGGCCTGTGCATTAGAGATTAAATTTTTTAGAGAGGTATTACAAAGAAAGAAATATCTTTATTGATAATACTTTCGTAAATGCTCTACATTCCAAGGCCTAGGAATAAGATTCCCAGTCATGTCCTCTAGCCAGTAGGTGGTAGGCCTAACAACCTTCGTCACTCGGTGAGGGCCTTCCCAGTTGGGTGACAACTTTCCCATAGTGGGATCCTTGGTGTTCGGAAAAGCTCTTCTTAAGACAAAGTCTCCAACTTGAAAGCTGACCGTCTTGAGCCCTACCTTGGATTTGTTGACCATTCTCTGCTGATAGGCTTCCATCCTGATGCTGGCTTGATCCCTTTTTTCTTCAAGTAAATCCAAATTTTCTGTCAGCTGTTAATCATTGGATTCTTGTTCGAAGACTTCGATTCTTAAAGTTGGCATACCAATCTCAACCATGATGACCGCTTCTGTACCATAGGCCAATGAGAAGGGAGTTTCAGAGGTGGGAGTTCTTCTGGTTGTTCTATAGGCCCAAAGAACCCCAAGGAGTTCCTCCGCCCACTTTCCTTTGGCCTACTCCAACCTTTTCTTTAATCCATCAAGGATCGTTCGGTTGGTGACCTCTGCTTGCCCATTTGCTTGTGGATGGCCTGGAGAGGCAAAGTGTTGCCTAATGTTGAGATTTTCACAGAATTTCTTGAAGCCTTTACCAGTGAACTGCGTCCCATTGTCAGAGATGATCACACGTGGTATACCGAACCTGCATACAATGTTTTTCCAGGTGAAGTTTTCAACTTCCTTTTCTGTGATGTGTGTTAGAGGTTCAGCTTCAGCCCATTTGGAGAAGTAGTCAAGGGCTACCAAAAGATACTTCCTGTTTGGTGGGGCCTTGGGTAATGGACCCACGATGTCCATCCCCCACTGAGCAAAGGGCCAAGGGCTAGTAATCGGGATGAGCTCGTGATGAGGCTGGTGTTAATATGGGGCAAAACTTTGGCATTTGTCGCATTTTTGGACGTACTCCTTAGCCTGCCTTAGCTTGCTAGGCCAGTAATAGCCCTGAGTTAGACCTCAGTGAGCTATCGTTCTACCCCCATTATGATTCCCGCAAATACCCTCGTGTATTTCGGCCAAGACATATTGTGATTCTTCTGGAGCTAAGCATTTTAACAGAGGTTGAGAATAAGACCTTCTGTAAAGCTTATTGTTCAGGATCACGTACCGAGCCGCTCTGATTCGGATTCTCCTTTCTTTGTTTTTGTCTTCTGGGAGGAGCCCAGATTCTAGGTACTGGAGGATTGGGGTCATCCAGTTCTGAGGCTGTTCAGTAATTTGGGCAACTTGGGCTTCCTCTGTGCTAGGTCCTAGCTGATAGGAAATTTTTACTGTGGAATTTGCTTCAGACTTAAGGCGGGATGCCATGTTTTCCAAAGCATCTGCTCTGCAGTTCTGCCTTCTTTCTATTTTCTGGATAGTGAACGTCTGGAAGGAGTGCTTCAAGTGGTTCACCAGTTCGGAGTACCGAAGCATCCTATCATCTTTAATGGAGAATTCTCCCAGGACTTAGCTTACCACCAGTTGGGAGTCTGAGAAGACTTTAAGGTTCTGAACCTCGCATTCCAGAGCCAACTTCATGCCTAGGATTAGGGCTTCATATTCTACTTTATTGTTGGAGGCTCTGAATCCCAAGCTGACTACTTTTTCTGATGAGAGCCCATCAGGGGACTGTAAAACCAGGCCTACTCCTGAGCCCTGATCGGTTGACGACCCGTCGATATAGAACAGCCAGGTTCCTGAAGTTTCGATGAGCTGTGCCTTGTCTTGAAGTGCCGGGGTGAACTCAGCAACGAAATCAGCCAAGGCCTGCCCCTTGATGGAGTTTCGTGGCACATATGATATGTCAAATTCCCCTAGCTCCACAGACCACTTCACTAATCTTCCCGTCACCTCAGGCTTCCTCAATATTGACTTCAGAGGATAGGCGGTTGGGATTTCAATTGGATGAGCTTGGAAATAAGGTCGGAGCTTCTGAGCTGATATTACCAAAGCAAAGGCTAGTTTTTCAACCTCTGGGTATCTCTTTTCTGTGTCGAGTAGTGCCCTACTGATGTAGAATATGGGCCTCTGTACTCCCCTGTCCTGTCTGACTAATGCGGAGCTGACCGTGTTTTCAGAGACTGCAAGGTACAGGAGTAGCTTTTCCCCCTGTACCGGTTTTGAGAAAAGCTCTGGAAAGGCAAGATACTCCTTTAGTTCTTAAAAGGCTTTTTCACATTCTTCCATCCACTATAAAGCTTTGTTTCCCTTTAAAGCTTTGAAGAAGGGTAGGCAGCGATCAGTGGACTTGGAGATAAATCTGCTTAGTGCTGCGATTCTGTCATTCAGTGCTTGAATGTCTTTTTTGGTTCTCGGTGACTTCAGTCCAATCAGAGCTTAGATCTGAATGGGGTCTGCTTTGATACCCCTCTGAGAGACGATGTATCCCAAGAATTTTCCCTTCGTCACCCCAAAGGTACATTTCGAGGGATTGAGCTTCATCTTGTGTTGTCTTAGGATATCGAAGGTTTGGGCTAAGTGCTGGAGGTGACTACCTTTCTGCAAACTTTTGACCAGCATATCATCAATGTATACCTCCATGGTATTGCCGAGCAGCGGGCTGAACATCTTGTTAACCAATCGCTAGTATGTGGCACCAGCGTTCTTCAAACCGAAAGGCATTACTCTGTAGCAGTAGAGACCTCGTTCGGTTATGAAGGCTGTCTTCTCCTGGTCTAGAGGGTACATCTGAATTTGGTTATACCCAGAATAGGCATCCATAAAACTCATGAGTTCATGCCCCGCAGTAGCGTCAACCAGTTGATCTATCCTTGGCAGTGGAAAGATGTCTTTAGGGCACGCCTTATTGAGGTCTGTATAATCAACACAGACCCTCCACTTGCCATTTTTCTTCTTGACCAGGACGGTGTTGGCTAGCCACTCGGGGTAGAATACTTCACGTATCATTTTGGCTTCAAGCAACCTCTGGACTTCTTCGTTTATGATCTGATGCCGCCCTGGGGCTAGCGGCCTTCTTTTCTGTCTCACTGATGGGTGATCTGGATCCACCATTAGTTTTTGAGTTATCAGATTTGGATCTATACCCTCCTTGTCTTTGGTTTCCCACGCGAACATAGAGAGGTTATCTTTTAGAAACTTGCTTATTTTCTCTTGCTCAGCGTGTGTCAGGTCTGGACCGATGTACAAATAGCGCCTCTCTGATTCTGAACTGACTAATACTTTGACAGGCTTGCCAATGGGTTTGGCCCTACTGTCCCGTCCCCTTGGGCTTAGGGGTTCTTCGATTCTGGAAGGGCAACTTTCCTCCTCAGGAGTGTGGGAGAGAACTGGATCCACACAGTCCCGAGTGTACTGTAATTGCTATTTGACAGTCTTCTCCTTGAGTGCAATGGCATGGCACTCTTGAAAAGTTGGCTGGCACCTTCTGACAGAATAAACATTCTGGTTGTGAACATACTTCAGACATTGATGGAGGGTCGAGGTAACCGCCCCTATCTGGTGCAACCATGGTCTCCCAATTATGACATTGTAGGGAGATTTCATATTCAACACCATGTATTCTGAGATGGTGGTTTTCTGCCCTTCACCTTCCCCTACAGTGGTGGGTAGGTCGATCCTTCCCAATGGGGTACTGAGATTACCGTCAAACGCTGCCATTACGGCAGTAGTAGGCTTGATACTGTCGTGGTCCATCCCCATCTGTTTGAGTGGCTCATGGAACAGTATATTGACGGAGCTTGTCATGACCCGAAACCCACCCTGTGCAGATCTTGAGTCGCGACCGCCGCCCCAAGACCTGAAGGCCTCGGGACAAGGCTCGCATCTACAGCAGTATCAAATAGATGTGCTTTATGTGGTTGCGGAAGCGTAAAAAACTTTTTCTTTTCTTTTCTCATTTAAAAATTTGCACATCCGTCCGATACTGCCGCTATTCACAATGGTACACATGATCATACATTCGGAGCATAACTAAAAACTTAAAGACTTTTATAATAGATACATGTTCAGCTGCCCCTTGGGGCTTAATACATAACAGTTCACTACCTTACTAAAACAAAGGTTACATCTTAAGTGCATGATACTTAACAAAAGAACTACTTAGATGTCCCTTCCAAAAACAGCTAGGCTCATCCTCATTGTCTTCAAATCAGCCCTATTGTCAATAACCTGAAAGGGGGGTCCGAACAAAGTCCGGGTAAGCTAATCTAAGCTTGTGAGCAATTCCAACATTCGTCATGGGGTTTTCAATCAACAGTGGTTTTAGCTCATAAGGGTTTATAAATCAATCACTGTCAATTGTTCGTATCTTTTGAACACAGAATATATGCATTCATAAAACTCATAGCTTTGAAACATTTAAAATATTCAAGCTAACATATGCTTTTTCATATAAAACTTGTAACTCTGAATACAAAATATATGCATTCCATAAAACTCATAGCTTTGAAGCATTTAAAGTGTTCAAGCTAACATATGCTTTTTCATATAGAACTCGTAACTCTGAATGCAAAATATATGCATTCCATAAAACTCATAGCTCTAAAACATATAAAGTGCTCAAGCTAAAAATATGTTTTTCTTTAAATAGAGTATATATAACTCAAACATGTAAATATAAAAATGAGGATTAAAATCTGCTTTCATTTTCAAATATCTATTCTTCTCACTTTAACTCTTGGAATCTGTTTTGAACCAGACTCCTGTTTTACTACCTTCGAGATATCTCTTTGCCTGTGGGATTAGATCCTGCTACTAAGCATTTGACAATCCATTGAATTCCGTCGAACTCAAAAGCTTGTCGGCTCCACAGGATAATGGAGTCCCTTGCGAGCCCAAATACCCTGTCTCGTGCTTATGCACAGTTATCTTGTATTTCAAGAAAATACTTGTCACGACCCGAAATCCACCCTATGCGGATCTCGTGTCGCGGGGCCGACCCGAAGGCCGTCCCTACTTTTTCCATTCCTGTATCATAGTACTAATGTGCACAGTACTAAAACCTCAAAACAATAACAGCGGAAGTCTTATCAGTAATAATATATCAGCGGAAGTCTTTCCATACACAATGTTAGCGAGAGTCTTTACAATACATAATATGGTTCTACATAAACAAAATAAGAACCAAACATGACCAGCACCCGAGGGTGGTGAATACATGGGAGAACTAAAACATAAACTGATGCATTTTCTCAAATGTCCTTCTACGTCTTTAGACTCCTACCGGGGTCTCGCGGCATCAGTACCTGAAATGGGGGTGAGGAGGGTGGAATGAGCTACAAGAGCCCAGCAAGTAAATACAGATCTCCGACACTGGTATCGAGGATCATAAAAGAATATGAATCCAAGAATAAGAATATGATAGCCAATCATCATCAATAAGATGCTATAATAGCCAATGGGAACAGTTGCCATAAAGGCCAATAAACAATAGTACACAATGTACAATTAGGAGTAAAGGACATAACATCAACATGAAACACTTAACATGTGAACAGTGGCAAATGAACAGTAGGTTCACAATGTGTAATCAGTAGGAATGGCATAACAATGTTCTGGAATTCTCAACGATAATACAATAACAAGAAAGTACTGCCATTATAATTGATCACAATAAATCAATAAGGAATATCTCGCAATACAAGATAATCACAAGAACAATGTAACTCAACAATTTTAGTTGAGCAATCATATAAGAGATGCTTTTGTTCTGTGTCAGGGCTTGATTTGCCCTCGGTCTTTGGGGGCCCGGTTTACCCCCTTCAGTGCATTCCAGTGTATGGCCATATGTCCGTTCACGGACTCGACCCGAAGGTCTTCAGTGTATTTAAAAGCATCGGATGGATATTGTGACTGAGCACAACTCCAGTATACATAAACATTTCATGATCATAAATGATTCCATAAGAGTATATAAAATGGAATATCATCAGTCCATGGAAACATAACAATAGGCATTTGAAAGTACGGTTCAACATGATAACAATGGTACGACAATAAGTCAATGTCCACCAGATAGAACAATATCACATTGTGGAGACAATAACATCAGATACGCTCAGGAGTACAAGTTCGGCAGTAAAAGAATGAACTTGGCTTGATAACACCACATGGAAGAGAAAGGGTATCTACTTACCTCTAATGCATTGCTAAATCAGTCTCCTGTAGGTTTTCCTTTTCCCGTTGAATTCCCTATATATCAGTAAATACGTTTCAGAATAATTTCTATTCACCAGATTCTATGCCTTGCTATGATCAGTATTTCTAATACTTATTTAGACTTTTAATATGTCCGTTGTTCTCGGAACCTCTTTTCATAATTTTGACCTTACCAATAGATTCGGAAGGTTCAGAATAATAAAAATTCACTAGTTATTTAATTCAATCGGAGTCCATTTGACTCACCTATGAAGCAGGGGTATTTTGGTCATTTTTACAAGCCGTAACTTTTTGGGACTCCGTCTCGTGAAACGGACCTCACCATTGGACTCAGAGCGTCCGAGATAATAAAAATTGACTATTCATTTGCCCTATTTGGACCTCGTTTGACCCACTTTTGAGTCAGGGGTATTTTTGTAACTTTGACATTTTCCTGTTGGGCCTTAGTGGAATTATTCAAAATATTTGGGGCTGGTTCATAAATTTCATAAGCTGCGGTCTGAGCCAGTTGGTTCAGACCCCAAAACCCTAAACCGGTTCCATTCCATTGTGAACCAACCGGTTCAATTAACTTCAGAGAACCGGATTGAGATATCCCAATTCTCTCACCCTAACCACTGTTTGGACAACCCCAACCCAATTTCAATCCCTTATATCCGTGACCAAACATGCCCAAATTAATTTTAATTTCACATTCAAAACGACACAGTGTTGCTACCTGAATTGCGGTCGGTCGGATCTCAACCCGACCCGACCCAGACCCGACCTCATCCTGACCCGAAGAAGCCCCCGATATTCCGGTCATCTCCCCCAAAGCTCCGGTGAGCAGACAGTAGGGTTCCGTCACCTTCTCCGGTGACGGCAACCACTTTCCGATGGTTTTTAAACCCATTTTCAATGCAGTTTTATTCCCCTTTTCATGTAGAATGTATTTATAACTTTAGTTTTCCATTTAGCCTTTCGATTCTTCACGAAATAGAGCTTAATCATCTCCGGCCGAATCTCCGGCCATATGATTTTTCTTATTTTCCCTATGATTTCTTCATCATTTTTCATTCTTCCTTCTCCATTTAGTTTTCTGCATGCATAAGGATAGTTTTCATAAACTTTTAAACAAGTTTCAACCATAGAATTCATGGAACCGAGATTATTCCATCAACCTGCAACTCCAATTTTCTCTATGGTTTCTACACCATTTAGCTTCATTCTTTTTGCAATAATTTCTATATTTCATGCTTGTTCAGACCCTACCATTATATCTAAGCTTTATGCTTTAAATTGAAATCACAGAGCTGAAATCAATTACCTGGGTTTCGGATTTTGAGCTCACTGTGACTCTCCCACCTTTCTGTTTCTGAACCAATCTCTCTCCCTTCTTCTCCTCTTGAGTTCCTGACCTTTCTTTCCTTTTCTAACCCCTCATCTCTCAAACCCGTATACATATATATATGTATACCAAACACTCACCTCTTCTCTCTCTACCTTATCTTTCTCTCTTCCCATCTCTTTCTTCAGTCCCTTTAACCGATCCCCAGTCGGTGGCCCTTGCCACCTGTAGCTGCGGTGGCAGCACACCCGAGCACCCAAGACACCTCACTCAATTTCTCATATAATATATATATATATATATATATATTTACACATATTATTTCATTTACCATATATATATATTTATATAGCTGTACTCAATTTACATATATGTATGTATTCATGAGATCACTTTAATACATTATCATGCATACATATTCATATATATATATATATCCATTTAATTATGCAACATAACTTAAAACAGTTCGGGTTTTATTATTGTATCGACTTACCCCGATATTTGTGCCGTACCCCGGGTCGGGGTATTACAATACTTTTATCTCATAACTTCTTCTCATAAATACTATTTAAGAGTATTCAAACACAAAGTATATAACTTTATAATAGAACTTTCAATTCTTAGAATATACGAATTCAGAATATATCTCAGAGATTTTGCAATATAAAAACTCAAACATGCTAAGGCATATTTAAAGGAAACTGTAAGTAAATGTGTTATCTGAACAGAGTAATTTAAAACAGAAGGTGTATGAAAACTGAATTCGATATTCAAATACTTTTCATGACTTGAACTCAAAACTTCTTTGAAATCCATGGAGTTAAATCTCCACTTCGAATGCAGGGTTACTCATCTTGGTCCTTTAGGGTTAGTGCTAATAATGCGCTTTCCCACTTCCCTTGTAGTTCCTAAGAAAAATTCATAAATATCTCATCAACTTCACATTCATTGTAATATCATCTCGATATTTCTTAACTTACGCTTAAATCGTATTAGATCCTAAAACGATTTCATAAATTTATATGTACTTACCTTAACTCGTACTCTTATCCTATGACATAATTTAATGTGTTAGGAATTTAATTCATTTCAATTTATACTCTTCTAGTAGCTCCATTAACTTTAAATTAAAGTTATTTACTTGACATGTTAACGCGTTGCGTCTTCTCGTACTTTACTTCACATGTTTATGTGTCGTGTCTTTCGCATTTCATTTCCTCGTATATGCCTTAGATTAGCACTTTGGCATTACTTTAATTTATAGTCATCTAACAGATGCTATTCAACAAATTTTATGTCTTTTTATTTAGACATTTCTTTTTGGTCGAATAGACTCTACCATTGAGTCCGGAGCGTAGAAAAAGGTCGGTTTAGGCTTTCCAAGACTTCAATTCGGACTTTTATATGTAAAAGGACAAAATGGTCATTTATCATTTTACGTGTCATATTTTTCGTACTTCGTTTCGTAATTTGGACTCCATTATTGAGTCCAGAAGGTCGAAGAAAGTCAATTTAGACCTTCTCTGGTTTCATTTTGGCTTTAGGGGTACCAAGGGTATTTTGGTCATTTTGCCCCTTTACGTGTCTTTATTTTTTGGGACCTCGTCTCTCAAAACGGACCTCACCATTGATCTCAGAATATCCGAGATAGTAAGAATACACTAATAACTTGTTAATTTTGGACAAGGGGTATTTTGGTCATTTACCCCTTTACGTGTCTTTATCTTTCGGGGCCCTGTCTCGCAAAACGGACCAGACCATTGGTCTCAAAATATCCAAATAGTAAGGATACACTATTCATATGTTTAATTTGGACTTCATTTGCTCTATTTATGACCCAGGGGCAAAATAGTAATTTCACTTTATTTATTAAATAATTAAATTAATTATTTAATTATTTTTCCAGGGGTCTAATTGCATAAAATTTCCCTCAGTTGGGCCATAGTGTAAATCCGTAAAACAGTTGGGGGTCAAAACCAAATTTTCATAAGTTTTGGTCTGAACTGTTTGGTTTAGTTCAATTTCAAGTGAACCGGTCCAGTTTACATGGTTCACTGCGTAATGCTGACGTCATGATGACGTCAGCCCTAATGATTTAATTTTTAAAACATGAACGAAACTTCGTCGTTCCAATAATGCGGTGGACCTATTCTCGTCCTGACACGTGTTCGAGTCAACTCGGGTGACTCTATTCAAGCAGTGAGTCGACCCGTCGTCTTCTCCACCGTTTTCCTCACTGTTGCCCTAATTTCCGAAGCTATAAAGCTTCAATTTTGTGTGATTCTGTTCGATCATTCCCCTCTGTTTTCATTTCAAATTGTTTCTAAGGCATTATGGAAGAGTTTCGCATTGGTTTTAAGCTTCGAATCATTCTCTAAGTCACAGTTTGAGGGTTGATAAGCCGAACCTGTAACTAGCTTGTTCTTGCTTATTTTTGAACCAAATCTCGTGGGACTTGTTCTACCATGATCCCCATATTATGGGGATTTAGTTTTCGTTCGTAAAGGTGGGTTTAGAAGCGACTTGGTAAGGTTTGTTTTGAGAACCCGTACCTGCAACCCACCATGTAGGGTTCGTTTCTTTTGATTTTTGGTCGCATATAAATGTTTTCATGATGCTTGTGAGACCTACTTGAAGCCTTGCTACACCAAAAATGGTTTAGGAGAAGTCGGTTCAGACCTACTATGAGCAAGGTCTTCAATGGCGACCTCTATTAGGTTACATGTTTTTAGGTGTTTTCATAGCCAAATTTCATGTTTAACAATCTTGTTAACATATATATAGCATCCTATAATCATATACAACCCAACAACAGTTCCTAATAATGTAAAATTCTAGAGAGAGAAACATTAAAACTTTGAATATCTCTTACCTTTTTGCTACGGTTTTGATCCTTCTCAATCCCTGATTCTTCTTGAGCTTCTTATTTCTCCTTTCTCTTCTTCTGAGTTCTCTCTCTCTCTCTCTCTCGCGCTCTCTCTCTCTCTCTCTCTCTCTCTCTCTCTCTCTTTCTTTTTGTGTGTTGGATTTTTGGTGTGTATCTAATATATGTATATATGTATATGTATTCACATCAATGGTCATCACCAACTTCTTTCTTTTCACCCCCATTCCCCATCACAATCAGACCTTACTTCATTTATTTCTCTGATTTTTGGGGCCATACCTCACCATGCTTTCTCACCTACTTGATTATAAAATATATATATATATATGTAATATATACCACACACACACCCACACTCACGGTTCCATGCACACATATATTAACATATTATATATACACATAGATAAATATATTTATTCATTCACATGAGTATATACCTACACATATATTTAATGTATCTATGTACATACATGCATACATGCTTGGTTACATATACATATACACATTACACCTTCCATGTAGTCTAATGTGTGTTTAAATTATTTAATTATAATTAAAACTAATTATTTCATATAAATAATTATTTATTTATTTATTTAATTAATTATTCTCTTTGAGTGTAAATGTTTTTACACTAATTTTCTTTAATCTCGTAATACGTGTCATATGACTCGGTATCCCGGGTCGGGATATTACAGAGTTGCCGGTGTCAACCAGAACTCTCCTGATCTCGAAATTGGCAATCTTGAGAGTGATGACGAGGGCATCATTATGAGGGCAGTGCACCCCTGCTAGATCCTGTTCTATGAATTGGATCTCCGGTGTTGGTTTGAGCCTCTTTTCAACGTTGGAGATCTGCAATACATCTGGGGTAGCCCTGGCCTCCCGAGCATATCTCTTCCTTGCCCTGTTGGACATTCCTATAGTAGGGGAGTCTGCATGGAGAACAAAGATGACATGGTTGTTCTGCCTTTGAGGCTCGTTTTGAACTTCCCTCTGCTCTTGTCTTTGCTCAGGCCTCTGCTCTATCTGCTGCTGAGGCTTGTCTTCGTGGGGATTTTGCCTCCCGTCCTGCTTAAGGAACTCCCGGAGATGTCCTTTCTTTATGAGTTGCTCAATCTCATATCTAAGGGGCCTGCATGAGTTAGTCGTATGCCTATGATCTTTGTGGAAATTACAATATTTACCTGTGTCCCGCAAGCTGGGATCTCCTTTGATGAGTTCTGGCCATCTCAGGTTTTCCCGATCTCGGATCTGCCGAAGTACCTGATTCGGTGTAGTGTTCAAAGGGGTAAAATTAGTGAACTCCCTTGGTCTGGAATTGTAAACAGCCTTGGGTGTCGTTCTCTTTTCTAGACTCCTGGCTCTCTTTTTACTTGGGTCTCTTCTGTGGTCTTCCTTCTTATGATCCTCCCTCTTCAGATTATCCCTCTGCTTCTGTTCCTTGCCCTTCTGGGATGTGCAGTTGGCTTCTTCCAAGTTGATGTACTTCTTGGCCCGGTCTATTAAAGCCGCCATGTCGGCAGGAGGGCTTTTTGTTAAGGAATCTCTGAAGCCACCGTGAGCAAGTCCAGCAGTTAAGGCAGCTACAAGGAATCTCGAGCTACAGTCGGTGATCTCTGTGAGTTCGGCATTAAAGCGCGCAATGAAGGCTTTGAGGGACTCCTCTTTAGTCTACTTGACATTTAACAGGAATTCTGGTCCTCTTCTGAGCCTTCTGCTGGTCATAAATCTATCCAGGAATTGCCTACCGAGCTCATAGAAGCTGATAATTGAGTTCGGAGGGAGGTGGTGGAACCATTTCAGAGCAGTTCCCTTCAAGCTGGTAATGAAAGTTCGGCACATAAAAGCATCAGAGGCCCCGTGGGGGCCATCGTATGCTGGTAGTGCAAGAGATGATCTCCTGTGTCTCCAGTCCCATCGTACAGGGTGAATTTTGGCACCATCAACTTCCTGGGCCTTTCTTCTGACATGATAGCAGGAGTAAATGGGTGGCAAGTCTTCTGAGCAGCCTAGCCAATTCGTCTTGCTCTGGAGGGTTCTGGGTACCTCTCAAAGCTATTGTTCGGTCCATAGATTCGGCAATTTCTTTGACCCTCCGTGGGTCTCTGAACCGGACCTCTTGTGAACCTTGCCTTATAGCCTCGGCGTTAGGGTAGTCAGGCTGAGCACGTCCCTCGGATGGAAGAGGGTTCCGAGCTGGCGGGATTGGTGCTGCTTGGGGATGAGGCTCCCATGGTGCCGGATGTGATTCCGAAGCCCTTGGAGTCGGGGCTCCAGTAATGCTTCGGTAGTGGACGTTAGGGATGAAGGCTGATGTTCCCCAGCCTGGGGCTGCTGACGGCTATGGATCCTTGCCAACATGGGCAACACCCCGGGGGTGCCCAGGCTGGTTATTTGGAGCCTACTCATGGGGCTCTTCATTCTCGGTAGTTATATGGGGTTGTGTTCTTTCAGCAACATTAACCGGAGGGTTAGGAGGACTCGTCCCTTGATTTTGTGTGAGCATCGCCAGAGTTCTAGATATGGCAAGTAGCTGTTCTTGTACCAGTTCGTTGTGCCGTTTGATTGATTCAATCTCTTGTAGCATGTGATCAACCGTCGGCCCTCTTGCTCGTGGAACAGGCGGTCGACGTTGAGAGCTTTGTGGGTTTTGAGCGTTCTGTCTCAGTCGGAGATTTGGGGCCATGGTTTTTCTGTCACGACCCGAAACCCACCCTAAGCGGATTACCGGATCGCGATCGCCGCCCCGAGACCCGAGGGCCCCGAGACAAGGCTCGCATATGCAGCGGTATCGAATAGATGCGCAACATACGTTTTGCGAAAGCGTGAAAACTTTTTCTTTTCTTTTCTCATTTTTAAATTATGCACATCCGTTCGGTACTGCTGCTCCATACATAGCATACATGGTTACACATTCAGAGTATAACTAAAAACTTAAAAACTTATAACATTAATTACAATACATGTTCGATTTGCCCAGAGGGCTTATTACATGTCCTTACTATGTCTACTAATACAAAAGTACTATTAGAGTTCATAGACTTATCAAAAGAAACTATTTAACCATATCTTCCCAAAATCAGCAGATTCGTCATCGTCGTCCTTAAGTCAAGACTGCTGCTAATTACTTGAAAGGGGGGTCCGAAAAAAGTCTGGGTAAGCTAATCTAAGCTTGTGAGCAATACCAGTATTCGTCATGGGGTTTTCAATTAGCAGTGGTTTAGTACATAAGAGTTTGTAAAATAGTCACTGCCAATTGTTCGTATATTTGAATACAGAATATATGCATTCCTTTAAAACATGTAGCTTTGAAACATTTAAAGGTTCAAGCTAAACTTATACATATGAACTTTAAAACATATAACATGTCATGTATTTCTTAAATAGGGTATATAAACTCAAACATATGCATATTGAAAATGAGAGTAAAAACATGCTTTCATTTTCAAACCATTTGTCATCTTATCACTTCCATTAGTGGAATCCGTTTCGAACCGGAGTCCCATATTACTTATCTATGGAGATATCTCATCTGCCTGGGGGATTAGATCCTGCTACTGGGCATTTTACAGGGCAATTGGGTTCCGTAAAACCCAAAATCCTGCCTATTTTACAGGGCAACTGAAAACTCAGAATCCTGTCTAAGTGCTTATGCACCATTCATCTTATAAAACATTTATCATGTGACTTGTCTCATAGATACTTTTCATAAATTCGTAATAAACATTCGTATACTTGAAATAAGCAAATCCAGAATATTTAACAATAATTGCATTTTAACTAGACATGCTGAAAAATATTTGAAGGAAAAACTGTTGCAGAAACCAATCACTAAGCATGTCACAATGAATTTCTAAAACAAAACAATTAAAAACTGAATCATGTAAATACTGAATTTGAAACTTCAAATACTTCATATCTTGTGCTTAAAACCCTTTTTAAATCATGGAGTCAAATCTCCAATTCAAACACAGGGTTACTCACCTTGTACTTCTAGTCCTGCTCTATTTGGGCGCTTTTCCCTTGGCTTTCTTTAACCTTTGAAGCCATTCTTCCAATGTTTCCGTATCCTCCTGTTTCTTAAGCTTTCTGGCTGCTAGTTGCTCCTTAGTGATAGTCTTGTAAATAAAGGGGCTAACACAGCACACTTCGTTCGTTTTGGAAATCCGAATGCAATTTTGAATCAGCTGGAGCTGTTTTTCCAGTTTCTCCCAGAAAACTTTTTGCTTGGGATCCTTTGCTAGTTGTGCCCTCGTCATCATAGGAGTAACTTCTCGTTCTTGGCTCATTTTTGTGTTTAATTAATTCTCTGTTTAAAAACACAATTTATCGTGTCAAGAAAAATAGATTTCAACAATCATACTCTTCTGGGAGTTCCATTAACTTTAATTTAAAGTTATTTACTTAACATGTTTACGTATCGTGTCTTTTCGTATTTCATTTCTCGTACTTGCCTCAGTTTAGTACTTTGGCATTTCTTACATTTTTAGTCATCTGACAGATTCTATTTATCAAATTTTATGTCTTTTTATTTTAGACATCTCTTTTGGTCGAATAGACTCTACCATTGAGTCCGGAGTGTCCAAGAAAGTCGGTTTAGGCTTTCCTAATATTTAATTCGAACTTTTATATGTAAAAGGGCAAAATGGTCATTTTATCGTTTTACGTGTCATATCTTTCCGTACTTCGTTTCGTAATTTGGACTCCATTTTTGAGTCCGGGATGTCAAAGAAAGTTAATTTAGACCTTCTCTGATTTCATTTGGCTTTAGGGGTACCAGGGGTATTTTGGTCATTTACCCCTTACGTGACTTTATTTTCTGGGCCTCGTCTCGTAAAACGGACCCTACCATTGGCTTCAAAATATCCAAAATAGTAAGGATACACTATTCATTTGTTTAATTTGGACTTTGTTTGACTTATTTACGGGGCAGAGGCATTTTGGTCATTTTGACATTTTTTAGGGGTCTGGAATTTTTCGGGACCTCATCTCATGTCGTGAACCTCACCAATGGGCTCAGGGGGTCCAAGATAGTAAGGTTACATATATAACTTGTAATTTTTGGACAACGGCCATTTCGGAGTAATTAATTTAATTAATTTCATTTAATTAAATTAATTTGATTAAGTATAATATATATATATATATATATATATATATTATTTTGCACTTAATATGACAGGTTGAATAGGATGGCACGCTGGCCAGCGTGCCATCTCCCTCCCCATACACACACGTTCGAAACTCAGTAGGTGTAGTTGTACCTTTTATTTTTTCGGATTTAATTAACTTTAATATATATATATATATCATGTTCGTACATGGACACACGCACACGCGTGGCCGAGTGGAAAAGAACGCGTGGGGCGCGTGAGGTCAGGGGTTCGAACCCCACCGACCGCAGTTTCCTCCCTTTTTCCTTTAAAACTTAACCGTATATATATATACATACTTAAGGCCCAAAACGACGTCGCCTCATTAATGCGGTGGCAAGCCCAGAGGCTGCCACCCGTCCCGAGTCCACCCACCGTTTTAAACGGTGCACGAGTCGACTCGGTCGTCTTCCCCAAGCGACCGACTGAAAAACCCTAATTCCCGAAATCCTTTTCTTCCTATTTCGTGAGTTTCTACTCCACCAATCACTACTGTTTGGGTCCCAAATTATCCCTAAGGTTTATACAAATCGATTGGCATTCATTTTGAGCTTTAAAACTCCTTCATCTATTCGGTTTTGGACATGATAATCCGAACTGTTATTTCGGTCGTTCATGCTTATTTCTTAACCAAACTTCATGGGATTTTGTTTGTTATGATCCCCTCTTCATGGGGATTCATATTTCGTTCTTAAATATTGGTTTAAATTGAGTTTTGAGGGGTTAGGTTGCAAAACCCGTAACCTGCAACTTGCATTTGGTGGCCATTTCTTGAGCTTCAAGGTCGCGGGTGTAGGTGTTTAAGACACCCTTGGTGTCTAGTTGGGGTTCCAAAAATCCAAACGTGATTTAGTCACCACGGTTTCAGACCTGCTTGAGCAAGGTCCATCCATGGCCGTAGCTTATGGGTCGTGTAATCTTAGGTGTTTTTAAGTTAAATTTTCATGCTTGTTATGATTAGAATGTGTTCTAGACATCATATATATCAAATGGAAGCTTTAAATCAGTTTGTATGTAGAGAAATTCTAGAGAGAGAATTTTGACAGTTTGAACATTCTCACCTTTTTGGTTGGGGTTTTCCTCCTTTTCTCTCTGATTTCCTTCCTCTTCTTCTCCTTCAGTTCCCTTCTTTTGGTTTCTTTCGTGAGAGATCAACATGCATTGCATGTTTGGCTTTTAAAGCAAGGTAGCCGACCTCTCTCTCTCTTCATGTTCTCTCTCTCTCTACAGCTATCTCTCTCTCTCTACACATTCAGAATTCTAGCCCTACACAGCTCTCCCATCTCATTAATTTTTACTTTTTCTTTTTCAACTTTGCATTGAATTTCATAAGATATTTATACATATATATATATACATATATATACATATACACATATATATACAAGACACACACACACACACACCAGCCGACACACACACACACACTCACACTTGTTAACCTTTTTACTTTTTAACTTTTTCATATTTCTTTCATTTAATATATATATACATATATACACATTTAATTAATACATATATATATATATCCATTTTCTTATAATTAATTAATTAATTATATATATATAATTTCTTTTCCTCGTAATACGTGTCATGTGACCTGGTATCCCGGGTCGGGATATTACATTTTCCGGTGAGGAAAAAGATAAGTTTGTAAATAGAGCACTTGGAGATTAGTCGATTCCCACAGACAGTGCCAAACTGATGCTGCACTTTTCGGTTCGCAATAAATTTGGGCTCCAAGACCTGTAGAACACTCAAAAGAGGGGATAAGAGGACCACCGGATTGGCTCCGACGGTAGCTGCTCCGATGCTTAAGTAAGTAAACTGAATTGAAAGATTGTATTGAAAGCCAAAGAATGAGCATGAAAATAAAGCGTACCTTTAGGGTTTAATTTATAAGCCGTGGCTTTCCTAAGTTAATTAGGATTTGGAGCCATGAAAGTAGGGATTTGATCATCGGAGATAGTAGTTTCCTTGTTGGATATTGAACCATAGGTAGAGATGAACACATATAGCAGTTTCCTTATCGAAGATTGTTTCCTTATTCCTTGCTCGGCAACCGCTAAGGCAGTGACGAGCTCTAGAGTGTTGATCTAGAGTCTTGTAATTAACTTCGTGATCCTTATCCGGATATGTATGTGCTCTGGAGGCATATGCTCGGCCACTTCCGATCTTTCGACCTGTCTTGAATGTCTGAGCGCTAACCACTGGTTGAGCGCGAGCTGAATTAGCCGAGCGTGAGCTGGACTATAGGCATACGTGTCGAGTGCTGATTGGTCTTGCTCTTTTGTGGTATATCATATTGAAAACTCGCCCGTACCTTGTAGGTTCTTGACTTCCCCCTATTTTCTCAACAGTCCAAGCCTCTAGCGTAGCCGATGAAGCTACTGTAGTAGGCTCTCTGGTAGTTGAACTCAACTTTGGGCAATCCTTAATACATGCCCTGATAATCCACACTTATAACAAACTCCAGTACCTTGCCGACAACGTGCAAAATGTCTTTTCTGGCATGTAGGGCATACAGGAGTTTTTACTGTCTTTTGACTAGTATTACCCCCTTCATTGACAGAATAATTAAATAATTAAATAATTGATTTAATTATTTATTAAATAAAGAAAAATTACTATTTTGCCCCTGGGTCATAAATAGAGCAAATGAAGTCCAAATTAAACATATGAATAGTGTATTTTTACTATTTTGGACATTCTGAGATCAATGGTAGGGTCCGTTTTACGACTAAAAAATAAATACACATAAAGGGGTAAATGACCAAAATACCCCTTGACCAAAATTAACAAGTTATTAGTGTATTCTTACTATCTTGGACCTTCTGAGTCCAATGGTGAGGTCCACGACACGAGACGGGGTCCCGAAAAATAAAGACACGTAAGGGGGTAAAATGACCAAAATACCCCTAGTACCTCAAAAGCCAAATTAGAATCAGGGAAGGTCTAAATTGACTTTCTTTGACATCCCAGACTCAATAATGGAGTCCGAATTACGAAACGAAGTACAGAAAAATATGACACGTAAAACGGTAAATGACCATTTTACCCTTTTACATATAACAGTCCAAATTAAATGTTAGGAAAGCCTAAACCGACTTTCTTCGACACTCCGGACTCAATGGTAGAGTCTATTCGATTTAAAGAAATGTCTAAAATAAAAAGACATAAAATTTGATGAATAGCATCTGTCAGATGACTATAAATTAGAGTAGTGCCAAAGTACAAATACTAAGGCGTGTACGAGAAATGAAATACGAAAAGACACGACACGTAAACATGTCAAATAAATAACTTTAATTCAAAGTTAATGGAGCTCCCAGAAGAGTATAAATTGAAATAAAATTCAATTTCTAACACATTAAATTATGTCATAGGTTACAAGTACGAGTTAAATTAAGTACCTATGAAATTATGAAATCGTTTTAGGATCTAATACGATTTAAGCATAAGTTAAGGAATATCGAGATGATATTACAATGAATGTGAAGTTGATGAGGTGTTTATGAATTGTTCTTAGGAACTACAAGGAAAGTGGGAAAGCGCATTTTTAGCACTAACCTTAAAGAATCAAGGTGAGTAACCCTGTGTTTGAATTGGAGATTTAACTCCATGGATTTGAAAAAGTTTTAAGTTCAAAGATGTGAAGTATTTGAAGTTTCAAATTCAGTATTTACATGATTCAGTTTTTAATTGTACTGTTTTATAACACTATTATGACATGCTCAGTGATTGGTATCTATCATAGTTTCCTTAAAACATATTTCAGCATGTCTAAAGTTTTAAATGCCAAATTATGTTAAATATCCTGAATTTGATAGTTACAAGTATTTGAAGTCCTATTGTAGAAATTATACATTTCATGTTTTAATTACTCATGAAAGTATCTATTGAAGAAGTTATGTGACAAATGTTTTACAAGATCAACGGTACTAAGTACCACCCCCTATGAAGGTTGAAATCCTTTGGGATTCAACAGTAAATGCCCGGTAGCAGGATCTAATCCCCCAGGCAAATGAGATCGACAGTATTGGCAGTAAAATGGGAGTCTGGTTCGAAACAGATTCCACCTAATTAAAGAGAAAAGATGACAAGTGATTTTGGAAATGAAAGCAGGTTTTACCCTCATTTTCAAAATATATATTGATGTGATTTAAAGTTATATACTTTATTTGATGAAGTACGAGTTTCGCTTGGATATCTTAGATGTTTTCAAGCTATTTGAAATGCATATGTTTTGAGTTATATACTCTATTTGACGAAGTACGAGTTTAGCTTGAATACTTTAAATGTTTCAAAGCTATCTATTTATGAAATGCATATGTTCGAGTTATATACTCCATTTGACAAGTATAAGTATAGCTTGAATACTTAAAATGTTTCAAAGCTATTTGTTTTAAGAATGCATGTACTTTGTATTCTAAATTGTATAAGCAATTAGCAGTGAATGTTTTACAACTCTTATGTACTAAAAACCACTACTAATTGAAAACCCCATGACGAATACTGGAATTGCTCACAAGCTTAGATTAGCTTACCCGGACTTTGTTCGGACCCCCCTTTCAGGTGATGCAGCAGACAGGGTCTTAAGGACAACGACAATGAGTCTAGCTGTTTTTGGAAGGATATGTTTAAGTAGTTTCTTTTGAAGAACCTATGAACATTAGTAGTACGATTTGTATTAATAGATAATGTAAGAATATGTAATAAGCGCTCAGGGCAACCGAATATGTATTGTATTAATGTATGAAGTCTTTAAGTTTCGTTATACTCTGAATGTGTAACCATGTATGCTATGTAAGGAACAGCAGTATCGGACGGATGTGCATAATTTAAAATAAGAAAAGAAAAGAAAAAGTTTTTCATGCTTCCGCAATCATGTGTCGCACATCTATTCGATACCGCTGCAGATGCGAGCCTTGTCTCGAGGCCTTCGGGTCTCGGGGCGGCGGTCGCGATCTGGTAATTTGTAGAGGGTGAGTTTCGGGTCGTGACAGATTTCATGGCTGAAACCTGCAGCTCAGGTTTTAAGGCTCATTTTTGAGCCATTCGGTTTGGTTTTTGTTGCGTTGTAAACCACATGGCATCTAGGTCAGGTCTATGTAATCCAAACTCAGTTTAGCTTGGGTCGAATCAAACCCAGTTTGAAGGTGGTCATCCATGGTGGTCTGTGTGTGGTCAATGGTTTTGGGGCTATTTTGAGGCCTCATTTTCATGCCTTAATCAAGGTCTCACATTCTAAATGTCATGCATGCAACTAATGGGGCTTAAATAAACAGAATCAGTGAGCAAAAATCAAAAAAGAATTCTGAGTTCATGGTGTCTATACCTTCAACCAAATCCTCCCTCTCTTAGGCTCGGTGTAAGGTTGTTGGTTGTTGTCTCAGTTCAGTCGTGCGTTGCACAGTCCCCTTCCTCTTTGTACACCTCCAATAGAGACACCATGCACACACCATCACTTACATATACATACTTCCACTCACACAGGGCTTCACTTCTCTCTCTAGGTTCTCTATATCCGTACACAGAGCGCACACACACTATTCTAATTTTACACATAGTACCCTATATGCAAAACACATGTATATATCACCTTATATACTCATATATATAATTATATCCCCTTTTCGTTTCTCCTTGCATGAAAAGGGATTAGTGGAGGTGGGGGTCCAATGAGGCTGCCTGTTGCCCCTGATTCCAAATCTGTACATATATACATATAATTATATTTTATATTTGTTAGCTGCATGAAATCCCATTGGTCCATTAGGGAGGTGGATTTTTGTTAAATTGAGCATATATACATTTTTGTTGCTTAATTGGGCACAAAAGTGCTAGCAGCCACTTGGTTAATTTTTTAGGTGCATAAAGCCTTGCCTCACTTGGTCAAGGGTTCAAATCCCCTTGGCCTCACTTTTGGCCATTTTCCACATTTTGGGCTTAGGCCCTGTTTGGCCGGCGCAGAATTCTATTTTAGCTTTTTTCGGTATAATTTCTTTTTAGTTGCTTTTTCGAAACGGTTTCTTCTGAAGGTTTCGTATTTCAGTTAGCTTTGACGCCAAAGGCCCTGTGTCGGTTATTATTCATTTGGGATTTCCGTAGTTAGGTAATTGGAGTTCCGTCAGTGTTAAAACAACATCATTTCACCTAATTAATTAGTAATAGGTCTGGGTATTACACCCTCATCTCTGACGTGTCTAATTATTTTTTGTTGGTCTATCGTGACCATCGAGAGATTATGATTAATCTTCATGATTATTCTTTATATCGGTTCTGATTAATAATTAGCAAACTAATTATTAATTACGCAAGGTCGAGGTGTTACATAAACCCCGCGTACCCAGGATCACCATACGAGAAAGTCGGACAGTATAGAAAATCATGCATGTAGGCCAGTATATGCCTCGATATGCGTACCAAGTATCCTCAGTTATTTTTATCTTAGTAGTTATATTTCCACCCTATTATGTCCAAAAATTCACGTATGCCAAGATGCCTTGATTTTTCTATCCAATGAAGTATTTCATCAAACACATGGAGTATGCCAAAACTTTTAAAGCACATTGTCTGCATGAACCTTTTAAACCACAAAACTTTGTCTGCATGAACCTAGCATGTAATCCAATCAATTATATATGTAAACATATTACACATTCACAACCTTACCAAATTCTCAAAGATCACACAAGTACATTAAGTTCCAATTTATCGAATGAATCATAACTTTCAAACTATAAGACTTTGTCTACATGAACATAAGCTAGAATGCAATGAATTATACATATAGTCATATTACATGTTCATCACTTCAACAAATTCTCAAAGAATACATAAGTACATAAAGTACCAACCCCAGGTTTTCAAAGTAACTATAAGCTAGGTGGTTCTCTAAGTCATATAATCAACTTATAAAAACACTCATAAACTTAACCCTATTATGTACTTAGCAAAATATCATACCTAGAAGGCTTTTTCTCAACCCTAGGGAGTTGTGCTCACTGTGAAGCCAAACCAATCAGTAAGAATGTATACCTTGATGTGGGAAACAACTTCCTAGAAGGGTGTCTTATGAAATTCCAAGGATAGAGATGAGTTTTGGAAGGTAGAAAGTTGGAAAAACCTAGGTTTTCTGCACCTTTCTCTCCATGCAAGACTCGTTGCTCATTCCTCAGACCAAACTCTATGATTTTAACACTAAAAGGTCCTATTTATAGTAAAGGGGTCAAGGGGTGAAAAGACCCTTTTGCCCTTAATGAGTTCGGGACCCCGTTACACTACAACCCATACCGAAATGTCTCAATTCGACATTCTGCTTTAACCAAAGTTCTTAAAATTATTTTAAATGATATTTTTCCAAAAAATTTTATGTTCACCCGTTGGCGGTGGCGGCTGGGCCCACCCAGGCCACTTGGGATGCCCTTTTCGGGTCCGTTTTTTAAACTATCTCTGATTATGCTCAAATTCTCACAGGAGATGTATTTTTTAACATTTTAAGCATATTTATATTCTATGACATACTCAAATTATGCTTCTAAATATGATTTATATCTAAATGATGCATGTATAGTGCCCAACCGACAAATACTACATAAATAGTGCCCTACCGGCAAAAACGAAAAATTTATCCTGATTTTTTAGATCTTTACATATGTATCCACAAAAGTACAAAAAGATAGTTCCCAAAATTCCAAGTTGTCATCAATCCCAAAAATACATCATATAATTACCCAAAAGATTTCACATCACATCCAACCCAAATTCCGGTACAAAGATTTATTACATTCACGCCCTTGGCTATTCTGCATAGACTTGTTACCTCCTTGCTAAGTCAATTACCTAAAATATATTGGATAAATCCATATGAGCTTCAATAAGCTCGTGAGTAATTCCTACATCCTGTCACAAGTTTTACAAGACAGAGTTTTGCCCAAAATACCATGGGCACCAAGTTCTTAAACAGATAGCATATATATATATATATCAGGGTAACTTAAAACATGATTCAGATTACGGAATAGATAATATGATAACAAATGACAGATACACATGAAAAGATGCTTTTAAAATCTGATTTTGAATAACAGATAACAATGACATATTACACACATCGAAGATTCACATAATGAATCAGAACACTATGTGGGTAAGTCTCATAAGAGTCAAAACGCCACGTAGGTAAGTCACATATATGAAATCCACAACAAGTTAGAACGCCATATGGGTAAGTCTCAAAATAGTTGGAGCGCCACATGGGTAAACCTCGTGTAGACACAAGAATCGAGTCAGAGCACCATATAGGTAAGTCTCAAAAGAGTCGAAGCACCACATGGGTAGGCCTTGAGACAGACATATGATCAGATTCAAAACACGTACATTTCAAGTTTTATAGTTAAAACTAGATCACGTAAATCATTTTTCTCATTTAAGGGGTGTCATGGTTTACAAATGTCTTTCAAATCAGTATATACATAAATGCCATTTCAAAATCTAGACATGAAAATCATATTTCTCAAATATTTCACGAATTACAAATAAACATTTAAGCAAATACACAACATTTAAGCATTTTCAAATAGGAGAGAAAACACAGATTCAAGATGCAAGATAATAAGATTAAGCATTTTGAACAGGACATAAAATATTTTGGCATTTTTCAAGTAGGATATAAAAAATTTCTGATCTAAGGTATGGGATTACTTACAAAATGTTAGATAGAAGATAAAATATCACTGCATTAGGGTGCAAGGTTACTCACCTCAAACCTTAAGTCAGCTATGCTAACTCATTTTCCTTTGTCAATAGTTCCTGGATCATAAGTCAGATATACATAACCATGCATTAGAATGTAATTGAGGCATTTTTATTGGTCTCTTATTATTTTTGTAGCCTTAGACTTACAGTTAGGTCCTACCTTCTTTTTCTAATTTTGTTTAATAGCGAAATAATTATTCAGGACGTAATGAGTATTACCTTATTTGTCGTTTCATTTTTTTTAAAATTTATTTAGGCTTAATGGATCTCACCATGAGTTTAGAACGTCCAAAATAGTCAAGATAGACTACCTTTTGTATTTAATTGGCTCCGAGTATCATTAGGGATACATGAAAATATTACACTTTTCGTGTCTTAATTTTTTGGGACTAAATTTCACAAATTGGACTCGCCGTTGAGTTCGGAATGCCCAAAACCATTGGGTTATTAGTTTAATGTCAAGTCACGATGCATGAATTAACAGCTCAAGTGATAGGACCATTGTTCATTGGTTTTAATTTCCCATTGATTTAAGAGGGAATAAATAAATATTATTAGTTTTGTTCTTTTTCTCAGCCAAATCATTGGGTCAATGGTTGAAATCTTCTCCTGTCTTTTTTTCAGGTCATTGCTTCTACTCCCCAAAGTTATAACTTTTTAAGTTTTCTTTTTCTTTTTCTTTAGGTTTTCTCAATTTTTTTTAATTCTAATTTATTTAAAGCATCAATTAACATCTTTTTTAACAAGTTTTATAAATCAAGTTTTATGTTGGGGAAAAGTGGAACCCGTAACTAGGTTCTTCACCATGACGCCTCCACCGCTTCTTATTTTCCTTGTTCATAATTTAAAAATGTTTAGGTCTCCAAGGAATTATGTTTCATGTCTAAAATATACCAAGTATTTTCCCATGAAAATTATAGTAATCCATTTCTAAGTTTTAACTTGAATTTCCAACATCTCTCTCCATTTTTGCCATTCTTGATTCTTAATCACATCTAACAATATTAACATGGAATTTTAGTATCTATCCTTTATATCAAATCTTTTTGAAAGATAAGGGTTAATTATAGTCATACTCACCAATAATAAAGAGTCCACTCTCTATGGGTCGTTATTTTAATTCTAGATTCTATTATTTTCAAAGAACATTAATAACATGTAATTCTTTGTTTTGGATAATTAATACTAAATATAAAGTTTTGAGACTAATAGAATAAGGAATTTGTCACGCCTCAAATTTTCAAAAACCCACGGAGTGAATGAAAAGAAATGAGAAAAGTAAATGAAAGGTCATAAGGTGGATTTAATTGCTCATTCATTCATTTCCCCCTGTTTTCCCCAAAATTAGAAGTGAAGATTTATTAACTAGACCCACCCAAGATGAGTCCCAAATGGTAGCCAAACATTTCCCCCAACTAATGGTCAAGGTAGTCCAAAGATGGTTTTTAAAATAGTCCCAAGTCATCCCTAAAAATGCCTTGGAATAATGGCCCAAATGGGCCCCAAGATACCCCAAGGCATGGACCAAGAATAGGTCAAAAGGTCTACCAAAATATGTCTAAGGAAGTGGCCAAACAAAGCCCATGTAAGTGGCCAAACATGGCCCAAAAAGGTGACCAAAAATAACTCAAAAGGGTGGCCAAACGTGGCCTAATAGGGTGCCCCAACATGGTCCAAAAAGGTGCCCAAACATGGCTCAAATAGGTGGCCAAAAGGGTAAGTGTGAGGGGGTGTCAGGCTAGGCATGTCATGACAAGGCAGTAGCAGGCCACGCGCAAGGCAGTGAGAGCACATGGGCAGGCTGCAGGCATGCACGGGCGCAAGCAGGGCATGTGGCAGGCACCCGCGTAGGGTATAGCGCGCTCGCGTGGGCGCGCGACTGGGCGGCTCAGGGCTGTCATGGCCTGTTACTGTAGCGATAGAGAGCAGTTTTTCAATTTCCTGTAGAATTACTATTCATGGCTACGGCTGAATTTCTCTGTCCAGTAGCCAATTTTCTTTGTTTTCCAAATTTTTTTCCCGAGTTTTTCAAGCCACTTTCCTTCCATTTTTAGCCTATTTCCCCGAGGTTTCTAGACCCCCATTTTTTACATCCTTACCACATATTTAGAAGGTGTTTTACACACTTAACAAGTCTTTTAATTTTTCATAAAATTTCAACATAACCTCCTTTGTTTTCTAGGCCTTTTTACCACCTGATGCTGCACTTTTTGACTCGCAACACGTGAGGGCTCCGTGACCTGTAGAACACTCAAAAAGATGATCAGAGGACCACCGGATTGGCTCCGGCGGTAGCCGCTCCGATGCTTAAGTAAGTAAGGGAATTGAAAGACTGTATTGAAAGTCAAAGAATGAGCATAAGAATCCAAAGCGTACCTCTAGGGTTTAATATATAAGCCGTGGTTCTCCTAATTTTGATTAGGTTTTGCTGCCACGAATATCGGGATTTGATCATCAGAGATTTGCAGTTACCTTGTGGAGCATTGAATCGTAGATGGAGATAACCATAGATAGTAGTTTCCGTGTTGAAGGCTGTTTCCTTATTCCCCGCTTAACGGCTGTTAAGGAAACCATATATGCAGTGTCGAATAAATACTGTCCAGAACAGGAGGTCTGGACGATGTACATGAGAATATCCTGAACGCTCCATCTGTACTGTATGACCGAGTTCATCGGTTCTGAATGATATATAAATAAGAATGCCCCGAAGGCTTATGGCTGCTCTGTATGATAGACATATATGAGAATACCCCGAAGGCTTGTAGCTGTTCTGTATGACCGAAATATACGAGCTCTGTAGGATCGAGATTTGTTAATCTGATAGGCACACGTGTCTCAAACTGATTGGTGTGTCTGTTTATGGTATATCAGCTACTCCCCCCCCGAGCCCTTGTCAAAAGCTAGGGTTTTAACTAGGGTTGAGGGTTTTGTGAAGAGTCATACGTTTTGCCTTCCTATTTCTCAAGACGCCGGTTTAACGCGTCATTTATTGCGCAGCCGATACTCGAGAACTCATCATTACTTTCAACCGTTGTGTCGGCTCGTCTTGGAAGGCTCATATTTCGAATGTGTATATAGAGAGAGGGAAAAGCCTTTCATACCTTTCTTCTGTATTTACTTCCACAGTACCAGACCGCCATTCGACATATCTTGAAGTTTTGGAGGATCCCCGGTGTTCATAATTCTTTCTTGGTTTCAGGTTCGACTTTTAGTCCCCTTCTTCATTCCTTCTTGTTTGTTTCATCTCTTTCTCTTGTTCGCCATGTCTGGCTTAGAATCACACCCTGGTTTGGGAAGTCCTTCTGTGACTGATCCTCAAATGCAATTAGTGAATGCTGATGAAAATAGAATGGTAGTTCCTCCCTTCAGTCCGGGGGTCAGGATTGTCGATGCTTTTGATGATCCCCCGAACAGGGCTGGCGAAACCTCTGGTCGGTCTGATCGCAGAGAAGAGGGTGAGAGTGTAATTACTGAAAGTATGCTGAAGGAGTTATGGGCGAAGTTCAAACTTCCCAAAAATGTTGCTTTCAGGGTCCCAGATTCTCAAGATCGCCCGGGCGATGTTAGAGATGGAGAAATCTGTGCCTATCTGGCCTGGTTTGAACTGGGTCTTACACTCCCCTTTCCTGATATAATAAAACAATTCTTTTGTTGGTTTGATCTGTGCCCCGCAGACCTGAACCTTAACAGTTGGAGACATCTGTTGAGCTTTATCGTATTAGGGCATATGAATAATGTCAAGGTGTCCCTTGACCTGATCCGTAGCAATATGGATCTAAAACTTCAAAAGGCGGAAGGCCTTTATTACATGTCTTTTGATAGTGGGTTCAGACCCCTTACTTCTGTGCCCTCCTCCAACAAGACCTGGAAGAAATGGTACTTCTTTATTAAAGGAGGATGGGAATTCAAGAACTTCGAGGGTCAACCTTCCACATTCCCTCGAACCACTGGGCCAAGGGGTGAGGTTTAACTTTTTCGTGGCTGCGTTGACTCTGTTTTGTTTGCCAATTTGTTGAACTGATCAATTTCTGTGTTTGCCTTGCAGTTAAGAGTGCGTGGAAGAGACCAGATTTCTCTCCCGCGATTCAGAAGCAGTATAAGAAGCTTTTGAAGCCCAGCATTAGGGATCATTCTTCCATTGTCAACCCTGATAAATTAATGGCTGCCAGGGGTAGTGTCGAGGAGATAGCTGATAATGTGATGGCTCAGTGGGAGTCCGGGCCATCACCGCCTGCGGTGGGGGAGGCTTCTTCTCCAGTGGTCCCTCCCGTTCCGAAGAAACGGAGGCTGATTTCGTCCTCTCCCGGGCCTGTTGAGAGGGAGGAAGAGGCTCCCGTCCCTATCACGGTGGTTCCTCCAATCCCATCTCGTCGAGCGGGTAAGGAGGCATCATCATCGGTGGCTCCTGACGTTGCTGGTCAGGGAGCCAAGAAGATTCTGAGTGAGTTCTGGGCCAAAGGCTCAGTTAAAATTAAGCCTCAGGCGTCTGGGAAGCTGCTTGCTGACTTGACTGCTCTTCAGGTTAAGGTGAGCTCGTTAGGACCATATTTTCTTTACCTTTAAGCGTTTCTACTGGTGTTTGAGTCATTTTCCTTGTGTTATGCAGACCTTGCATACCCTTTCTGCTTTGGTGGAGGTTTCTCCATCTGTGGAGGAGCTCGACCAACTTAGGGCCAATCTGGACGAACTCGGACTCCAGTTGGGTACTGCTCGGTCGGAGGCTCACGATTCTGCGGAGAAGTTGAAGGAGTGTCAGAACTCCTTGATAATGATGGAGTCGGAGAGGAACCTTGCCGTTGAGCGGGCGAGGAGGTTGCAGGTGGAGATGAATGGCTTGCGGTACCAGCACAGTAGGCAGCTCGATGCAGCCGTGGAGCAGGCATTGGTGGACAATGAGGAAGAGATGAGGTCGAAGCTGGAAGGAATGGCCCATCGTTTGATTACGTTTGGGTTTAATAACTTCCACTCTCGGCTTCTTGCCAAGTTTCCTGACCTAGACGTTTCCTCCATTGTGCCGCCTGGGTCTGAACCTCCAGAGGTCAACCAGGATGAAGTGGCTGATGTCCTCCCGGCCGATCCCACGGAAGTGGTTGTACCGACTGAGGTGGTTGATACTGTACCTGCCGAACCTTCTCCTGTCGTTGATCCTGTTCCTGCTGATCAGGCTTAAGATCCATATTTTGTTATTTTTCAATGTACTTGAGACATACATTTGTTTAATGGAACAGTCTTTTGGTTAATGCTCGCCTTTTTGGTTATATTGCTCT
This sequence comes from Nyssa sinensis, assembly GCA_008638375.1. Lineage (NCBI taxonomy): Eukaryota > Viridiplantae > Streptophyta > Magnoliopsida > Cornales > Nyssaceae > Nyssa > Nyssa sinensis. The sequence goes on from CM018046.1 coordinate 32,418,805, forward strand.
GTAGCATTTGTGCGTATCTTTGAGTTATGTAGCTCTGTAGTGCCTTAACGTGTAGTTGATGGTAATAATTGTTGCAAGTTACCCTGCTCTGGAGTTTAGTGTATACCAGATCAGATTTTCTTCTGCAGGAAGCTGTGTTCCGAACTTCTTTACTTGCCTTAGGCCAGTAATTGGAGACTTCTGTTTTGAAGTATTTCAAAGCTGACCGTTCTGAATTCGGGGACATAATAATAGGTGGATATCTTTGCGGTTGTAGTTTGGTTGATCAGATCTTCTGTCTCCAGATCTGTTAGAAATCAAGAAACGTCATAGTTGATGGACCTCTGTTGTACACGTGGTCCTGTAAGTGTCAATGACATGGAGAAACCGTCACGTCACATACATGGGAAAGATTAAAAGCCTGTGTATTACGTGTATGGCCCTGCCCTTTGTTTCTCCCGAGAAGGTGGTTTAATACTCCATTTATTGCGCCTTCGCCGTTTGGGATTTCGAAGCTAGCACTTCGCTTAACCGCTGTGACGGTTCAGCTGGGTGGCCTTTGGTCTTCCAGTGTCTATATATATGGAAACGAGGGCATATGGTTGTGCTCAACCCTTCTGCTCCCCGAATTGTTTGTAAGAGAGGTTTTTATATGCTGCCGGAGTTCTTCCACTCGTTCGGAGATGATGGATGATTCCTTGCTTGAGTTAGGAATAATTAAACTGTGGCCAAAAGTTAACCCTCCCCTATTTTCAGTCTCCAAGGAAGGATTGAAGGAGGCACAAGTCTTCTTGTTTCCTCTGGTATCTAGTCGAGATTTCTTCGATTGGTGGTGGCCCCTCCCTGATTCAACCGAGGCCTGGAGCGTTGGTGATGAAGACGAAGGTGAGTTGCCTCCTCTTCCTCACGCCCTGTCAGAGACCCTTGCTCCAAGTGGCTGGGGTGAAACAGACGGTGTGAAGAAGAAGATTGAAGGTGGGTTGCCTCCTCCCGCTTATAACTCGGCAGTGACGACTGCTCTGAGGGAGATGAACGGGGGCCGCCTTCTCCCCTTTGTGACTTGGCAGGAACCCTTGCTTCAATTGGCTGGGGCGTTATGCCGATTACAAAGGTGGAGAACGAAAAGTCTTCTGAGGCTCAGAGCCCTCATCCTCGGTTGGTCATGGGACCAGTGATAGTGATGATGAAATGGCCTGGGCACTACTTGATGCAGATTGGGGTTCAGGGTTCCTTCCTTTCAAATGGAGCCGATGAAGGCGGTTTTGAAGGTTTTGGATCTTGTGCCCCTTTATCATCCTAGGAGAATAACCATTATGTTGCCAAGCGTAGCTTCTGTAATAGCTTCTGTAATAGCTTCTGTAGTAGCTTCTGTAATAGCTTCTGTAGTAGTGTCTTGGTACTGATGTAAATCTTTTTGAGTTATCAATAAAGTTGAATTTCTTCTTCTCAGATCTGATATTTTCTGTGAATGTGCTCTTTTGAAACTTCAGCACCTTCTAATGCATTGCCGATTGTTCTGAAAATAAATCAAAAACTTAGAAAAATGCCAGAATCGAAGTACTTCACCTTTGGTTGAAACTATGGTGCTGGTTTGTTTAACAGATAAGTCAAATAATGTAAGTGTCAGATCCGAGGTATTCCGTTCTAGGAAACTTTAGTTGACAGGTGCTCGGAACTTCTGCCTTTGGATAGACTGGATCACAGAATCCGCTAGTTGAAGATGGTCCAGGCTCTGAAGGCCTGTGCATTAATAGATAAACCAGGCTCTGGAGGCCTGTGCATTAATAGATAGACCAGGCTCTGGAGGCCTGTGCATTAATATATGGACCAGGCTTTGCAGGCCTGTGCATTAATATATGGACCAAGTCATAAGACTTGTGCATTAATAGATGGACCAGGCTCTGAAGACCTGTGCATTAATAGATGGACCAAGTCATAAGACTTGTGCATTAATAGATGGACCAGGCTCTGAAGACCTGTGCATTAATTGATGGACCAAGTCATAAGACTTGTGCATTAATAAATGGACCAGGCTCTGGAGGCCTGTGCATTAATAGAGGGACCAGGCTCTGGAGGCCTGTGCATTAATAGATGGACCAGGCTCTGGAGGCCTGTGCATTAATATATGGACCAAGTCATAAGACTTGTGCATTAATAGAGGGACCAGGCTCTGAAGACCTGTGCATTAATAGATGGACCAAGTCATAAGACTTGTGCATTAATAGATGGACCAGGCTCTGAAGACCTGTGCATTAATTGATGGACCAAGTCATAAGACTTGTGCATTAATAGATGGACCAGGCTCTGAAGGCCTGTGCATTAATAGAGGGACCAGGCTCTGGAGGCCTGTGCATTAATAGATGGACCAGGCTCTGAAGGCCTGTGCATTAATAGATGGACCAAGTCATAAGACTTGTGCATTAATAGATGGACCAGGCTCTGGAGGCCTGTGCATTAATAGAGGGACCAGGCTCTGGAGGCCTGTGCATTAATAGATGGACCAGGCTCTGAAGGCCTGTGCATTAATAGATGGACCAAGTCATAAGACTTGTGCATTAATAGATGGACCAGGCTCTGAAGGCCTGTGCATTAATAGATGGACCAAGTCATAAGACTTGTGCATTAATAGATGGACCAGGCTCTGAAGGCCTGTGCATTAATAGATGGACAGTTTTAAGGAAGTAAAAGGAAAAAAATCTTCATTGATAATACTTCCGCAAGTGTTCTACGTTCCATGGCCTAGGAACAGGTTTCCCAGTCGTGTCTTCAAGCCAGTAAGTGGTAGGTCGAACGACCTTCGTTACTTTGTAGGGGCCTTCCCAATTTGGTGACAACTTTCCCATGGTGGGATCCTTGGTGTTCTGAAAGACTCTTCTTAAGACGATGTCTCCAACTTGAAAGCTGACTGTCTTGAGTCCTATCCTGGATTTATTGACCATTCTTTGTTGGTAGGCTTCCATCCTGATGCTGGCCTGATCCCTTCTCTCTTCGAGCAAATCCAAGTTCTCCATCAGCTGCTGATCATTGGATTCTTGCTCAAAGGCCTCAGTCCTCAGAGTTGGCATACCGATTTCAACCGGAATTACTGCTTCTGTCCCATAGGCTAATGAGAAGGGTGTTTCAGAGGTGGGAGTTCTTCTGGTTGTACGGTAGGCCCAAAGGACTCCTGGGAGCTCTTCTGCCCACTTCCCTTTGGCTTGTTCCAACCTTTTCTTTAACCCATCAAGGATTGTTCGGTTGGTGACCTCTGCCTGCCCATTTGCTTGTGGATGGCCTGGAGAGGCAAAGTGCTGCCTGATGTTGAGATTTTCGCAGAATGCCTCGAAGCCTTTACCAGTAAATTGTGTCCCATTATCCGAGATAATTACACGTGGTATGCCAAACCTGCAGACAATGTTCTTTTAGGTGAAGCTTTCGACTTCCTTTTCTGTAATATGCGTTAAAGGCTCGGCTTCGGCCCATTTAGAGAAGTAGTCGATAGCCACCAAGAGGTACTTCCTGTTTGGAGGTGCTCGTGGTAACGGGCCCACAATGTCCATTCCCCATTGAGCAAAGGGCCAAGGACTAGGAATCGGGATGAGCTCGTGCTGAGGCTGGTGTTGGTACGAGGCGAATCTCTGACATTTGTCACACTTCCGAACATATTCTTTAGCCTGTTTCAGCATGCCGGGCCAGTAGTAGCCCTGTGATAGAGCTCGGTGGGCTATAGTTCTGCCCCCATTGTGATTCCCGCAAATTCCCTCGTGAATTTCAGCCAAAACATATTGTGACTCGTCTGGAGCCAAACACTTTAACAGAGGTTGAGAATATGACCTCCTGTAAAGTTTGTTGTTCAGGATCAGGTACCGAGCCGCTCTGATTCGGATTCTCCTGGCTTTGTTTTTATCCTCTGGGAGGAGCCCGGATCTTAGATACTGGAGGATTGGGGTCATCCAGCTCTGGGTCTGTTCATCAATTTGAGCAACTGATGCTTCCTCAATGCTAGATCCTGGCTGAAAAGAGATTTTAACGGTGGAGTCTGTTTCAGACTTGAGGCGGGAGGCCATGTTAGCCAGAGCATCTGCTCTGCAGTTCTGACTTCTCTCAATCTTCTGGATAGTGAAAGTCTAGAAAGAATGCTTTAAATGGTTCACCAATTCGGAGTACCGAAGCATCCTGTCATCCTTAATGGCAAACTCTCCCAAAACTTGGCTTACTACCAGTTGGGAGTCAGAGAAGACATCGAGGTTCTGAGCCTCGCATTCCAGGGCAAGCTTCATTCCTAAGATTAGGGCCTCATATTCAGCTTCATTATTAGAAGCTCTAAATCCCAGGCTGACTGCTTTTTCCGATGTAAGTCCATCAGGGGACTGTAGTACCAGTCCTACCCCTGATCCTTGATCGGTTGACGAACCATCAATATACAACAACCAGGTTCCTGTAGTTTCGGCGATTTGTGCTTCGTTCTGCAGTGCCGGGGTGAACTCGGCTACAAAGTCAGCTAAGGCCTGCCCTTTAATGGAGTTTCGGGGTACATATGCTATGTCAAACTCCCCTAGCTCCACAGACCACTTGACCAATCTTCCCGATACCTCGGGTTTCCTCAGTATTGACTTTAGAGGATAGGCAGTTGGAATCTCAATTGGATGGGCCTGGAAGTAAGGTCGAAGCTTCCGGGCTGATATGACCAAGGCATAGGCCAGCTTCTCTACTTCTGGGTATCTTTTCTCCGTGTCAAGTAGTGCCCTACTGACGTAGAATATAGGCCTCTGTACCCCTTTGTCCTGTCTGATTAGTGCGGAACTGACCGCGTTCTCAGAGACTGCTAGGTACAGGAGCAGCTTTTCTCCTTGTACAGGTTTTGACAGGAGCTCTAGAGAGGCTAGGTACTCCTTTAGTTCTTGGAAGGAATGCTCGCATTCTTCTGTCCATTGCAAAGCCTTGCTGCCCTTTAGAGCTTTAAAGAAAGGTAGGCAGCGATCGGTGGACTTGGATATAAATCTGCTCAATGTGGCGACTCTGCCGTTCAGTGCCTGAATCTCCTTTCTGGTCTTTGGCGACTTCAGTCCAATCAGGGCTTGGATCTGAGTGGGATCTGCTTCGATACCTCTTTGAGAGACGATGTACCCCAAGAATTTTCCCTTCGTAACTCCGAAGGTACATTTCGAGGGGTTGAGCTTCATCTTGTGCTGTCTGAGGATATCGAAGGTCTGGGCTAAGTGCTGGAGGTGGCTGCCTTTCTGGAGGCTCTTTACCAGCATGTCGTCGATGTATACCTCGATGGTGCTGCCAAGCAGTGGGCTGAACATCTTGTTCACCAACCGTTGGTAAGTGGCTCCAGCATTCTTCAAACCGAAAGGCATCACTCTGTAGCAGTAGAGTCCTCTTTCGGTTATGAAGGAAGTCTTTTCCTGATCTGGAGGGTACATCTGGATATGGTTGTATCCAGAGTAGGCGTCCATGAAACTCATAAGCTCATGCCCTGCAGTGGCGTCAACCAGTTGATCTATTCTCGGCAGTGGAAAGCTGTCCTTGGGGCATGCTTTGTTGAGGTCTGTATAGTCAACACAGACTCTCCACTTGTCGTTCTTCTTCTTGACGAGCATAGTGTTGGCTAGCCACTCGGGATAGAAAACTTCCCGTATCATCCTGGCGTCTAGCAGCCTCTGGACTTCTTCGTCTATAACCCGATGCCGTTCGGGAGCGATCGGTCTTCTCTTCTGTCTGACTGGGGGGTGATCTGGATCTACCATCAGTTTGTGAGTTATCAGATTAGGATCTATCCCCTCCATGTCCCTGGTTTCCCAAGCAAAGATAGAGAGGTTGTTCTTCAGAAACCTGACTATCTTTTCCTGCTCGGCGGGCGTAAGGTCTGGGCCGATGTACAAATAACACCCCTCTGCTTCTGAACTGACCAGTATCTTGATGGGCTCGCCAACAGGCTTGGCTCGGCTATCACGTCCCCTTGGGCTCAGGGGCTCTTCAACGCTGGATGGGCAATCTTCCACCTCGGGAGTGTGAGTGAAAACCGGATCTGCACAGTCCCGAGTGTACTGTAATTGCTATTTTGGAGCTGTCTCCTTGAGGGCAATAGCGTGACATTCTCGTGAGGTTGGCTGACATCTTCGGACCGAGTGCACGCTCTGATTGTGGACGTACTTCAGACACTGATGAAGGGTCGAAGTGACCGCCCCTATCTGGTGTAACCAGGGTCTCCCGATGATGACGTTGTATGGAGACTTCATGTTCAACACCATGTATTCAGAGATGGTGGTCTTCTGCCCTTCACCTTCCCCAATAGTGGTAGGAAGGTCAACTCTCCCCAGGGGGTTGCTGAGGTTGCCATCAAAAGCTGCCATTACGGCAGTGGTGGGCTTGACGCTGTCCTGGTCTATGCCCATCCGCCTAAGCGGTTCATAGAATAGAATGTTGACTGAGCTGCCAGTGTTGACTAGGACTCTTCTAGTTTCGAAGTTGGCGATTCTGAGGGTGATAACAAGGGCATCGCTGTGAGGGCAGTGTACCCCTGCTAGATCTTGCTCGGTGAACTGGATCTCTGGCCCTGGCTTGAGCCTCTTTTCGACGTTGGAGACCTGCAAGATGTTTGGGGCGGTTCTGGCCTCCCGAGCATATCTTTTTCTTGCCCTGTTGGACATTCCTGTAACAGGGGAATCAGCATGGACGACGTAGATAACATGGTTGTTCTGCCTCTGAGGCTCGTTTCGTCCTTCCCGCTGCTCTTGCCTCTGTTCGGGCCTCTGATCTGGCCGCTGCTGAGGCTTGTCTTCTTGGGGGTTCTGCCTTCCGTCTTGTTTGACGAACTCCCGAAGACGTCCCTTCTTTATGAGCTGTTCTATCTCATATCGGAGGGTCTTGCAAGTGTTAGTAGTATGCCCATGATCTTTATGGAAATTGCAATACTTACTTTGGTCCCGCAAGCTGGGATCTCCTTTGATCGGCTCTGGCCACCTCAAGTTCTCCCGATCTCGGATCTGCTGGAGTACCTGGTTCGGAGTGGTGTTCAAAGGCGTGAAGTTGGTGAACTCCCTTGGTGCGGAGTTGTACACAGCTCTGGGAGCTGTTTTCTTCTCTGGGCTTCTGACCCTCTTTTTGTTGGAGTCTTTTCTGTGATCCTCCTTCCTATGGTCCTCCCGCTTCGGATTATCCCTCTGGGTCTGATCCTTGCCCTTCTGGGCTGAGCGGTTGGCTTCTTCCAGGTTGATGTATTTTTTGGCCCGATCCATCAATGCTGCCATATCGGCCGGGGGGCTCTTTGTCAAGGAATCTCTGAAGCCACCTTGGGCAAGCCCGGCAGTAAGGGCCGCAACAAGGAATTTCGGGCTGCAATCCGTGATCTCAGTGAGCTCGGTGTTGAAACGGGCAATGTAGGCCCGGAGGGATTCCTCCCTGGTCTGCTTAACATTCAGCAGGAATTCTGGCCCCCTTCTAAGCCTCCTGCTGGTCATAAATCTATCCAAGAATTGTCTACCGAGCTCGTAAAAGCTGGCAACGGAGTTCGGAGGGAGGTTGTGGAACCACTTCAGAGCTGTTCCCTTCAAGCTGGTGATGAACGTTCGGCACATGAAAGCATCTGAGGCTCCGTGAAGGGCCATCGTATGCTGATAATGAGATAGGTGATCCCCTGGATCTCCAGAACCGTCATAGAGAGTGAATTTGGGCACCACGAACTTTCTAGGCCTCTCTTCGGACATGATGGCGTGGGTGAACGGAGTGGCTAGTCTTCCGAGCAGCCTGGCCAGTTCGTCTTGCTCTGGAGGGTTCGAGGTCCTCTTAAACCGATTGTCCGGTCCATAGACTCGGCAATCTCCTCTACCCTTCGCGGGTCTCTGAGTCTGACATCTTGTGAACCCAGCCTGACAGCCTCGGCTTTAGGGTAGTAGGGTGGAGTGCGCCCTTCGGATGGAGGAGGAATCCGAACCGGTGGGACTGGCGCTGCATGATAAGGTTCCTGTGGTGCTGGGGGTGCTCCCGAAACCCTAGGAGTTGGGGCTCGAGTAATGCTCCGGTAATGCACGTCGGGGACAAAAGCGGATGTTCCCCAGCCAGGGACTGTTGATGGCTGTGGATCTCGGCCAGCGTGAGCGATGCCTGAGGGGTGCCCAGGCTGGTTAGTGGGGGCCTGCCCACGAAGTTCTTCATTCCCCGTGGCAACCGGGGGTTGCGTTCCTGCAACGAAGTTGACCGGTGGGCTAGGAGAAGCCGCCGCTTGGTTCTGCGTGAGCGTTGCCAGCGTTCTAGTAATGGCTAGCAACTGCTCCTGCACCAGTTCATTGTGTCGTTTTATTGCTTCGATCTCTTGTCGCATAGGGTTGGCCGCTGGTCCCCTTGTGCGTGGAGCAGGCGGCTGACGCTGAGCGTTTTGCGAACTCTGAGTATTCTGTCGGGGTCGGAGATTTGGTGCCATGGTTTTCCGGTGGGGAAAAGATGAGTTTACGAATAAAGCACGTAGAGATTAGTCGTTCCCACAGACGGCGCCAAACTGATGCTGCACTTTTTGACTCGCAACACGTGAGGGCTCCGTGACCTGTAGAACACTCAGAAAGATGATCAGAGGACCACCGGATTGGCTCCGGCGGTAGCCGCTCCGCTACTTAAGTAAGTAAGGGAATTGAAAGACTGTATTGAAAGTCAAAGAATGAGCATAAGAATCCAAAGCGTACCTCTAGGGTTTAATATATAAGCCGTGGTTCTCCTAATTTTGATTAGGTTTTGCCGCCACGAATATCGGGATTTGATCATCAGAGATTTGCAGTTACCTTGTGGAGCATTGAATCGTAGATGGAGATAACCATAGATAGTAGTTTCCGTGTTGAAGGCTGTTTCCTTATTCCCCGCTTAACGGCTGTTAAGGAAACCATATATGCAGTGTCGAATAAATACTGTCCAGAACAGGAGGTCTGGACGATGTACATGAGAATATCCTGAACGCTCCATCTGTACTGTATGACCGAGTTCATCGGTTCTGAATGATATATAAATAAGAATGCCCCGAAGGCTTATGGCTGCTCTGTATGATAGACATATATGAGAATACCCCGAAGGCTTGTAGCTGTTCTGTATGACCGAAATATACGAGCTCTGTAGGATCGAGATTTGTTAATCTGATAGGCACACGTGTCTCAAACTGATTGGTGTGTCTGTTTATGGTATATCACCACCTAATATTCACAATACTTCATATGTATAAGTATGTCACAACCCACCCTCACTCGGTGGCCACAATTCATGTAAATTAAATATACATCCCTTGTTTTCAACATACACATCTATTTGTCTCAATATATACATATGATGTTCATTAAATAAAGATATCCTACATATTATTTGGGTTTAAACCCTTACACTTTAAAATGGCCCAAGGCCTATGGTTCACTATTTTTCGAATTTAAATACAAGTTATTAGGGCTTATGCCCATCTATACAAAAATATGCCCCAAGAGCCAAATATGCTTCGTGGCCAATTTCTCCTCCACTCTCCAAGACTTGGTCAAGTCTCATGTATCCGGAGCCTCATCTATAATATGATATCCTACGAGGGGTCAACACAACCGTTGGTATGACACAATGATAATGCTAGGAACAAATTTAAGACGTGGCATGTGCAAATGTACATTTTAAAAGCTGTAACCCTAAAATCCCTCAATGATATGCAATATCAACATGCATGACACACACATGCAACTTTATGCCACCCATGTCTCGCTTCACGGCTCTTCCCCATTGGCATGCAAGTACCAATGTATATCTTGCTTTACGATCTGGACCCCGTTGGCTTGCAAGTACTAATGGCTAATTTTGGGTTTTTCACCATAGGATCTACACCCTCATAATGCATAGCACCAAAGTGTTCAACTCACACCATGTTTCCAAGGATTCACACCATGCCTTAATTTTTCTCAATGCAAATTCTATGGAACATTTCATCAACACATGTGTATAACTTAAATTATGCCTCATTCATAAAGTAAAGCATAACTTCAAATTCACAACACTTTGTCTACATGAATGTAAGTCACAATTCAATGAATTAAACATATGATCAAGTTTTATGTTCATTACTTTAGCAATTTCTCAAAGAAAATACAAATATACAAACTACCAATACATGAGATGAATCGTAACTCTCAAACTACAAGAGTTTCTCTACATGAACATAAGCTAAAATATAATAATCCAACACATATACAAGGTACACCTTCATCATGGTAACAAATTGTTAAGAAACTTAGAGAACACCAAAGTACCTAAACTACCAACTCTAATTTTTCAAAGAAACTACCACCTAAGTGATTTTCTAACATCAAGTAAACACTTAAATCACTCAACTGACCTATAAAAAGGCAAAGAAACTTAAATCTATTCCTAACTTAGCAAGATATCATACCTAAAAGGGTTTTTCTCAACCCTTGGAAGTTGTGTTTGCTGAATAGCTGAACCGATTGGTGAGAATATATTTCTTGGCGTGGGGAACAACTTTCTAGAAGGAAGTCTTGCAAGAATCTTGGCCTAGGAGTATGTTTTGGTGGCTTGAAGATTGGAAAACCTAGGTTTTCCCTTCATTTTTTCTCCCCTGCACGAATTCTACTCTTTCTCTATACCAAAATGTGATTTTTAACACTAAGGGGCTGTATTTATACTAAAAGGGCAAAAGGGCAAAATGACCTTTTTGCCCTTAATGAATTCGAGACCCTGTTACACTACAACCCATCCTGAAACGCCTCAATTTGAAATTTTTCTTTAGCCAAAGTTCTTAAAAATATTTTAAATAAAAATTTTCAAAAAAAATTTATTTTCACCTATGGCCGGGTTTGGCCGGTTCCACCCGGGATGCCCTTTCGGTCCTATTTTTTAAACTATCTCCGAATAGGCTAAAATTATTACAGGAGGTGTATTTTAACATTCTAAGCATATTTTTATTCTATTTCATACTCAAAATATATTTCTAAACATGACTTATAGCTAAATGATGCATATGTAGTGCCCTACTTGCAAACAATGTATGAATAGTACCCTACCGGCAAAACGAAAAATTTATCCTTATTTTTTAGATCTCTATAGAATTATTCTTTAATTCAATATGTTTTGTGTACAATAGTTTCAAGAATTCTTTTATTTTTTTCCTTTTTACTTCCTTCATGCTTTTTTAGTTCATCCCATGTTATTTGTTTCCAAATCATAACATAATAGTATAAGTGTTGGGTTCATAACCATAGCGAAAGCAATTTTAAAAATTTATTTGGATATTTTTCTTTACATAAATCATATAATCTTGAAAAGAGGGTTAGAATTTGTCACGCCCCGAATTTCCACAAACCCGAGGGTGGGCGATATAAAACGAGAAAGGTAATTAAATGACAATTTAAAGGATTTAACTAGATAGACATCCATTCTCATCAACACATAAAATGTAAAGTACAATCAAGAAAACAAATTGTTTATGTCATTATGGGCTTATGCCCTTACATCTTAAAATATGCCCCCAAGGGTCAAATGCACTTATAGGTTCCCTTCTCTTTCTTTCGTTTAAACTTCCTCAAATCTCAAGTAGTAGGGGCGTCATCTGTAAGATGTTATCCCACGAATGGGTCAGCTCAACTATTGGTATAATATAATGCTAATGCAATAAACAAAATTAAGGCATGGCATGTGCAAGTGTATATTTATCTCTACATGTCATCCAATATCATCAATGCAGAACATGAGCAATATGCATGACGCACCCATGCAAACTCTATGCCACACCCATGTCTCACTTTACGGTCCTTCCCTGCTGGCATGAGTACCACCTGTATGTCTCACTTTACGGTCCGTCCCCACTGGTATGAGTACCAATGGCCGATTTTGGGTTTTTCACCACAGGATCTACACCCTCATAATGTATAGCACCACGTGCTCAACCCACACCATGCTTTCAAGGAATCACACTATGCCAATATGCCTTGATTCCACCATGCAATAATACAATCTCAAATAAACAATATATCAACACATGAAGCAGGCTTTAAGTAATGTATATTCTACTTAAAGCAACAATGACATTAAATCACAAAACTCCTTCCATAAGTCTGCATATCATGAACAATCAATTTAATCACATGCTTGATTTACACATTCACCATCTTGCCAACTCTCTAAAAACATAAATCACACATTATGCCAACATATGGAATATACACATAGTCAAAACCCACATCTATCACTTAACCAAATTTTCAGAAAGAAAACAAGAAACACATAAGCGTATAAACAATTAAGCAAATATGTGAATCATTAAGTCAACATGGCAATCATTCCTAAACTTAATCCTATTTCATACTTAGCAAAATATCAAACCTGATGGGTTGGTCTCAACCCTAAGAAATCGTGCTCGCAATGTAACTGATCTAATAGCGAGAATGTTGAAGGTCAGACCACCTTCTCCTTGCCTTTCAGTGTCCCTAAAATCTTGAAATGTAACTCAGTCCATTTGCTACTTGAATTATGCTATTCATCAAATTTTATGTCTTTATTTTATGTTTTTATTTTACTAAAATAAACTCTACCATTGAGTCCGGAATGTCGAAAAAAGTCGGTTTAGGCTTTCACGGAACTCAATTTGGACATCTATACCGAAAATGGCAAAATAGTCATTTTGCACTTTTACAGGTTCTTACTTTCCGAGACCTCTTTTCGCAAATCGGACTCAAGGTTGAGTCCAAAATGCTCAAAATAATACAAATTCACTATTTGTTTACTTAAATCAGAGTTCGTTTGACTACTTTTTGACTCAATGACATTTTTGTAATTTTTTTATTTTTAATTAATTAATTAATATTTTATTCAGGGGGTCAAACTATAATTTTTAAAAGTTCTGGGGTCAAATTAGGATTTCTCAAAGTTCTGGGGTCAAATTAGAATTTCAAAAGGTTGAGGGGTTAAATCAAAATTTCCAACTTTCCTATTCCAAATCCGAATAGCCAAATAGTGGATAAGTCCCCAAAATAGGGATAGGAGATCCCTATTCCTAATCTCAATTTTCAATTTCAATTTATTAAACCTGTAGCCAAACACCCCCAATCCCATTTTTAACTTATAACATACGACTGACACGTGTGGGTGGGTCGAGATTAACCCGACCTTTAACTAATCCAAACCCAACCCGACCCGAACCCATACCCTGAACAGTCCTTCTTCTTCCTCGACTTTGCGGTAGGGTTCCGACGAGATTCCGGCGTCTTCTCCGGCGTCGGTGACATTGTTCCGATCGATTTTTCAAGGTATTAAAATGCAGTTTTCTTCTATTTTCCCCAAGGATCTCATATCCAAGCTCGGTTTTGGATTTAAATCACTAGATCATCATGAATAGAGGGTCAAACCCTCCAGCCGACTCTCCGGCCAAGTCTAAAACTCCATTTTCGTGGCTTCTCTGTCACTGTTTTCACCCCATTTTAATCCCAAATGTTTTCTACAACTCATCTCACTAATTCCCTATCATTTATTTTGAGTTTTACCCATAAAATCGTGCAACTCGATTGTATTTCTCCTAACCTGCAACTCCCTTTTTCTCTCTTGTTTTTGAACCATTTAAACTGATTCCTTTTGTATTTTAATATACATTTCATGCTCTACAAGACCTCATAATTCATACCAACTATCATGCTTTAAAAATTTAAAACAGAACTGAACTAGGTGTACCTTTTTCTGAGTTTTTCTTCTGTTGCAGCTTTTTTCCTCTTCTCCCCCCCTTTTTGGTTCCAGTCCTTGAATCCCTCTGTGTCTCACGACCTCTCTCACGCAACCTCTCCTTTTCTGGTTTTCTCTCAACCAACACAACCGTACTCACTCTACATATACACACAGGTATATATGTAATATCCCGACCCGGGATACGTCACGTATACCGAGGTAAGTCGATTATATGGTGTAACTTGAGCGGTAAGATATGTATATCATAATATTTTCATGGAAATGAATGACTGGAACTGTGAATGATGGAAATGAATGATCAAGGCTAGGTAACACCCGAGCACCCCAGGGCATTACATCGTAATGCGTGTATACAAGTATTTCCATGCATGCATAAGTGAACATAGATTTGTAGCTCGATTAAAATGAATATATGTAAATGTGATTAAAAATAGAATTGTACCACTACATATACATGTATATCTATGTATAAAAAGGATGTATTCATGTGCATATATATGTATATAATATAAGGTATTATACATGCATTATGTATATTATGTATATAATTATATGTAAAAGAAATGAAAAAGGGAAAAGGGACACTGCCCTTGGGCAGTATACAGGTGGACTGAATGTAAGGTGTGTGTGTGTCTCGGTTAGGTGAAGTGTGTGTGTTATATATATATATAATATGATATATGTATATATGAGTGCCCAACAAGTCTCCCAAGCCATTTAATGCAAAGTTTGCATTTGGCAGAGGGAACACAGAACTTAGGTCAAGGAAAGGGGCCATAGAAGGGGGAGTAACCGAGAGAGAAAGAGGAGAGAGGCGGTGGAACCTTTTCTCTATATATGTACATATGGGTGAGAGTTGAGAGGCAAAAAGAAAACAGAGATTGAGAGAAAGGTTGACAAAGAACTCAGGAGCAGAAATAGGAAAGTTTGGAGGGTCACAGAGGGCAAAAATCCGAACACCCAGGTAAGCCATTTAGTTCTGTTTTTGAGATCTTAAGCATGAATGTTTGATCCAAATCTAGGGTCTTGATAAGCATGCTTTTAGCTTTTAAATGCAAGAAGAATGATAGAAAAAGGTTTAGAAACTATAGAGATATTCTAAGTTGCAGGTTATAGAGAATAATCGGCCGTGGGTCATTTCATGCATTAAACCTTGTTTAATCGACCCAAGCATGACCCTATGATGTGCAGAAAACTGTTAGAAACAATTAGGGGTCAAAACAGTGATCAAAACGCCATGAAAATAGAAAATATCACTTGGCCGGAGAATCGGCCGGAGATATTTAAACCCTATTTCGTGAAGATGGGGAGGGATTCAATGGAAACCGAGAGTGGATTTGAAATCCTTGGGAAGAAGGGAATAAAATGGCATTCAAAATGAGGGGAAAAACCACCGAAAAATATGTGACAGTCGCCGGAGAAGACGACTGTTCACGCCGGAACCCTACCGGAGTTCTGAGGAAGACGACCGGAAAGTCGTGTGATTATCGGGTTAGAATTAGACCGGATCCGGGTTCGGATCGGGTCGGTACCCGACCGAAAATAAGGGGTTAAGTGATACTGTGTCGTTTTGGTTTTTAATTTAAATAGATTTGGGCTTGTTTGGTTACACGGATAGTAAATTGAAATTGGGTTTGGGGTTATCCAAACCAAGGATGGGATAGGAAATCAGGGTTATTAAAATCCGGTTTTTAAACTAAAGTGAACCGTTTGGTTCAGGGGAAGGGTGGACCGGTTTAGGGTTTCTGGTCCTGAACCAACTGGTTCAGACCGTAGGTTTTGGAAATTATGAACCGGCCCCAAATGTTTTAAGAAATTCCACTAAGGCCCAAATAGAAAAATTAATAAAATATTAATTTTTACAAATATGCCCCTATTTCAAAAATAGGTCAAACGAAGTCCAAACGATACAAATGAATAGTCAAAACCTATTATCTCGGATGTTCTGAGTCCAATGGTGGGGTCCGTTTTACGAGATGAGACCCCGAAGGATAAGATACCGTAAAAGTGCAAAATGACCATTTTGCCCTTTTTAGTACGAAAGTCCAAATGGAATTCCGCGAAAGCCTAAACCGACTTTCTTCGGCGTTTCGGACTCAATGGTAAAGTCTAAAATAGTATTTGAAATACTTATGATAGAAAGGCATAAAATTTGATGAATAGCATTTATTCTGAAACGTATTCACTGATATATAGGAAACTCGACAGGCAAGGGTACACTCACGGATTCCTGATCTAGAATCACGATAGAGGTAAGTAAATTCACCTTCTCTTCCATATGGTGTTTCCTAGCCAAGTTTATTCTCTTTACTGCCAAGCTTGTACTCTTGAAAGTACCTTACGTTATTGCTATCCACAATGCGATATTGTTCTATCTTGTGGACATTGATTGACTGCTATGTCGTTGTTATCATGTTGAACCATGCCTTGAAAGGCTTACTGCTATGTCTTTATTGTCTGCTATGTCTTTATTGTGAACCATGCCTAGAAAGGCCTACTGTTATGTCTTTATTGAATATATGACATTCCATTTTTATGCTTCTATGGAATTATGAATAATCATGATATGTTATGAATACGGGATTTGTGCTCGGTCACAACATCCATCTGATGCTTTCTGTATCGACTGGAGACCTAAGGGTCAAGTACATAAATGGACAGGTGGCAGGAATGAATTCCTCGAAGGCTTTCCACCGGCAATTGACTGGCATAAACATTGGCATTTCCATTGCATTTCCATTGGCATTTCATTTACATTTGCATTGGCATTTTACCTGAGAACAGAGTAAATGCATCTCCTAAGAATTGGTATGATTACGTTATTGAATAACACTATTCCTTATGACTTATCTTAAACTGAGAGGACACTCTTCATTGAATTGATTGTGATCGGTTTATTGTGGCAGAACTTCTTGTTGTTGTATTGTTGTTGAGAGATTCATGTTGATGGTGTATCCATTACTCCTAATTGAACATTGTGACTTATTATTCATTGGCCTTCATGGCAACTGTTCTCATTGGCTATCACAGTATCTTACTTCTTATGATTGGCTATCATAATATTATTCATGGATTCATTGATCATCGATACCAGTGTCAGAGATCTGTTTTACTTACTGAGCTTTGTAGCTCATTCCACCCCACTTACCCCCATTTCAGGTGATGACGCTGCGAGACCCTAGTAGGAGTCAGAGAGCGTAAGGGGACATTTTGAAGTACTGTATCAGTCTATGTTAGTTCTCCCATGTATTCACCACCCCCGGGTGCTGGTTACGTTTGGTTCTTATTTTGATTATGTAGAACCATATTATGTATTGTAAAGACTTCCGCTAACATTGTGTATTAAAAGACTTCCACTGATGTACTATTACTGATAAGACTTCCGCTGTTCATTGTTTAAAATTTTTAGTACATTGCATATTAGTACTATGATACAGGAATGGAAAAAGTAGGGACGGCCCTCGGGTCGGCCCCGTGACACGAGATCCGCATAGGGTGGATTTCGGGTCGTGACAATATACATCCTCTCACGCCACCACCTGTAGCAGCCCTACTGTCCCTGACTTCTCCTTCTTTTCCTTCCTTTCATGTCCAAATCAGCTTTGCATCAAATACAAGTTGACATTGTTGGTTTATATATATATATATATATATATATATTATTTCACACCCATATACACTGTAGCACACAGCCGTACACACACTTTGTCACCTGCACACACACACAGTCCCCCCACTTGCACACCCACAGTTGGCATGCACTCATTTTTGTGTGTATATATATATATATATTTAAGCACGTGTATATATATATATATATATATAACATATAATATCATAAACATATACATACATGCATATACCTCACATATACATATATATACATACACACAAGTACATAGATGATACACATTACATACACACACACTTATATTAAAAAAAATATTTGTTTATTCCAAAAAAAATATTTCGGGTCTTTACAGAATTACCTTGTTCTTGATAATCTTGATTGTTAAAGAAGGCTTCTTGAAGAGATTGATGCAATCTTCCTTCTCTTACTCCTCTAGGTCTTCTCCTCTTTTCCCTTAGGCAAACCATATCACAGAAGAGTGGGTTGTCTTTTATTTTTGTCTTGCATAAAAACTTATGATAAACAACTCCCTACATATCATATATATAGGGTTTAACCTAATTAAGGCAAGAGAAAAGATCTAGTAGGTCCCACTACGTTAGCTTCCAATTAGTTAATTAAATCTCAATTATCTCATAATTAATTTTAATTGACTAATTAATTTCAATTAACTCTATTATATAATTGAAATTGCACTCCAACTTAGTAGAATAAATTAAACCCATTTGCACTATACTTTTGCAGGTGGCCCCTCTACATGGATACTAATAATCAGGGTTCCATATTATACTGTCAAATTAATTCTCTAATTATTTTAAGAACCTAATTCAATAATTATTAATCACTTGCAATTGGTCATCATTTCAATAAACAATTTGCTGAAAAGACCGGATCCGAATTTCAGTGATTAACCTATTGAGTTAGCACAAATGTGATATCCATCTCTCCAATATATAGAGTGTAGATTCCATCTTGAGAATATATGTTCCCACAGTCTAAATAATGACTTTCCAAGATACCGAAATGTTGATCTAAAAGACTTCACTTATTGGTAACTCAAAGTCATCACTATTCAGAACTTAAGTTCATTATCCTCTTAAGATTAAGAACTTACTGTGAACAATAAATAAGAAACTTATTAAAGGTGACAGTTCTAAACAATGCGTTTCTTATAAGGATCCAGTTCAGTGTATTCCTAATACATTAATACAACAACCTAAAGTCCACTACGCTGTTGGTTAAGATAAACCATCTTATCACGTAAAGGTTAACTGTATTATAGCTTTACAGATAAGATGTCCAATCTTATCAATAGCCGTGAACAATTCTAGAATTACCTATATAAGCAGTTCATATATTCTGTGTATAATTCTCATTTATACACATGAACTACTCCTAATGACAATTCAAGGACTAATCATATCATGATATAAAGCAACATCCAAACATATGGTAATATGAAACTCAATAATAAATCAAATCTATTAAATAATAATAAAATGTCTTGGATATGTAGGGCACACATCCTAACAAACTCTCACTTGCACTCACATCCATTCCCCATAACATCTGACACCAATCCTATCCACATGAAACTCGAAATGTTTAATAGGTAGAGCCTTAGTGAAAGGATCTGCAAGATTGTCTGCAGATGCAACCTTGGTGAAGATAACGTCTCTACGCTGAACGATCTCTCTGATAAGATGATACTTGTGCTATATGTGCTTTCCACCCTTATGGTTTCTTGGCTCCTTAGATTGAGCTACAACTCCACTATTATCACAATAAAAGACCATAGGCAACTGAGACTGTGGTACCACTTCTAGTTTAGAAAGGAACTTCTTGAGCCAAACTGCTTCCTTAGCTACTTCAGAGGCAGTTACATATTCCGCTTCAGTGGTTGAGCCAACAATACACTGTTACTTGATACTTCTCCTACTGATAGCTCCACCACCAAAAGTAAACACATATCCTGAGGTTGACTTTCTAGTGTCCTGATCTAACATAAAGGCAAAGTTTGTGTAGCCAATTGGAACTAGATCACCACCCCCGTATCTTAATATATAATCTCTAGTCCTTCCCAAGTACTTGAGTATATGTTTCATCGCAGTCCAATGATTTGGTCCTAGATTAGATTGATATCTGCTGACTATGCCCACTGCAAAACAAATATCTGATCTAGTACAAAGCATAACATATATAAGGCTTCCTACAGCTAAAGCATAAGGAGTCGCCTTCATGTGTTCCTCTTCCTCAAGTGTCTTAGGACACTGATTCTTGGACAGAGGTGCTCCGTGCCTAAAAGGCCATAAGCCTTTTGTCACGACCCGAGACCCCACCTTATGGGATCTCGTGTCGTGCACCTGATCCGATGCTGCTTGTCGAACCAAGGGTCTCAACTTGCAACACAATTAATGCTACTAACATGCAACAACTAAAATGCGGAAGAAAATAAATAAAAGCTGCATGTGATATATTTAATGTTTACAAAATGCGAAAATAAAATTTCTTAATACAATTGTTCATCCCCAAGACGTGGATAACATGGGAGAGCTATAAGACTGTCTGTACTAAGTATTACACTGCAGCTTCAAAAGCAAATGTCCACCTTCTAGCTATCAGACTCTAGGGTCTGTCCTCGATATTTGTGCATGCATAATGATGTGTAGTATCTGATGTGCTATGAAAACTCAGTAAGTAATACTCCTTTACTCTGCCATGTGTACAGGCGTATGTAAAGATGCTAGCCAGTCAATGAATATATAACTCAATATCAAATGATAGAAGTCAAGTGATAAGGAAATGAAATTTATGCTGTTGACAATATTATACTGCTACAGTCATGAGCTGTCTCAAGTATATATTGTCTACTCTCAATAAAAAGCTGTGAAATCTCATGATCATTCATAATGAAATAATATGATCAAGTTATGAAAATCAATAAATGATACTGATAACAACAAATGTGGATGGATTTTAACTTGGGGCTTGACATACCCCTTAATTCATTTTATTCTCTTTTTCCTCGATCTCTCAACCAAGCACTAACCCGTCGGTTCAGTACTCGCCTCGCAGATCCCACTTTAGCCGCCATTTTAAATACCACTTTTTATTCCGTTTTCTCGACCCGTAGGTCTAGTAAGCATCAAATGGAGTTTGTGACTGAGCACAAATCTGGCTACATTATAATATATCAAGATCATGCTAAATCCAATAAACAGTAAATGCAATAACACTATCTCAGCAGCGAAAAGAAACTGTTGCCTTAACAGGCCAATGTAAACTGGGCTGCTAAAATCGTAAGTCTTGCCCCTTGAGGCCTATGTACAAAGCGTACAGAAATCATGATCAAGATTTATAACAGTCAATGAATACTTTCCACAAGATAGAGCACTATCAATGTGGACTCAATAAATATTCTGGCATGTATGGAGTACAATAGATAATATCAGAAAGACTGTTGACATGGCTGGGAATGTAACACATGCAGAGATCAGACCTTTTCTTACCTCTTAAACCATTTCTGTTCTTTCACAATAAAACCAAGTCACTGTTCCTTCCTCTTTAAAATCCTTTAAATTTCTGGTTTTCTCTTGGTTCAGGTTCCTCTTTTTCACTTCTGTTTCCTTCAATCCACCCTCAGCTTCTTCCTTTTTTTATTCTTTCTTTCTATTTTTCCCTTTTACGCACATATATATATAGCCAACCCAACCGACTTGATTCTCTCTCTCTCTCTCTCTCTCTCTCTCTCTTTCGCAGCCTTCCTTGACTTCCTCCCTCTGCCCCATTTAATTTCTCTTTTTCTCTTTTCTAAGAATGCAGCTTTGCATTCAATTTTGTGGAGCCTTTGATGATATATATGTGTGTATATATATATATATTTAAATACACATATTTTGTCAACACACACACACTTACACACATAACCGTACACACACACACAATATCTTACTTGCATGCATGCCCTTGGTATGTTGCCTCTCTCTTATTTCCTTTTCTTCTTTAATACACATCCATATACCATACTTTATACATTATATATATATATGCATATACGATTATACCTTATTTATACGCCAATATATCTCTATATATATCCATTTCCAATAGTATATACATACACTTATTTTTTATGAACTATGCATGTGTCTATACGTAAGCATGCATAAAAATGCGTGCATGCACGCATTACGAGGCATAATTCTGGGTTGCTTGGGAATGGCTCGATACTAACTATATAACTGATACTATTTACTTTCTAAAACTGTACAGTACATTTGATATAATAATATAGAGATTTAAACAGCTCGGTTTACAACTAATAGTCCACTACCCGACCCGGTCTACCTCGGTATTTGTGCTAACCCGGGTCAGGGTATTACACCTTTCTTGGAATTATGCATTGCAAACTTGACAAGAATTTTGTCTATATATGTAGCTTGAGATAAGCTTAACATCCTGTTCTTCCGATCTCGCAAAAGCTTAATCCCGAGGATGTAATTGGCTTCGTCCAAGTCCTTCATATCAAGCTCATTCGCTAGCCAAACCTTTACCGTAGACAACTCCCCTACATCATTCCAAATGAGTAGTATATCATCCACATACAGAACTAGGAACACCAGCATGCTTCTTTCACTCTTCTTATATACACAAGGTTCATCCGAGTTTTGATCAAAACCAAATGACTTGATTGCCTGATCAAATTGGATGTTCCAACTTCGAGAAACTTGCGTAAGTCCATAAATGGACTTATGCAGCTTACATACCATATGCTCTTAGCCCTTAGTTATGAAACCATATGGTTTCATCATATAGATGTCTTCCTCAAGATAGCCATTCAAAAATGTTGTCTTGACATCCATTTGCCAAATCTCATAATCAAAATGAGCTGCAATGGATAAAAGAATCCGAATAGACTTAAGCTTAGTAACTGGTGAAAAATTTTCCTCATAATCGATACCCTCTTTTTGAGTAAACCTTTTCGCCACTAGTCTAACTTTAAAAGTCTCAACTAATCCATCGGGTCCTCTCTTTCTCTTGTAGATCCACTTACAGCCAATTGGTTTAATATTGGCAAGTGGTTCCACAAGTTTCCAGACCTGATTAGAATACATAGATTCCATCTCAGCTTTCATAGAATTTTGCCAAAGTTTCGAATCTTTATTAGGGGCCTAATAGTCCTCCCATTACGATGTGGCTCTGGTGTAATAGAAAATGTTGGAATAGAGGTATCTAGTCCATGATTATCATTTGCCTGAGGAATAGAAGAAGTATATGATGTTTCTTCTAAGGTGATCTTACTCTTGGGCTTCCGACCCATAATATAATCGTCCTCCAAAAAAACAGCATTCATGCTAACGAATACCTTCTGCTTACTAGGACTATAAAAGAGCCAGCCTTTTGTCCCCCTTAGGATTGCCAATGAAATAACTCAATTCTGATCTTAGTTCCAACTTGCTAGTATTTCCTTTCAGCACGTAGGCTAGACAACCCCAAATTCGGTAGTGGTTTAGACTTGGCTTGCGCCCAGTCCAAAGCTCTACTGGAGTCTTAGGAGCAGACTTAGTTGGAAATGAGTTCAAAATATAAACTACCATCTCCAACGCATACCCTCAAAGGAATATAGGCAAATCAGAATAACTCATCATTGACCTTGCAATATCTAAATATGTTTCTCCTCTCTGTTACACCGTTCTGTTGGGGTATGCCAGGTGTAGACAACTAGGATAAAATACCATTATCCAACAAATGCCGACTGAAGTCACTAGAGAGATATTCCTCAGCTTGATCAAATTGAAGTGATTTTATGCTCCTATCTCATTATTTTTCCACTTCTGCCCAAAATTCTTTGAACTTTTCAAAGGCTTCTGACTTGTGGTGCAATAGATAGACATAACCATATCTAGAGTAATAATCAGTAAAAGTGATGAAATACCCATAGCCCTAATATTTAAGGGTCCACACACATCAGTATGGATTAACTCCAATACTTCTTTGGCCCTGTTTCCCTTTGAAGGAAAGGGTCTTCTGGTCATCTTTCCCTCCAAATAGGATATACAGTCTGGCAGTGGTTCAATAACTAAGGAAGACAAAGTACCCTCCTTTACCAGTCTATTAATTCTATCCAGATTAATATGACCTAGCCTCAAATGCCAATAATAAGTTGAATTAGTAGAAGAAACTTTTCTTTTAAATGGTAAAGTTTATGATGCTTCATTCTTTTCGATGTCATGTATCTTATACATCCTAGGAGTAATCAAATAAAGACCATTAACTGTTGTGCTAGAGCATATAAAAGAACCACTATGTTTAATAAAAAAATTTGAATTAAAATAAATTGAATAACCTTGTTTTATTAAACTTGAAACTGATAATAAGGTCCTTCTAATGCTAGGCACATATAAACAATCATAAAGTACTAATGTCTTATTTGAAGAAAAACATAAACTAACTACTCCTACTGAAACCGCAACAACTTTTGCTTCTATTCCCAAGTGCAAGATAATCTCTCCATCACTTAGCCACTTGGTTTCCCGAAACCCCTACAACAAATTACAGATGTGATTAGTTGCACTAGAGTCTACACACCAGGAATCTGAAGTACCCGTTATATAGCTTACTTCAATAACAAGTGATTCGATTATACACGTGCTCTCTTTCTTGGCTAGATAATCTGGATAGTTTCTCTTCTAATACCCCATGACCCCGCTGTGGAAACTCTTTCCTTTGGGCTTAGTGTTTTCCCCTATGGTTGCCGCTTTCTTCCCTTTTCCAACACCCCCTTTAGGACCTATATTTCCCTTGGAGTTTTTGGGGTTCTGTTTCTTCTTCCACTTTCCCTTGCCTTTAGGCTTGGACTTAAAAGAAGAACCCTCAGCCACATGAGCACTAGAATGCCTTTTGATAATACCCTTCATTGCTTGTAAAGAGCTCAGAAGCTCAGCCAAAGTCAAATTCATTTTGTTCATGTTATAGTTCAGCTTAAATTAATTAAAAGAGTCAAACAGCAACTCAAGGATAATATCAACTTGGGACTCAACATCAATGTCCGCCCCTAGAACTTCTAGCACATTTTAAAAAGTCAATCATTTTTAAAACATAGTCTCTTATTGGAGTTCCTTCTGCCATCTTAGTGTTAATGAGTGCTCTCATGGCAGTCTGCCTAGCAGGACGCCCTTGATCCCTAAATATCTCCTTTAAGTTAAGGATCATATCTCTAGTTATTGGGAAACTCTTATGTTGATACTGTAAAACATTTGACATCGAAGCTAAGATATAGTAACATGTCATCTCATCAGCCTTGACCCACCTAGAATAGCGGTTAATGTCCTCTTGGGGAGCATCAACCCTGGAAGGTCTAGGCTATCCATAATAATCACATATTTGTACCCCTCTGCAGTAAGGACAATGTCCAAATTCCATTTCCAGTCCACATAATTAGGTCTAGTCAACTTATTTTCTTTCAAGATGATAGCAAGTGAGTTAAATGAAAACATCTAAGAATCATATATATAAGCACATACATTAGCATGAATGTAAATAAATAGTAAAATAACTTTTACTCTCATTAATGCATAGTGGTATCCTCAAGCCATTATCAATGAATGCATTGAAACCTAACCTTATAAACAACATGTTTCATGGGGATGACAATGTCATTTATATGATTAGAAGGACCATCATATTCTATATGATTTCACTATCTAGACATCTTATGTCAAATGAAACATATTTTTCAATATCCTTTTGCCTTCAAAAGACATTGATAGACTCTGTGGGGAGAATATCATTCCCTTTGATCAAGTGTATACTATTATCTCAAATAAAAAGACAACCATTGTAAGTAGTGTCCCCGTGAGGAGGTCATCCTCAACCCATCTCTTTCTTTTCTATCCTACGAGGTTTATACTTGTAACTATCTCTAACTAGATAGTCACCCTCCGTGGGGAGGCCATTCGAAGATGGCTCAGGGCGCCTATTTTTGTCTTACTATGGGCCAATGATGGAAAACCATGGGAGCTTTCTTAAAGCATTCCTCTCCCACTTGTTTTCATAAATTGAGAAGCTTTATTATACAACACATGCATAATTATATTAACCTATTCATGGATCAAAATTAATCATGTGATTTTATGAAAATAAACATGCAACCATAAAATTAAAAGTATCTCTCATGGCCAACTATAATTCTTGACAGCAGGCTCTATACTTCCACTAGTCTTCTTGATGGCTCCCATCCTCGAACTCTTTCTTCAGAAATAAAATAAATACACGAAGAACCTATACCCACATACGTGAGCTTACATTTAATTTAAAATTAAAAATTAATAGGCTAAGGAAACCAATGGAGTTTGCCCATTCGCGGGAAACAATTCAAGTCCATTGCCCTTTACAATTGCCTCAAAACCAATTAAATTAAATACATCACCTAATGGCCAACCATGAGATCACATGCATGAATCATTCAAATATGATGAATAAAATTTAACAAGGATTTAAATATGTGATTAATCATATACATCACCCATGTATATTTTAGAGTGTACTAAGATTTAATCCATGTATTCAAGAACCCTATACGTCAAGTCTCACTTAACCTATAATTTTAAATCTAACATATTTAGGTATCAAATACCCATGTGAATCATATACCTATAATATAAAAAGATGAATATATTAAATTATTGAGCTCTTACCCAAACAATTTAATAAATTTGGGTATCTAACACCCAATTAAAACACATGATTAGAAAAATTAATATAATTTTTTTTAATAAAGTGTATATATAATATATTATATCCAATATTTAATATTATATATAAAACACACACAAATATATATATATATAACCCCGAACAAGGATTCTTGAGCCCCTTATTTACCTGGCGCCGACCTATATGAAAGAAATCCAGCAAAGGGGACTTTGATATATATATATATATATATATATACATATATGATCCTAGTTAAGGATAGGATGGCTCATAATCCCCTATCCATGCCCTGGCTCAATGTAGGGTGTTCAACCTGTAGCTGATAGAGCATAACTTGAAGGCAGCTGTCACGATTCGAAACCCACCCTATGCGGATCTCGTGTTGCGGGGCTGACCCGAAGGCCGTCCCTACTTTTTCCATTCCTGTATCATAGTACTAATATGCAATGTACTAAAAATTTTAAACAATAAACAGCGGAAGTCTTTATCAATTACAGTAATCCAGCGGAAGTCTATTAAATACATGACATAGTTCTACATAAGACAAAATGAGAACTAAACGTAACCAGCACCCGGGGGGTGGTGAATACATGGGAGAACTAACATAGACTGGTACAGTACTTCAAAATGTCCCCCTACGCTCTCAGACTCCTACTGGGGTCTCACAGCGTCATCACCTGAAATGGGGGTAAGTGGGGTGGAATGAGCTACAAAGCTCAGTAAGTAAAACAGATCTCTAACACTGGTATCGATGATCAATATGAATCCATGAATCAGATAATGATAGCCAATCATAAGGAAGGAGATGCTGTGATAGCCAATGAAAATAATTGCCACGAGGGCCAATGGAAACAATTGCCACGAGGGCCAATGAACAGTAATCATAATACACAATCAGAAGTAGTGGTGTAAAATGATAATATAACAACAATGAAGTACTGTCACAATGAACCGATCACAATCAAATCAATCAATGTAAGTCCTTCGAGACTTGAAGAATCATAAAGGATAGTACCATTCAACAATCAAGTTCTGTCAATCATAAGAGATGCTGTAATATCCCGACCCGGGATACTGGGTCACATGACACGTACTACGAGAAAAAGAATTATATATATAATTAATTAATTATTAAATTAATTAATTGATTATGAGAAATGGATATATATATATATATTAATTAAATGTATATATATATGTGTTTATTTAATGATATATGTAAAATGTAAAAGTAAAATGTGATAAAGTAGAAGAGTGAACAGTGTGTGAATGTGTGTGTGTGTGTGTGTCGGCTGGTGTGTGTGTGTGTGTCTTGTGTATATGTGTATATGTATATATATGTATATATTATATGTATAAATATCTTACCAAATTAAATGCAAAGTAGGAAAGAAGAAAAAGTAGAATTTATGAGATGGGAGAGCTATGTAGGGCTAGAAATCAGATCGAAGAGAGAGAGAACTATAGAGAGAGATTTAGAGGAGAGAAAGAGAGAGGTCAGTTATCCTTGCTTTAAAAACCAAAACATGCAAAGCATGTTGTTCTCCTACGAAATAATCAAACAAGGGAGAAACTGAGAAGCTAAGGAAGGATTCAAGCAAGAAGAAAGGGAGAAAAACAGTGGTGAAAGGTGAACCCACCAAAACTTTTGAAATTCTCTCTCTAGAATTTCTCTATATATAAACTGATTTAAAGCTTTCATTTTATATATATGATATGTAGAACATATTTAGACTTGTTTACCTATGGATTTTGAGCTTCAAAACACCTAAAAACGCGAAACCCAGTTAGGACAGCCATTAAAGACCTTGCCCATGGCAGGTCTGAATCGACTTCCTCTAAACTTGTCTTGGCTTATCAAGGCTTCAAGAAGAAGTTATGAGGATTATAAAAACACATGACCGCAATCAAAAAGCTCAAAAACTAATCCTCAAATGTCTAGTTACAGGTTACGGGTTACACCCCAACCCTTTTAAAACTTAGTTTAAATCGATATTTAGGAACAATATATGAATCCCCATGAAGAGGGGATCATAACAAACGAAAACCCATGAAATTTGGTTAAGAAATAAGCATGAACGACCGAAATAACAGTTCGGATTATCGAGTTTAAAACCGAATATACGAAGAGGTTTTAAACTCCAAAATGAATGCCAATCGAATTATATAAACCTTAGGAACATTTTAGGACAAAAATAGCGAAGAATGATTGAGTGAAACGTCACGAAATAGAAGAAAAAGGGAAACTGAAACTAGGGTTTTTCAGTCGGTCGAAGTGGGGAAGACGATGACGGGTTGACTCGTTTTAAAATGTGGCCGAGTTGACTCAGACAGGTGGCAGCCTCTGGGCTTGCCACCGATTAAATAGAACGACGGCGTTTTGAATGGGGTTGTTTTAATTTGGACGCTAGGGCTGACGTCATCATGACGTCAGCCACATGTAAATAAACCAGATAGACCGGTTGGTTTACGACTGAACCGGACTGATTCATTTAAAACTGGACCGAACCCTTTGGTTTCTAAATTATTTTAAAAATAAATGAACCAACACTTTACCTATTTGCGGATTGACCCCAACTGTTGGGGGAAATTCTATTGTGGCCCAGATTTTGAGAATTTTGTTCAATTACACCCCTGGGAAAAAAAAAATATTTAAATAATTAAATAAAATTAATTATTTAATAAATAAAATAAAATTACTATTATACCCTTGGGTAATAAATAGAGCAAATGAAGTCCAAATTAAGCATATTAATAGTGTATTTTTACTATTTTGGACATTCTGAGACTAATGGTAGGGTCCGTTTTACGAGACGGGGCCCAAAAAATAAAAACACGCAAGGGGTAAATGACCAAAATACCCCTTGACCAAAAATTAACAAGTTATTAGTGTATTCTTACTATATTGGACCTTCTGAGTCCAATGGTGAGGTCCACGACACGAAACGGGGTCCCGAAAAAATAAAGACACGTAAAGGGGTAAAAAGACCAAAATACCCCTGGTACCCCTAAAGCCGAAATAAAATCAGAGAAGGTCTAAATTGACTTTCTTTGACATCCCGGACTAAAAAATGGAGTCCAAATTACGAAACGAAGTACAGAAAAATATGACACGTAAAACGATAAAATGACCATTTTGCCCTTTTACATATAACAGTCCGAATTAAATGTTAGGAAAGCCTAAACTGACTTTTTTCGACACTCCGGACTCAATGGTAGAGTCTATTCGACCAAAAGAAATGTCTAAAATAAAAAGACATAAAATTTGATGAATAGCATCTGTTGGATGACTATGAACTAAAATATTGCCAAAGAACTAAACTGAGGCAAGTACGAGAAATGAAATACGAAAAGACACGACACGTAAACATGTCAAATAAATAACTTTAAATTAAAGTTAATGGAACTCCCAGAAGAATATGATTGTATAAATCTGTTTTCTTGACACGTTAAATTGTGTTTTAAACAGAGAATTTAATAGGCACAAAAATGAATCAAGAACGAGAAGTTCCCCCAATGATGACGAGGGCACAAATAGCAAATGATCCCAAACAGAAAGTTTTCCGGGAGAAGCTAGAAAAACAGCTCCAGATAGTTCAGAAATATATTCAGATTTCAAAAACAAACGAAGTGTGCAGCGTTTGCCCTTTCATTTACAAGACTATAACTAAGGAGCAACTAGCAGCGAAAAAGATTAAGAAACAGGAGGACACCGAGACGCTGCAAGAATGGCTCCATAGGTTGAAGGAAGCCAAGGGTAAGGTGACTAAATAGATCGAAAACCCAAATTACGAGGTGAGTAACCCTGTGTTTGAATTGGAGATTTAACTTCATGAATTTGACAAGGTTTTAACTTCGATGATATGAAGTATTTGAAATTTCAAATTCAGTGTTTACATGATTCAGTTTTTAAATTGTTCTGGTTTATATTGTGACATGCTCAGTGATTGGTTTTTACCTCACAGTTTTCTTTCAAACATATTTCGGCATGTCTAGTTAAAAAGCAATTATTGTTAAATATCCTGAATTTGCTTATTTCATGTATATGAATGTTATGTTTGAAAGTATTCACGAGAAATATCTATTTCGATGTACCCACATGCTAAATATATTTTAAATGCAAGATGAATGGTGCATAAGCACTTAGACAGGATTCTGAGTTTCCAGTTGCCCTGTAAAATAGGCAGGATTTTGGGTTTTACGGAACCCAATTGCCCTGTAAAATGCCAGGTAGCAGGATCTAATCCCCCAGGCATGAGATATCTCCATTTATAAGTAATATGGTAGCCCGGTTCTAAATGGATTCCACTAATGGAAGTGATAAGATGACAAATGGTTTGAAAATGGAAGCAGGTTTTTACTCTCATTTTCAATATGCATATGTTTGAGTTTTATATACTCTATTTAAGAAATACATGATATGTTATATGTTTTAAAGTTCATATGTATAAGTTTAGCTTGAATACCTTAAATGTTTCAAAGCTACATGTTTTAAAGAATGCATATATTCTGTATTCAAAGTATACGAACAATTGGCGGTGACTATTTTACAAACTCTTATGTACTAAACCACTGCTAATTGAAAACCCCATGACGAATACTGGAATTGCTCACAAGCTTCGATTAGCTTACCCGGACTTTGTTCGGACCCCCCCTTTCAGGTGATGCAGCAGACAGGGTCTTAAGGACGACCACGATGAGTCTAGCTATTTTTGGAAGGATATGTGTAAGAAGATTCTCTTAAGGAATCTATGAACACTAGTAGTACGTTTTGTATTAATAGACAAAGTAAGAATATGTAATGAGCCCTCGGGGCAACCGAATATGTATTGTATTATTGTATGAAGTCTTTAAGTTTTTGTTATACTCTGAATGTGTAACCATGTATGCTATGTATGGAGCAGCAGTATCGGACGGATGTGCATAATTTAAAAATGAGAAAAGAAAAGAAAAAGTTTTTCACGCTTCCGCAAAACGTATGTTGCACATCTATTCGATACCGCTGCATATGCGAGCCTTGTCTCGAGGCCCTCGGGTCTCGAGGCAGCGGTCGCGATCCGGTGATTCGCTTAGGGTGGGTTTCGGGTCGTGACAGATGCTGTTATTCTGTTTCAGGGCTCGGCAGACCCTCGATCTTTTGGGGCCCGGCATACCCCCCAGTCAATTCCAGTAATTTGCTATTTTGTCTGTTCACGGACTTGACCCGTAGGTCCCATTCAATCAGATAGCATCAGATGGGTGTTGTGACTGAGCATAACTCCCGTGTTCATAAACATGTCATGATCATAGTAATTCCACAGAATATAAAAATGGAATATCATTCATTTAATGAGGATACAATAGTAGGCCTTTCAAGGCATGGTTTAACATGATAACAATGATATAGCAATCAATCAATGTCCACAAGATAGAACAATATCATATTATGGATAGCAATAACATGTGTGCTTTCAAAGCACAATGAAACATGATAACAATGATACATCAGTCAATCAAATGTCCACAAGATAGGAAATATCGAATTGTGGAACACAAGGATATCAATACATTCAAGAGTACGAGTTTGGCAGTAAAAGAATAGACTTGGCTTGTGGAAACACCACATGTAAGAGAGAGTGATCCACTTACCTCTATCGTGATCAGAAATCCGTGAGTGTACCCTTGCCTTTCGAGTTTCCTATATATCAGTGAATACGTTTTAGAATAAATACTATTCATCAAATTTTATGCCTTTCTATCATAAGTATTTCAAATACTATTTTAGACTTTACCATTGAGTCTGGAATGCCGAAGAAAGTCGGTTTAGGCTTTTGCAGAATTCCATTCGGACTTTTGTACTAAAAAGGGCAAAATGGTCATTTTGCACTTTTACGGTATTTTATCCTTCGGGGTCTCATCTCGTAAAACAGACCCCACCATTAGACTCAGAACATCCGAGATAATAAGTTTTGACTATTCATTTGCATCGTTTGGACTTCGTTTGACCTATATTTGAAATAGGGGTATTTTTGTAAAAATGAATATTTTATTAATTTTCCTGTTTGGGCCTTAATGGAATTTCTTAAAACATTTGGGGCCGGTTCACAATTTCCAAAAGCTATGGTCTGAACCAGTTGGTTCAGGACCAGAAACCCTAAACCGGTCTGCCCCTCCCCTGAACCAAACAGTTCAGTTTAATTTAAAAACCGGGTTCCAATAACCCTGTTTTCCTATCCCATCCTTGGTTTGGATAACCCCAAACCCAATTTCAATTTACTATCCGTGTAACCAAACAAGCCCAAATCCATTTAAATTAAAAACCCAAACGACACAGTTTCACTTACCCATTCATTTCCGGTCGGGTCCCGACCCGATCCGAACCCAGATCCAGTCTAGATCTAACCCGATAGTCCCACGACTTTTCGGTCGTCTTCCCCAGAACTCCGGTAGGGTTCCAGTGGTGAACAGTCACCTTTTCCAGCGATGGTGACCTAGTTTCAGTGAGATTTCAACCCGTTTTGAATGCCATTCTTTTCCATTTTTCATGTAGATTATATTTCTAACCTTAGTTTTCAATTTAACCTATTAGTTTTTCACGAAATAGAGAAAAACCGTGGCTCCGGCCAACTGTACTTTCTCTATTTCATGCTTGTTTACCCACTGTTTTGACCCCTAATCGTTTCTAATAGTTTTCTGCACTTCATAGGATCATTCTTGGGTCGATTAAACAAGGTTTAATGCATGAGATGTCAAGTGGCCGATTATTCTCTATAACCTGCAACTATGAATATCTCTATGATTTCTTAACCTTTTCCTATCATTCTTTTTGAATTTAAAAGCTAAAATCATGCTTATCAAGACCCTAGCTTTAGATCAAACATTCATGCTTTAATTCACAAAAACAGAACTAAAAACTCTTACTTGGGTTTCGGATTTTAGCTCACTATGACCCTCCAAACCTTCATGTTTCTGTTCCTGAGTTCCTTGCCAATGCTCCTCTCAATCTCAGTTTTCTTTTTGCCTCTCAACTCACACCCGTATGTACATATATAAAGAGAAAGGTTTCCACCGCCTCTCTCCCTCTTCTCTTTCTATCTCTCGGTTACTCCCCCTTCTATGGCCCCTTTTCTTGACCTAGGTTCTGTGTTCCCTCTGCCAAATGCAAATTTTGTATTAAATGGCTTGGGAGACTTGTTGTGCACACATATATACATATATCATATTATATATATATCACACACACACACTTCACCCAACCGACACACACACACACACTCACATGCACTGCACCTGCATACTGCCCAAGGGCAGTTTCCCTTTCCCTTTTTCTTTTCCTTTCATTTCTTATGCATATACATATATACATAAATATATGTATAATACATCATATTATATATATATAAAAATATATATACACATTAATACATGTTTTTATACATGTATATACATGCATGTGTAGGGGTACAATTCCATTTTTAATCATATTTACATACATTCATTTTATTCGAGCTACGAATCTATGTTCACGTATGCATGCATGGAAATACGTGCATGTACGCATTACGATGCAATGTCCTGTGGTGCTCGGGTGTTACCCGGCCTTGGTCATTCAGTTCCATCATTCACAGTTTTCAGTCATTCCTTTCCATGAAAATACCATTATATACATATCTTACCGTTCAAGTTACATGTTTTAACCGACCTACCTCGGTATACGTGACGTATCCCGGGTCGGGATATTACAGCAGCCGCAACTTATTTGCTTACGATGAGAATAATTTTAAAAAAGGAACTCTTTTCTTTTCGGGTTTCAAAATTCCAACTTCCATTTTGGCAGCTTATTGATCACTCCATCACTATGGGTATCTCATACCCATCAAGAATTAAATTTAAGTATCAAGATTCTCAAACAATGATCAAATCTTTGTATCAAATAAAATGTATCCCAAAATCCCATTTCAAAAATTGGGATCCATAATAGGTTTAGAACAAGTAAATATAACCTTCAAAATTGATAGATTCATGTAAAGCTGCTTTGATATCAATTATTGGGTTCATAACCACAACGGAAGCAATTTCAAAAATCTATTTAGATTTTTTTCTTTACATGAATCATATAATCTTGAAAAGAGGGTTAGAATTACCTTGTTCCTGAAAATCTTGATTGTAATACCCTAACCCAAAACATAACTGGGCAAATGCTGTAAATCTGAATTGTTAGGGTTCGTTTCTCGAGGTTAAATCTATAGTCCGGTTTAAATGCCAAAGATCTCGAGTGTCCAAATAAATACCCAAATGGAACAATAGATATATATGTATATATAGGTGTATATATATATATATGATGGCATATAGATACATACACATATATGGTGATATATAAAGAGGTATATACGACAGTATGTATATATATATATATATATATATATATATATATGAAAGCATATATATATATATATATGTCAATGATATGTGTGTGTGATTGAAGGTGAAGTGTGTGTGTGTGTGTATATGTATATATATATAAGGAAGGTTGTGTGTGTGTGTGTGTGTGTAGAAAGGTGGTGAGTGTCGGCAAAGGTGTGTGTGTGTTTATGGTGTGCCGACACCACTTATGTGTGTGTGTGTGTATATATATAGATATATATAATATATACTTAAATACATGTGCTGATATATATGTATAATATATTATATGATAAAAATCTTAGAATGAAACAAAAAAGAGGAAACTGAGAAAGATACAGAGAGGGAATAAGGCGGTAGGAGAAAGGCAAAGATATTTTGTAAAGTTTTTGCCTATATATACGCATGCTTAGCATGCAATGAGATAAGAAAAGAAACAAAAAAGAAAAGTGGAGGAAAAAGGGCTAAGAAAGAAGGAAGGAAGAAGGACAAGCAAGTGCTGTAAGCCACTGCAAAAACAGGTGAGTTTTTAAGGTTTTGAAAATTATTTTGGGATTCATGAAATATACGTAGAACTTTCATATAACTATAGGGTTATATTCTATAGAGGAAGTAGAACAATTAGGAAGAAATGGAGGGCAAAATAGCGAAGAAATAGGGGAGAACTATCAAGTTGCAGGTTTCGGTCCCATGGATTATTGTGCGATTTTATAGTTTTATGAATGGGGGATTGTTGCCCTTAGCCTCAGGAACATTTAGGAAGAAAAATGGAAGAAAATCATCAACTGAAACATCATGAAAAAGAAGACATAGAAGTCACCAAAAAATCTGGCTTCCCACTAGAGCCCACTGTTAGCCCTATTTCGTGCAATTCTGATGACCCAACCCTAAAACCCATGATAGAAATGGAATCCTTGAAGGATTTAGAATTGAACCACATTGAGCCAACACCATAACTCCACCGAAAAAGTTGGCCGGTGCCGAAGAAGGCACCGGAAGTCCATCGAAGAAGACAATGAACAGTAACCTCAAACGGTGTCGTGTTGAGTTTATGTTAAGTAAAACAGCGTCGTTTTGAGTATGCAATGTTTTAAATTAAAAACTAAAATAGGAGTGTTTGGCTGCAACGCTTAAAAATTGATTTACTATTCTGAATTAAACTAAGGATATCCTATTCTCAATTTAAACCTTTGTACGCTAGCTTCCCACTAGAGCCCACTGTTAGCCCTATTTCGTGCAATTCTGATGACCCAACCCTAAAACCAATGATAGAAATGGAATCCTTAAAGGATTTAGAATTGAACCATATTGAGCCAACACCATAACTCCACCGAAAAATTTGGCCGGTGCCGAAAAGGTATTGGAAGTCCATCAGAAAAAACAATGAACAGTAACCTCAAACGGTGTCGTGTTGAGTTTATGTTAAGTAAAATAGCGTCGTTTTGAATATGTAATATTTTAAATTAAAAACTAAAATAGGAGTGTTTGGCTGCAAGGCTTAAAAATTGATTTACTATTCTGAATTAAACTAAGGATATCCTATTCTCAATTTAAACCTTTGTACGCTGTTTGGATCAAGATTTCAATGAAAAATAAAAAGGGGCTGCTGCCCCCAGGATTTGACCCTAAGACTTTCGAGCGTGTGGGAACTTATGCCCCACACGCGAACCAATATACCACCAAGGCACGTGTGTCCTAATTCTAGCAAATTAAATATAAAATATTTAATTAGATAAATAAATTAAATAATTAAGTTAATTAGTGTAATTATTTCCCGATGTTTAAATAAAGTAAATGAATAGTATTTTCTTTATGTTTTGGGCATTATAAAGCCAATGGAATGGTCCATTTCACGAGACAGGGTCCAAAAAAATAAAGATCCATAGAAATGCCAAATGACCGTAATGCCCCTAGTAATGCCCAAACCCAAACTGAAATCCATAAAAACCTAAACATATTTTATTCGACATTTTGGACCCAATAATAGAGTTCATTTACCCAAATAAAATACTTATGGTATCGGTATGCATGAATTAACTAATTTTAGGGCAATAAGCCATATGTAGTGTTAACCTAAGAACTGTTTACTGATTTATAGGAATGTCAAAAGGAAAGGAGAAAGTAACTGAGTACTGAGGCAGAAACAGACTGTTTAAAGGTAAGTAAATCTTGCAACTCTTAGATGTGGTTGTTCTTAGCCATGTTATTTCTTCTACTGCCAAGGTTGTACTCTTATACGTACTTGATGCTTATTGATTCCACAATGTGATACTTGTTCTATCTTGTGGACGTTGTTTCACTACTATATCTTGATCATAGATGTTGTACACTTCGCCTTGAAACATTAATTGTTATGTTTTCACTATTGATGATGTTCCATATATGTACACTCTTCATGGAATTATGATAATCACGATATATTATGAATACCGAGAATTGTGTTCAGTCACAATATCCATCCAATGCTTTTATTAGACCTACGGGTCGAAGTCCATAAATGAACCTATGACAAATATTGGCATTATATACGCACTAAAATCTGATGGCGTAAAGAAACGCAATGAGTATTGACGGTGTATAAATACGCAATGAGTTTTGATGGTGTAAAGAAACGCAATGAGTATTGATGGCGTATAAATACCTAGTGAGTTTTGATGGCATAAAGAAACGCAATAAGTATTGTTGGCATAAAGAAACACAATGAGTTTTGATGGCATAAAGAAACTCAATGAATTTTGATGACGTAAAGAAACACAATGAGTATTCATGGCGTAAAGAAACACAATGAGTATTAATCGAGGATATGCCAAGCCCTGGATAGAAAATGCATCAAAATTTTTATTGATATCATATCTTTTATTGAATTCATAGAATGATCATATTTTTCCTATGAATGGTCATATGTTTAAAGCTTATCCATTGTTTTAGGATTGATTGGTTACCTATTGATTGTAGCAGTATAGCTATTGTTTTGACAGAGCCCTATTGATGATTCATATGCCTTGTGCCATTTATTAACTTATTCTTGACTAGTTATTATGATCTCTATTGTCCTAATTGGCTATCATGGCATTCTATTTCTTAACTGATTATCATGTTATCATATCCTTATTATCTTGGATTATGGTCTTTCTATATTAACCCTGGACCATGGCAGAGAGATGGGAATTTACTTACTGAGCTTTGTTAGCTCATTCAGACTTACTTATTTGTTCAAGATGGGACGCTGCGAGACAGCAGTAGGAGCTTAAGAGCATAGGAGAGCATTTTGAAAAAATGTGATAGAAAGGATGTTATGTTTCTCCCATGTATTCACCACCTAAGGGTGAT
The DNA here is from genome assembly GCA_008638375.1 of Nyssa sinensis. Classification (NCBI taxonomy): domain Eukaryota; kingdom Viridiplantae; phylum Streptophyta; class Magnoliopsida; order Cornales; family Nyssaceae; genus Nyssa; species Nyssa sinensis. The sequence goes on from CM018046.1 coordinate 32,456,531, forward strand.
GTAATATTGGTTACCATTTGATATATGTAGAACCTTATTATTTAAGACTTCTGCTTTGTAATTTTTTAAGTTTTATATTACACATTTTTATTGACTGATACAAGGAAAGAAAAAGTAGCAACGACCAAAGGGTTGGCCCCGTGATCCCCAATTTGCATAGGGTGGGTTTCTGGTCGTGACATTGATTGTTAAAGAAGGCTTCTTAAAGAGATTGATGCAATCTTCCTTTTCTTACTCCTCTAGTTCTTCTCCTCTTTTCCTTTAGGCAAACCGTATTGCAGGAGAGTGGGTTGTCTCTTATTTTTGTCTAGCACAAAAACTAATGATAAACGGCTCCCTACATATCATATATATAGGGCTTAACCTAATTAGGGCAAGAGAAAGGATCTAGTGGGTCCCACTAAGTTAGCTTCCAATTAGTCAATTAAATCTTAATTATTTTATAATTAATTTTAATTGACTAATTAATTTTAATTAACTTCACTATATAATTGAAATTGCACTCCAACTTAGTAGAATAGAGTAAACCCATATGCACTATACTTCTGCAGTTGGCCCCTCTATGTGGATACTAATAATTAGGGTTCCATATTATACTGTCAAATTAATTCTGTAATTACTTTAAGAACCTAATTCAATAGTTATTAATCACTTGCAATTGGTCATCATTTCAATAAACAATTTACTAAAATGACCAGATCCAAATCTCAGTGTTAACCCATTGAATTAACATAGAGGTGATATCCATCTCTCCAATATATAGAATGTAGATTCCATCTTGAGATTATGTGTTCCCATAGTCTAAATAATGACTAAAAGACCTCACTCATTGGTAACTCAAAGTCATCACTGTCACGACCCGAAACCCACCCTACGCAGATTACCGGATCGCGACCGCCGCCCCGTGACCCGAAGGCCCCGGGACAAGGCTCATACATAAGCAACAATATCAGACAGCGATGCGACCTGTGGTTGTGGAAGCGTGAAAAACTTTTTTCTTTTCTTTTAAAATAAAACATCTGCCGCATATCCGTCTGATACTGCCGCTCTTCATAGCGGTACACATAAACATAATAATCAGAGCATAATAATATTAACTAAAGGTTCTACATAGTACATATCCATGTGCCCCTCAGGCTTAAGTACATCATTGTCCAAAATTTCCATTACAAAAGTTTGACAGATAACGGGTCCTACTACTACCAAAATATCTCCAAGGACCTATTGGAGTTGCCATTCACTGCTCCCCAAATTGAGCAAGTGTCCAACCTTGATCATCACCTGAAAAATGTTAGGGAGTGGGGTGAGCTTCGAAAAGCCCAATGAGTAATTCCTACATCGGTCATGGGTTTTCAATTGGTAGAGGTTTCGTACATGAGAGTTTATAAAATACTCAACTACCAATTGGTCGTATACTTGAATATAGAGAACATGCATTCTTAAAATATATAGCTTTGAAACATTCAAGGTATTCAAGCTAGAACATATATTTCCATAAAAGAGTATGTGTATTTCAGAACATATAACTTGAAGTCATGTAAACATGTATAGTGAAAATGGGGGATAAAACCTGCTTCCATTTGCAAAATCGTTTGTCATATTTTCCCTCTAATTAGGTGGAATCTGTTTCGAACCAGACTCCCATTTTACGTATACGTGGAGATATCTCATTTGCCTGGGGGATTAGATCCTGCTACCAGACATTACACATGACAGGTCAATTGAGTTCTGTATGACCCAAAATCCTGACTATGTGTTGATGCACATGATAGGCCCATTGAGTTCCGTACAACTCACCACACTACCTATGTGCTTATTATTTATCTTGCAAAACATTTGTCATATGACTTTTATATAAAAGCCTTTTATGAGTTTTTAAAACATGTGACGTATAACTTTTGCAGTGATGCTTCAATACTTGTAATAACCAAATTCAAAGTATTTGAGGAATTAGACATGCTAACTATTTTGAAAAGGAAAACATTTATGGATATAAATATATAAATAATTGTGAAGCATGTCATGGCAGAATATTTAAGAAAACAGAAATCATGAATACTGAATTTGATATATCAATGCTGTAAATATTTTGAACTTAAAAACATCCGTTGAAATCCGTGGAGTTAAAGCCTCCACTTCAAATGTAAGATTACTCACCTCGGTCCTTTAGGGTTAGCTCTACTGAGGCGCCTTCCCTTTAACTTTCTCTTTCCTTAGCCTATCAAGATTTATGAAGATTTCATAAATTTCATATGTACTTAATCAACTTCATAACTCACTAAGTGTAGACTGTGAGAAGCCTAAATTCTCATACCTGTCTGACTTATAGCTGTAATACAGATCTAGTAACTTTTGTTCTTAATGATAATAATATTACCTGCGACGCCATTCGGCTAAGGTTTCCGTGTTCTTTCTTTCCTCCTCCAATTTCCTTTTTTCCTCTTTCTTCTTTTTAGCCTCTGCCACCATGGCCTTGGTGGGTGATTTGAACATGAAGGGGCTTACCGAGACGACCTCTGTCGCCTTGGCTATCCTGACAAATCTATCGATCACTCTCTGTCGATGCAACAGTTCTTGCATGAAGGCCTGTTGCTTTGGGTCCTTGGCCCTTTGGGCCTTGGTCATGATCGTGTACTTGGGTCGTTGTTCTTCCATAATTCACCTAAGATCAATTTATGAGTTAGAAATTTTATTCTAAGGTTGATGTGCTTTCATGTCCTCGTATATGCCGTAGATTAGTACTTTGGCATTACTTTAATTTATAGTCATCTGACAGATGCTATTCATCATTTTTATTTTAGACATTTCTTTTGGTCGAATAGGCTCTACCATTGAGTCCGGAGCGTCGAAGAAAGTCAGTTTAGGCTTTCTTAGAATTTAATTCGGACTTTTATATGTAAAAGGGTAGAATGGTCATTTATCGTTTTACGTGTCATATTTTTCCGTACTTCGCTTCGTAATTTGGACTCCATTATTGAGTCTGGGGTGTCAAAGAAAGTCAATTTAGACCTTCCTTGGTTTTAATTTGGCTTAGGACATAGTAGGGGCATTTTGGTAATTTATACCTTAACGTGTCTAAATTTCTTGGAGTCCCGTCTCGTGAAACGGACCCCACCATTAGATTCAGAATGTTTGAAATAGTTAGAATCCACTATTTATTTATTTTATTTGGACCTCGTTTGACTTATTTATAGGGCAGGGGCATTTTGGTCATTTTGACATTCTTTAGGGGTCTTTAATTTTTCGGGACCTCATTTCATGTCACAGACCTCACCAATGGACTCAGAAGGCCTGAGACAGTAGGAATACATATATAACTTGTAATTTTTGGACAACGGGCCATTTCGGAGTATTTAATTTAATTAATTTCATTTAATTAAATTAAATTATAAAGTATAGTATATATATATTTAAGTTGCATATGAGTAACAGGTTGAATAGGGTGGCACGCTGGCCAGCGTGTCACCTCCCTCCCCATACATCCCACGTTCGAATCCTGTAAGGTGCAATTACACCTTTTTAATTTTCTGATTTTATTAGATATATTATATATATATATATATTGGTGCCACATAAGACACACGCAAGCGCGTGGCCGAGTGGTAAGGGAGGCTGTGTGGGCGCGTAGGTCAGGGGTTCGAACCCCACTGACCGCAATCCTCCTTCCTTTTTTCTTTTTCTTTTCAATTTTAAAACGGCTCTATATATGCGCCCCAAAACGACGCCGCCGCATTAATGCGGTGGCAGCCCCAGATATCACCACGTGTCCGAGCCAACCCGTCTAACTCGAAAGACGACGAGTCGACTCAGCGTCGTCTTCCCCGTTCGACCCCTACTGTTGCCCTATATGCAGGTTTTCGTTTTTTCCTATTTCGTGATGTTTTACAACTCCATTTCTTCTGCTTTCTTTTCTAAAACATCCATAATACTTTATAGAACACTTTTACATTGATTTGGAGGTTCGATTGTAGCTCAATGGCTCGATTTAAGTCGTGATAATCCGAGCTGTAACTTCTCAGTTCATGCTCGTTTCTTCACCATTTTTAGAATGGTTTGGTTCTGTGTGACCCTAAAGGTATGGGGATTCAACCCCCATTCTCAAAAACAGGCTTGGTGGTCGATTTTTAAGATGGGTCTTTAAGACCCGAACCTGCAACTCATGCTTTCATAGTCTTTTCTTTGGATTTTTGGTCGCGTGTTGGGTTTATTAGAACCCTTATGGTCTCTACTTGAAGCCCCTATACACCAAAAATGGTTTGATTTCCATCGGATCAGACCTGCTTCAAGCAAGGTCCTCCCATGGCTGCCTCCTTGGTTTTACGTTTTTAAACTGTTTTTGAGCTCCCATTTAATGCTTGATCATCTCTAAATATAGTATAAACACCATACATACAAAATCAAAAGCTAAAACAGTTCATACGTAGGTAAATTCTTAGAGAGAGAAAAATGATAGTTTTGTGTATTCTTACCTTTTTGGTTTGAGATTGTTGACCCTCTTCACTTCTGCTCCTTTCTCCTTCTTCTCAGAAACTCTCTTTCCCTCTCAGTCTTTAGATTTTCGTGTGGCATGTGTGTTTACAGTAGGTACATTTGTATATGGATGATTTTTTTGCAAAAATCTGATTTGCCCCAACAGCTTGGTTAACTTGTGGCAGGTTAGGGTATGAATTGTTACTGTTGGGCAGAGCTATCATGGGCTGATTGTGTGTGTGTGTGGTTGTTTGACTTGTATGTATATATACATGGTCTAACCTAATATACCTTGGATAATACACACACCTCTCTTGACACACACTCACTTTTATACACTTTGGACAATAGCATGCCCTCTTATCCCATATATGATATACATACATTTCATATTTCAACATACATGCATACATGCATACACATACTCATATATATATATATATATATATATATATTCATGTATAATTATATATATATATATATATATTTAAGGTTATAATCATTTATATAGTATATATATATTTTTGCATTTAATTATATATATTAGTTGTTATAATAATATTTAAAATAATTAATCACTTTAAAAATTAATTATTTTCTTAAATGTATCATCTTGGTACTAATCTTCGTATCCTCGTAATACGTGCCCAATTCTCATACTCGTATCAACAATCAGTAGTTGACATGAAAATATAATTATCACAGAATCGACATGTTGGTAATTGCAACGAAAGTGATGTACAGTCGTCCTGACTTTTCAGGACTATTACTTAAAAGTCCGTGCGTCGGGTTTGAAATCGACCTTGTTATTTAAGGCGTCGATTACTAATTTGATGCGACGGTTAAATAGTCCTTAACTCGGGTCGGGGTATTACATCCTTCCCTCCTTAAAAGAGTTTTGTCCTCAAAACTCGAATATTCTTTATTTCGAGAGTTTTAGTCTCCTTATGTCATATCTATCATCTTCGTATATCGTAATATATAAGATTATCTTCATTTACTTTAATGATTCAGGAGATGAACTTTGATTCATCACTTTCAGATATAATATATGTTGACTCGTATCACTACTTGCTTCTAATTTACTAACGTACAATTTCTAATTCTTCATGTCATCTATCAGATTCATGTCTTCCAATGGTTTAAGGATTTCTTCGATCAGGTTGGATAAATTGACACTGTGTGTTTTTCAGCTACCTTAGTTACATGATAAGGCGGCCGTTCCTTACCGGTAACAAAGGTCCTGACAGCACACCAGTGACTATCAAAATCCTCCCTTTCTCTTTCATCCTTTTCTAATTATTGTTATTCGCCTTCTTAGTTCATGTTTTACTTCTATTCTTCAGACTCTATTTTTCTACTTTACTGTGGGTCCCATACCCCGCCTTCCTATCGTATCACATATTTCAGAACACTTACTTCATGTTACTACGGGTCTCATACCCCGCCTTTACATCACGTACTTCACATACCTATTTCACACACTGCGAGTCCTATACCTCGTCTTCATATCGTGTCACGTACTTCACATATCTACTTCATATACTGCGAGTCCCATACCTCGCCTTAACATCTCATTACGTACTTCACATATCTATTTCATATGATGCGGGTCCCACACCCCGCCTTTTTATCGTATCGTATTCTTCACATAATCATTTCATGTATTGCGGGTCCCATACCCCGCCTTTACTTCAATTTACGTACTTCACATATTTAGGTAGCCTATGACTTACCTAACTCAAAACTCTATTTCGAATCCCCCATTATCACTAAGTTGATCTTAGCCAACCTAGAACTAATCTTAATCATTCTTATCTTCGATTATGACTCGGTCTTTTCCCAAAAGACCTAATACCTAGTGCTCTGATACCACTCTGTCACGACCCGAAACCCACCCTACGCGGATTACCGGATTGCGACCGCCGCCCCGTGACCCGAAGGTCCCGGGACAAGGCTCATACATAAGCAACAATATCAGACAGCGATGCGACCTGTGGTAGCAGAAGCGTGAAAAACTTTTTTCTTTTCTTTTAAAATAAAACCTCTGCCGCATATCCGTCTGATACTGCCGCTCTTCATAGCGGTACACATAAACATAATAATCAGAGCATAATAATATTAACTAAAGGTTCTACATAGTACATATCCATGTGCCCCTCGGGCTTAAGTACATCATTGTCCAAAATTTCTATTACAAAAGTTTGACAGATAACGGGTCCTACTACTACCAAAATATCTCCAAGGACCTATTGGAGTTGCCATTCACTGCTCCCCAAATTGAGCAAGTGTCCAACCCTGATCATCACCTGAAAAATGTTAGGGAGTGGGGTGAGCTTCGAAAAGCCCAATGAGTAATTCCTACATCTGTCATGGGTTTTCAATTGATAGAGGTTTCGTACATGAGAGTTTATAAAATACTCAACTACCAATTGGTCGTATACTTGAACATAGAGAACATGCATTCTTAAAATATGTAGCTTTGAAACATTCAAGGTATTCAAGCTAGAACATATATTTCCATAAAAGAGTATGTGTATTTCAGAACATATAACTTGAAGTCATGTAAACATGTATAGTGAAAATGGGGGATAAAACCTGCTTCCATTTGCAAAATCGTTTGTCATATTTTCCCTCTAATTAAGTGGAATCTGTTTCGAACCAGACTCCCATTTTACGTATACGTGGAGATATCTCATTTGCCTGGGGGATTAGATCCTGCTACCAGACATTACACATGATAAGTCAATTGAGTTCCGTATGACCCAAAATCCTGACTATGTGTTGATGCACATGATAGGCCCATTGAGTTCCGTACAACTCACCACACTACTTATGTGCTTATTATTTATCTTGCAAAACATTTGTCATATGACTTTTATATAAAAGCCTTTTATGAGTTTTTAAAACATGTGACGTATAGCTTTTGCAGTGATGCTTCAATACTTGTAATAACCAAATTCAAAGTATTTGAGGAATTAGACATGCTAACTATTTTGAAAAGGAAAACATTTATGGATATAAATATATAAATAATTGTGAAGCATGTCATGGCAGAATATTTAAGAAAACAGAAATCATGAATACTGAATTTGATATATCAATGTTGTAAATATTTTGAACTTAAAAACATCCGTTGAAATCCGTGGAGTTAAAGCCTCCACTTCAAATGTAAGATTACTCACCTCGGTCCTTTAGGGTTAGCTCTACTGAGGCGCCTTCCCTTTAACTTTCTCTTTCCTTAGCCTATCAAGATTTATGAAGATTTCATAAATTTCATATGTACTTAATCAACTTCATAACTCACTAAGTGTAGACTGTGAGAAGCCTAAATTCTCATACCTGTCTGACTTATAGCTGTAATACAGATCTAGTAACTTATGTTCTTAATGATAATAATATTACCTGCGACGCCATTCGGCTAAGGTTTCTGTAATATCCCGACTCGGGATATGACACGTATCCCGAGCTAGGCGATACCGACCTGAGTTGGGTTGGGCCAAAACATGAAACCCCAGACTATAAGAGAATTTATTACAAGAACAAAGTTTAAAGTTAAATCGGAATATTTAAACACCCGAATAAACCAACATTTGAATCTCGTATGTAATACGTGCATGCACAAAATTAAATGGAGATGTATATGTAATATCTATACATACATAATGTATCAATGTAATATTATTTATATATGTATATATGTGTATACAGTTGCATATATATATATATATAATAGGTATGTAAAGTGTGTGCCATGTGGGCCTTGCATGATGAGGAGGTGGCAAAGCCACCGAGTGGGAAATCAGCAAGAGAGGGCTAGGGTGCAACGTGTGAGGAGGAGAGAGAGAGAGAAAGCTATGTGTGAGGTGTTGTTTGTGCATAGATATGCTGCCACCACAGCTACAGGTGGCAAGGGCCACCGACTGGGGGGGTCGGTTAAGGGAAGAAAGAAAGGGTTAAGGAAGAGAGAGTTAGAAAGAGATTGGAAGAGAGATAAAACTGAATCGCAAGAAGTTAGAGAGAGAGAGAACCGATTGAAGTAATTGAAGGAAATCAGCAACTAAAATAGGTAACCTATTTCATCTTCACCTCTTTAGTTTTACTCCCTGTTATCATAGACTTTGATTACTGAATTGGTAGGACACGAAATAGAAAAGAAAAACAAGAAAAACCGGAACTGGGTTTACGGCTGGAAATGGTGATTTAAAAATAGGTGAAACCAAATCAAGATTTGAACCATAATATGGATAGGAAACGTCTCCAGGGACCCAACGCACTTCGAATCAGCTTAAATGGTCAAGAAATGGCCATCTGTGGCCAGTTATTCCCTCACCGGTGCAACGCCGGAAACTGGGAATGGGTGTGTGAAACCGGTGATGTTGGAGGTTGAAACCAGTCCTAAAATATTCCTTACAATTTTAGAATTCATTGGGAAGAAAAAAAGTAGATTTTGGACGTGAAATCGCTAAGATCCGTAGGGAATTTCACTGCTCCGGCGACTGTGGCCGGAATTCCACCGGAGAAGATGACCGGATTGTCGAGGGAGCTACCGGGTCAAAACGGGACCGGGTTTGGGTCGGACCGGGTCGGGACCCGATCGAAAATGATTAGGGGCAGTGATGCTATGTCGTTTTGAATGTAAATTTAAAATCAATTGGGCTTGTTTGGTCACGGATATAAGGGATTGGAATTGGGTTGGAGTTGTCCAAACCGTGGATAAGGTGAGAGAATTGGATATCTCAATCCGGTTCTCTGAAGTTAACTGAACCGGTTGGTTCACAGTGGAATGGAACCGGTTTAGGGTTTCTGGTTCTGAACCAACTGGTTCAGACCGCAACTCTACATAATTACATTTTGACCCCGAAAGTTATAGATAATTCCACTAAGGCCCAACAGGAAAATGTTAATTTTACAAAAATACCCCTGACTCAAAAGTGGGTCAAACGAGGTCCAAATAGGGCAAATGAATAGTCAATTTTTATTATCTCGCATGCTCTGAGTCCAATGGTGAGGTCCATTTCACGAGACGGAGTCCCAAAAAGTTGCGACTTGTAAAAATGACCAAAATACCCCTGCTTCATAGGTGAGTCAAATGGACTCTGATTGAATTAAAGAACTAGTGAATTTTTATTATTCTGAACCTTCCGAATCTATTGGTAATGTCAAAATTATGAAAAGAGGTTCCGAGAACAACGGACATGTAAAAGTCTAAATAAGTATTAGAAATACTGATCATAGCAAGGCATAGAGTTTGGTGAATAGAAATTATTCTGAAACGTATTTACTGATATATAGGGAACTCAACGGGAAAAGGAAAACCTACAGGTGACTGATTTAGCAATGCATTAGAGGTAAGTAGATACCCTTTCTCTTCCATGTGGTGTTATCAAGCCAAGTTCATTCTTTTACTGCTAAATTTGTACTCCTGAGCGTATCTGATGTTATTGTCACCACAATGTGATATTGTTCTATCTGGTGGACATTGATTTATTGTTGTACCATTGTTATCATGTTGAACCGTGCTTTGAAATGCCTATTGTTATGTTTCCATTGAATTGATGATATTCCATTTTTATATACTCCTATGGAATCATTTATGATCATGAAATGTTTATGTATACTGGATTTGTGCTCAGTCACAATATCCATCAGATGCTTTTAAATTCACTGAAGACCTTCGGGTCGAGTCCGTGAACGGACATATGGCCATACACTGGAAATCACTGAAGGGGGTAAACCGGGCCCCCAAGGATCGAGGGCATATCAAGCCCTGACACAGAACAAAAGCATCTCTTATACGATTGTTCGACTGTAACTGTTGAATTACCTTATTCTTGTGATTATCTTGTATTGCGAGATATTCCTTTATTGATCAAATTGTGATCGGTTTATTGTGGCAGAACGTTCATATTGATATATTGTTGTTAAGAGTTTCATGTTGATGTTATGTCCCTTACTCCTAATTGTACATTGTGTTCTATTGTTTATTGGCCCTCATGGCAACTGTTCCCATTGGCTATCATAGCATCTTATTTCTTATGATTGGCTATCATATTCTTGTACTTGGATTCATATTCTTTTATGATCCTCGATACCAGTGTCGGAGATCTGTATTTACTTGCTGGGCTCTTGTAGCTCATTCCACCCTCCTCACCCCCATTTCAGGTACTGATGCCGCGAGACCCCGGTAGGAGTTTAAAGACATAGAAGGACATTTGAGGAAATGCATCAGTTTATGTTTTAGTTCTCCCATGTATTCACCACCCTCGGGTGCTGGTCATGTTTGGTTCTTATTTTGTTTATGTAGAACCATATTATGTATTGTAAAGACTTTCACCAATATTGTGTATTGAAAAGACTTCCGCTGTTATTGTTTTGAGGTTTTAGTACTTTGCACATTAGTACTATGATACAGGAATGGAAAAAGTAGGGACGGCCTTCGGGTCGGCCCCGCGACACGAGATCCGCATAGGGTGGGTTTCGGGTCGTGACAGTTTCCGTGTTCTCTCTTTCCTCCTCCAATTTCCTTTTTTCCTCTTTCTTCTTTTTAGCCTCTACCACCATGGCCTTGGTGGGTGATTTGAACATGAAGGGGCTTACCGAGACGACCTCTGTCGCCTTGGCTATCCTGACAAATCTGTCGATGCAACAGTTCTTGCATGAAGGCCTGTTGCTTTGGGTCCTTGGCCCTTTGGGCCTTGGTCATGATCGTGTACTTGGGTCGTTGTTCTTCCATAATTCACCTAAGATCAATTTATGAGTTAGAAATTTTATTCTAAGGTTGATATGTTTTCATGTCCTCGTATATGCCGTAGATTAGTACTTTGGCATTACTTTAATTTATAGTCATCTAACAGATGCTATTCATCAAATTTTATGTATTTTTATTTTAGACATTTCTTTTGGTCGAATAGACTCTACCATTGAGTCCGGAGCGTTGAAGAAAGTCAGTTTAGGATTTCTTAGAATTTAATTCGGACTTTTATATGTAAAAGGGTAGAATGGTCATTTATCGTTTTACGTGTCATATTTTTCCGTACTTCGCTTCGTAATTTGGACTCCATTATTGAGTCTGGGGTGTCAAAGAAAGTCAATTTAGACCTTCCTTGGTTTTAATTTGGCTTAGGACATAGTAGGGGCATTTTGGTAATTTATACCTTAACGTGTCTAAATTTTTCAGAGTCCCGTCTCGTGAAACGGACCCCACCATTAGATTCAGAATGTTTGAAATAGTTAGAATCCACTATTTATTTATTTTATTTGAACCTCGTTTGACTTATTTATGGGACAGGGGCATTTTGGTCATTTTGACATTCTTTAGGGGTCTTTAATATTTCGGGACCTCATTTCATGTCAAAGACCTCACCAATGGACTCAGAAGGCCTGAGACAGTAGGAATACATATATAACTTGTAATTTTTGGACAACGGGCCATTTCGGAGTATTTAATTTAATTAATTTCATTTAATTAAATTAAATTATAAAGTATAGTATATATATATTTAAGTTGCATATGAGTAACAGGTTGAATAGGGTGGCACGCTGGCCAGCGTGTCACCTCCCTCCCCATACATCCCACGTTCGAATCCTGTAAGGTGCAATTGCACCTTTTTAATTTTCTGATTTTATTAGATATATTTTATATATATATATATTGGTGCCACATAAGACACACGCAAGCGCGTGGCCGAGTGGTAAGGGAGGCTGTGTGGGCACGTAGGTCAGGGGTTCGAACCCCACTGACCGCAATCCTCCTTCCTTTTTTCTTTTTCTTTTCAATTTTAAAACGGCTCTATATATGCGCCCCAAAACGACGCCGCCGCATTAATGCGGTGGCAGCCCCAGATATCACCACGTGTCCGAGCCAACCCGTCTAACTCGAAAGACGACGAGTCGACTCAGCGTCGTCTTCCCCGTTCGACGCCTACTGTTGCCCTAGATGCAGGCTTTCGTTTTTTCCTATTTCGTGATGTTTTACAACTCCATTTCTTCTGCTTTCTTTTCTAAAACATCCATAATACTTTATAGAACACTTTTACATTGATTTGGAGGTTCGATTGTAGCTCAATGGCTCGATTTAAGTCGCGATAATCCGAGCTGTAACTTCTCAGTTCATGCTCGTTTCTTCACCATTTTTAGAATGGTTTGGTTCTGTGTGACCCTAAAGGTATGGGGATTCAACCCCCATTCTCAAAAACAGGCTTGGTGGTCGATTTTTAAGATGGGTCTTCAAGACCCGAACCTGCAACTCATGGTTTCATAGTCTTTTCTTTAGATTTTTGGTCGCGTGTTGGGTTTATTAGAACCCTTATGGTCTCTACTTGAAGCCCCTATACACCAAAAATGGTTTGATTTCCATCGGATCAGACCTGCTTCAAGCAAGGTCCTCCCATGGCTGCCTCCTTGGTTTTACATTTTTAAACTGTTTTTGAGCTCCCATTTAATGCTTGATCATCTCTAAATATAGTATAAACACCATACATACAAAATCAAAAGCTAAAACAGTTCATACGTAGGTAAATTCTTAGAGAGAGAAAAATGATAGTTTTGTGTATTCTCACCTTTTTGGTTTGAGATTGTTGACCCTCTTCACTTCTGCTCCTTTCTCCTTCTTCTCAGAAACTCTCTTTCCCTCTCAGTCTTTAGATTTTCGTGTGGCATGTGTGTTTACAGTAGGTACATTTGTATATGGATGATTTTTTTGCAAAAATCTGATTTGCCCCAACAGCTTGGTTAACTTGTGGCAGGTTAGGGTCTGAATTGTTACTGTTGGGCAGAGCTATCATGGGCTGATTGTGTGTGTGTGTGGTTGTTTGACTTGTATGTATATATACATGGTCTAACCTAATATACCTTGGATAATACACACACCTCTCTTGACACACACTCACTTTTATACACTTTGGACAATAGCATGCCCTCTTATCCCATATATGATATACAAATATGCATACATGCATACACATACTCATATATATATATATTCATGTATAATTATATATATATATATATATATATTTAAGGTTATAATCATTTATATAGTATATATATATTTTTGCATTTAATTATATATATTAGTTGTTATAATAATATTTAAAATAATTAATCACTTTAAAAATTAATTATTTTCTTAAATGTATCATCTTGGTACTAATCTTTGTATCCTCGTAATACGTGCCCAATTCTCATACTCGTATCAACAATCGGTAGTTGACATGAAAATATAATTATCACAGAATCGACATGTTGGTGATTGCAACGAAAGTGATGTACAGTCGTCCTGACTTTTCAGGACTATTACTTAAAAGTCCGTGCGTCGGGTTTGAAACCGACCTTGTTATTTAAGGCGTCGATTACTAATTTGATGCGACGGTTAAATAGTCCTTAACTCGGGTCGAGGTATTACAATCACTATGCAGAACTTGAGCTCACTATCCTCTCAAGATTAAAAGCTTGCTGCGAATAGTGAATAGGAAACTTATTAAAAGTAACAATTCCAAATGATGTATTTCTTATAGTGATCCAGTTCAGTGTATTCCCAATACACCAATACAATAACTCAAAGTCCACTACTACGTTGGTTGAGATAAACCACCCTATCACATAAAGGTTAACTGTATTACCACTTTACAGATAAGATACCCAATCTTATCAATAGAGGCAAACAATTTTAGAATTTTCTATATAAGCAGTTCATATCTCCTGTGTATAAATCTTATTTATACACATGAACCACTCCTAATGACAATTCAATGACTAATCATCTCATGATATAAAGCAACATCCAAACATATGGTAATATGAAACTCAATAATAAATCAAATCTATTAAATAATAATAAAATGTCTTGGATATGAGGGCACACATCCTAACAATAAGAAGATTTCCTCTACCTGGACTAGTGTTTTTCTTCTCCTAATAAATTACACGAGTACTTGATATTTCTCTTGATCTTGTTTTCTTTCCTTACATTTTCAAATTCAACCACTATTCTATGGCTTATGTTCTTTCCTATATCAAGATAGTGAATTCAATAGGTTATTTTCTTATTTACATGCATGGAGACAATTGACCTCCTTTGTTGCTACTCTTGACATGGTGCTGCCACCTAGTACATGACGTGCTAAACTTATAAGCTTCCTTCACTTCCTAGACACACCACTGCCACATACACGTCCCCATATATATGTATATATATAAATATATACACACACACGTATAGTGTGTCTGATGTTATCTAGATACATTTTATTTTATTGTTTTCTTTTATTTTATTTTATTTCGGTCTTAAGTATATTTTTTTAGGCTATTTATCACAATTGTCATTTTATTCCTTAAAGTCTCTAATATTTAAATTAGTGGCTTAATTCCCGATAATCAGATCAGGATGTTATAGTTAGGGTTTGTTCTAGTTGAATTCTAGGTGAGCTTCAAGCTCCTATCAATGGTAGTTTGTCTGATTCCTAAGGTTCTAGGGTCTTTTAGACCCTTGAGTAAGCCCTAATCTAATTATCGAACATGATGAAAACTAAAAGGAGAAAAATAAACAAGTTCTAACATGGGCGCAAACCAATTTTTCCTTAAATTTCCTCTCTCCTTCTTTTTCTCTATCCAATAGTGCTTCAACCTCCTTTGGCATGAAACCCTCCCTCCTTCTCTCTTTGTTTCAGTAAAATAAGTCTTAGGTTTTATAGCTTGTATATATATGTGAATCATGGCTTCATGGCTAAGGAATTTTTTTGTCAAAAGTTAAGGCTCTTAGGGTAGCTTGCAGTGCTGCTATTGTAGCTGTAGGGTAGGCTGAAGGAGGCTGCACATGGGCTGTTTCTGAAAGTTGCATGCATGTGATGACATTTTTTTTGTTTTCTAATTTTTTTCTAATATCTATATACACACACACACACATATATATACACATGCATATATATATATAGAGACACACACCTTTACACACTTATGTGTGTGTGTGCTAGCCTTCTCTCATCATGTGCAGGTCACATGATGAAGAAAAATAGTTTTTAATCATTTTTCCATATTTTCCCCTATTTATATATATATATATATATCTTCACATACATACACCTATATACAAACTTAATTGTTTGTATTTGGTGTTCCTTCATTATGTATAAGTCACATAATGTATAAAATATTTTTATATATTTTTATTTTATTTTTCTTAATATGTTTTCTATTTTTTTTATTTTTTCATAATTATTAAATAATTATTTAATGTAATAATTCATAATATTTGATGCTAGTTTTTCTACTTTAGGTTAGTAATGTATTGATCACTTAACCAAATAAACTCATTAACCTAGGTTAGGTTAGGCTGACCCATGGTTAGGTTAAATTTTAACCCTATATGGAGTGATGGCTTAACTAGGGTTATGGCCTACTATTGAGTTAGATTAGTTTTTAACCCTAGTTTAGGTCATGTCATGACATAGTGCCCAATAATTTTCAAAAGATGCTTTATTGAGATAATTTTCATTACAATGTCCTAATTGTCCATTTTACTAGGAGTGGGTGTTACATCTAGGGCTTTAGACATTGAATTCAACTTGGTCGTAAAATTAGGGGATACAAAGGAATTTGTTGAGCCATAGTCAAACAATACACATGTTGGATATAAGCAGACAAGAAGAGTACCAGAGACCACAGAGTTGGTTGCTGCATATCACCTGGTACTAAAGAGAAAACCCTTTTTGGTCATCATTGATCCTTCTTCACTTCTTCATTCTTGACTAGAAGCTTGGCTAGAGAGGCAGATGCAGTGAGTGTTGAGCTAACGGTGGTCTTGTTATTCTTGGGACAATCATTTATGAAGTGAAGTAAACAATGTTATACCGGTAACATTTCCCTTTGCGAACCCTCTGGAAAGTCAGGCATTTGGTGGCACCCCACTATAAAGACCCAAAACAAATTTTCAAAACAAATCCTCTCGATCTCCTGTGGTGCCACTCAAATAGCTATCCTTCTTATTGACACCAACCAAAATCTAATTCAATAGGTCTCCTTTAAATTCCCAATCATTTTGGACACGTCTCTCTACCCTCACGACGTGAGTTTAAATTGTCTAAATCGCATTTTCAATTTAGGGTTCAAC
This sequence comes from Nyssa sinensis, assembly GCA_008638375.1. Taxonomy (NCBI): domain Eukaryota; kingdom Viridiplantae; phylum Streptophyta; class Magnoliopsida; order Cornales; family Nyssaceae; genus Nyssa; species Nyssa sinensis. The sequence continues at coordinate 32,473,110 of CM018046.1, forward strand.
TTCTAGATCACATAACATGTACTGTTATGCCCCATTTGTTTCCTTACTCATTCATGCTAATAGATTTCAATTAATGATAATGCTTCATATGTCAAACAAATAGCATAGAATAATTAATTTATGACACAATTAGTATTTAACAAACAATCATATATTTGATCATACACACGACGTCCTACAGTTGTAGTGTCACAACATTTCCATTGATACACTACTCGTACCACTTAGCTACATTTACATTCATGCATAATATATATCTCAACCAAATAATACAAGGGTGTTAAACATGATGCACTAAAGATCCTTTTACAACCAATATACATATGTCATTTCACCAAGTCACACTTATGTAATCAAACAAGAACTGACATGTTCACGATGTCTATTTATAACCTCTCATGTTCATTTTCTAACATGAAATATGTAGCAATATCCCTAGGCAACATATATATATATATATATATTCACTTTATATGTTGAGTCAAGAATTTGACACTTCACCTTATATACATATATTATGCATTAGGACATGTCACATCCCGAACCCCACCCTACGCGGATGTCGAGGACGTGATGCCAGTCAGCCGCCACGCGATCAGCCAAAGGCAATTTCTGAACTTACCAGTGAATTGCACTCCGACCGTAGGGTCAGATGCAGCAGAATTTAAAAACTTTTTGTCAAGGGAATGCAACTCATGTATCCACTGTAGGATATGTATGACACAGAGCAAGTCTAAAATCCAACAGCTAACAATTCTAACTTCAGAGCATATCTATAATCCGACATATAACAACAGAGTAGAACTATAACCTCTAGAGTACCGTTTAAATCCATGAGCCATGTCTATATCTAGTACATATCAGTCAAGTCAGTCGTATTACATCACTCACCTAATTAAACAGATTCAATCCTTAATAATCCAGTCTCCACAGATCAGTGCCATCAGATCCAATAGATATCATTCCTGAAAAATGTTAGGGAATGGGGTGAGCTTCGAAAAGCCCAATAAGTAACACATGTAATACCCCGACCCGGGAATGCCGGGTAATAAAGCACGTTTTACGAGGCTATGAAAAATGAGTGTAAAATAAATTAATTTAACATAATTAATTTATTAAATTGAATATTAGTTATATGTAATATAAATTATGAGGATAATTATAAAATATAATAATAATAATAATAATGACAAAAAACAAAGAAGAGGAAAGATGTGTATGTGTATGTGTGACCAAATATGCATGTGTGTATATATATATGTTTAAATGATAAATGAATATATATATATATATAGGGATGAACAGTGCATGTGTGTGTGTGTCACGTGCATGTGTGTGTGTTGTGTTATATATATATATATATATATATACATGAATACTTTATAAACCATTAGGTGAGGGGAAGCATGGTGAAAGGGAAAGAAGTATGGGCAAGGTCAGAAAATATGAGTGTGTAAGTGTATAAGGCAGGCCAACAGTGGAGAAAAGGTAGAGAGAGAGAGAGAAAGTGGGGCTAGTGAGAGAAATATATATATATATATACATATATACACAAGAAAAATCTTCACCATGACACGGACAGAGAGGGAGAGAGAGAGAAGAAAACTTAGGAGGAGAAGAAGGAAGGGAGAAGGGAAACAGTGAAGGAAGGAGACTCACAAACTGAGGGAACCAAAATACAGGTAAGAGTTTTTGTTTCTGTTTCAAAATTTTATAGCATGATTCGATTAAGTTTGAACATAGGACCTTAAAGAGCATGTCATGAGGTTTCAAACCCAACAAAAATCATAGAAAACCATGTAGAAATGAGGGAGAAAACCCTAGTTGCAGGTTGAAAGATAAATTCGGATTTTCTATATTTCATGTGTAAAAACTTGATTTAGCCATCTAAGAATAATGGTATGAAGTGCAGGCAACCTTTAGGTGAAGAAATGAGAAAAATTGGTAAGGAAATAGGATAAGAAAAGTAGGAAAATGTACTCGCCGGAAACTGGGCACAGTGGCCGGAAAACCAAAAATGGATCTTGAAAACCGTAGCAACCAAGGCCCAAAGCTAGTTTAAATTAGCTATTAAAACGTTAGGATAATTTTGGTTGAAAAAAAAATTGAAGTTTTGACGTGAAAATGAAGCAAAACAACGGCTGGTCCGTTTTTCCGGTGACCGGCGCTAGTTAGACCAACCGGAGAAGACGACCGGATTATCGGGAGAGAGACCGGGTTAAAACAGAACCGGGTTCGGGTCTGGACCGGGTCGGGACCCGACAGAATTAAAAGGGGCTTGACACGTCGTCGTTTGAGTTGAAATTTTAAAAATGGTTTGGGGTTGTTTGGCTACAGGGGCAATAAATTGGAATTGGGATTTGGTTTAACCAAACCGTGGATAAGGGGAATAGGAGGAGCATCTTATTCCGGTTCTGTAGGCAAGTCTGAACCGGTCGGTTCAGCAGAAGGGTAAACCGGTTTAGGGTTTTTGGTCTTGAACCCATTGGTTCAGACCGGAACTAAGGGAAATTATAAAGTGACCCCAACAGTTTACCCTAATTCAAATCTGGCCCAAAATTTTGAAAATAAATTTCAAATGTACCCCTGATAAATAATAAAATAATAAAATTAATTAATTAAATAATTTATTAAATAGGGGAAATTACCATTCTACCCGTAAGTCACGAATAAGTCAAACGAAGTCCGAACGGGGCGAATAAATAGTCAAACTTTATTATCTCGGGCATTCTGAGTCCAATGATGAGGTCCGTTTTACGAGACGGGACTCCGAACATTAGAATACGATGAAAACAAGTCTTAAAATGACCAAAATACCCCTATGCCCTGACAAGGCAAATTATACGAGTATTCTTACTATCTCGGACCCTCTGAGTCCATTGGTGAGGTCCACGACATGAGATGAGGTCCCGAAAATTTTGAGACCCATAAATATGTCAAAATGACCAAAATGCCCCTACTCTATAAACGAGTCAAACGAAGTCCAAATTAAGTAAATAAATAGTGAATTTTTACTATTTCAAACATTCTGAGACTAATGGTAGGGTCCGTTTTACGAGACAGAGCCTGAAAAATAAAGACACGTAAAGGGGTAAATGACCAAAATACCCCTTGTCCAAAAATTAACAAGTTATTAGTGTAATCTTACTATCTCGGACCTTCTGAGTCCAATGGTGAGGTCCACGACACGAGATGAGGTCCCGAACACAAAGACACGTAAGGGGGTAAAATGACCAAATTACCCTTAGCACCTCTAAAGCCAAAATGAAATCAAAGAAGGTCTAAATTGACTTTCTTTGACATCTCGGACTCAATAATGGAGTCCAAATTACGAAACGAAGTACGAAAAATGTGACACGCAAAATGATAAATGACCATTCTGCCCTTTTACATATAAAAGTCCGAATTAAATTCTAAGAAAGCCTAAACTGACTTTCTTTGACGCTCTGGACCCAATGGTAAAGTCCATTCGATCAAAAGAAGTGTCTAAGATAAAAAGACATAAAATTTGATGAATAGCATCAGTCAGATGACTATAATTAAAACATTGCCGAAGTATTAAACTGAGGCAAATACGGAAAAATAAAGTACGAGAAGATGCGACGCGTTAACATGCGAAGCAAATAACTTTAAATTGAAGTTAATGGAGCTACCAGAAGAGTATAAGTTGAAATAAATTAAGTTTCTAACACATTAAATTGTGTCGTAGGTTAAAGTACGAGTTTAATTAAGTACGTGCGAAGTTATAGGATGTTAGTAAATCGACTAGGATAAAATACGAACTAAGCATAAATTAAGAAGCATCAGTAGGTGATATTGCAGTAATGTGAAGTTAATGAGATTGTTATGGATTGTTCTTAGGAATTACGGAGGAAGTGGGAAAGCGCATTTTTAGCCCTAACCCTAAAGGACCGAGGTGAGTAACCCTGTATTCGAATTGGAGATTTAACTCCATATATTGAAGAAGTTTTAAGTTTAAGTTATTGCAGCCTTTGAATATCAAATTCAGTCTTTATATGATTCCGTTCTTTTAAAATATTCTGTTATGGCATGCTTTATAAATGTTTTAAATTCAGCTCTTTTCTTGAAAATATTTAGCATGTCTAAATCAAGTGCAAATCTCTTGAATATTCTGAATTTGATTATCACATGTATTTGAAGCTTCATTATAGAAGTTATACCCTTCATGTTTTAAATACTCATGAAACGTATCTATTAAAGAAGTCACGTGATAAATGTTTTACAAGATAAACGGTACTATGTACCACCCCCCTATGATGGTTGAAATCCTTCGGGATTCAACAGTACATGCCCGGTAGAAGGATCTAATCCCCCAGGCAAATGAGATATCTCCATCGACAGCATTGGCAGTAAAACGGGAGTCTGGTTCGAAACAGATTCCACCTAATTAAAGAGAAAAGATGGCAAAGTGATTTTGAAAATGAAAGCAGGTTTTACCCTCATTTTCAAAATACATATTTATGTGTTTTAAAGTTTATATACTTTATTAACGAAGTACGAGTTTAGCTTGAACACCTTAATTGTTTCAAAGCTATCTGTTTTATGAAATGCATATGTTTCGAGTTTTATATACTCTATTTAAAGGTTATATGTGATGTTATATGATTTGAAGCTCATAAGTATAAGTACAGCTCGAATACTTTAAATGTTCGAAGCTATCTGTTTTAAGAATGCATATATTCTGTGTTCTAAAATGTACAAACAATTGATAGTGAGTATTTTATAAACTCTCAAGTGATAAACCACTACCAGTTGAAAACCCCATGACGAATGCAGGAATTACTCACAAGCTTAGATTAGCTTACCCGGACTTTGTTCGGATCCCCCTTTCAGGTAAATGGCAAAAGGCAGTTTTGATTTGAAGACGAAGATGATGGATCTGCCATTTTGGGAAGTTGCACTTAAGTAGTTTCCTTATGAAGCCATGTGAAATTTTAGTACGAACTCCTGTAGTAGTAAACAGTACAAATATGTATTAAGCCTCAGGGCAGTGATATGTAATATTATAATGTCTTTAAGTTTTTAGATATGCTCTGAATGTATGTTTATACATGTATACCGAAATATGAAGAGCGGCAGTACCGGACGGATGTGCAAATTTTAAATAAGAAAAAAAAAAAAAAGTTTTTCACGCTTCTGCAACCACTTGAACACATCTATCCGATACCGCTGCAGATGCGAGCCTTCGCCCAAGGGTCCTCGGGCCTGAAGGTGGCGGTCGCGATGCGAAATCCGCAGAGGGTGGGTTTCGGGTCGTGACAACACAGGTTCCCTGTCATGCATTTCAAACCATTGTTGTTTACAAAGCACAAGGGTAGTTCAGTTGTTTCTGAAATAGCAGTTTTATAAATCTACTTTAAATGCAGTTTTAGTAGAATAAAGCAGGACTGAACAAAATAAAACCACAGATCAGAACAGACAGAACATAACAGACCATATCAAGTATAACCATACAGAATAGAACACAACAGGTCAGGACGGAGCAGAACCGAGCAGAGCAGGACATAACAAATCAGAACCGAACAGAACATAACAGAACAGAGCGAAAACAATATGTCAACTAGAGATACAGGTATATCATCAACGAAACGGAACAAGACAAAACTGAGCGGAAATAGTATGTCAGTCAGAGATACAGGTACATCATCAAAGAACATGATAGATTAGTATTGAGCAGAACAGGACGGGACAGAACAGAACGGAACAGATCGAAACAGAGCAAACAGGTCAGAATGGAACAGATCAAACATAACAAATCAGGACGGATCAGGACTGAACAGATCAGACAGATCAAACAGAACAGGTCAGGGCAGAACGGATCAAACATAACAGATAGTTAAATATGTTCATTTGAAACAGTATTAAAACAGGAGTACAGTTAAAACATCAGAGTAACAGAACATGTTAGTAATGAGCAGAGTAGAACAGTATAACAGTATAAACAGTACAGTATGCACAGATTAAACAGTGCAGTATGCTCATATAGTGCTCAAGACTGAGGTGGTACCAGGAGTCAGTTGTTCTTTCAGTAAAAACAGTGATAGGTTTATTGTAGTACACAACAGAGGAATCAGACAGAGTAAAAAAATTATGCATTTGAGTAAGGGCATGAAATCAGTGTATCAGATAAAACAGTACAGTACAGTATTTAAAAATACAGTAACTAGACAGTGTACTTATACACCAATTCAAGAGTCAGGGTTACTCACAAGACGCAACAGTACAGAACAAAACCAGGACAGACCATACAACGGAACAGGACAGACCCGAACTGAACAGGAGAGCAGGACAGTACAAAATCATGTCACGTGTAATACATTATAAAAAAGTATGCATTTAAAAACATGCATTTAAACAGTATGGTAGATAAAACAGTACAGTGAATCAAAATACAGTAACTAGACGGTGTACTTATACACCAATTTAGGAGTCAGGGTTACTCACAAGACGCAATAGTACAGAACAAAACCAGGACAGACCATACAACGGAACAGGACAGACCCGAACTGAACAGGAGAGTAGGACAGTACAAAATCATGTCACGTGTAATACATTATAAAAGAGTATGCATTTAAAAACATGCATTTAAACAGTATGGCAGATAAAACAGTACAGTGAATCAAAATACAGTAACTAGACGGTGTACTTATACACCAAGCCAGAAGTTCCAAGTTACTCACAAGACGCAACAGTACAGAACAAAACCAGGACAGACCATACAACAGAACAGGACAGACCCGAACTGAACAGGAGAGCAGGACAGTACAAAATCATGTCACGTGTAATACATTATAAAAGAGTATGCATTTAAAAACATGCATTTAAACAGTATGGCAGATAAAACAGTACAGTGAATCAAAATACAGTAACTAGACGGTGCACTTATACACCAAGCCAGAAGTTCCAAGTTACTCACAAACTGTTACGGTTATCTCCTTGCACAAACAATCCGATAACCTCCAAGTACATCAGGCATCTCCATGTATGTCCTGAATAATCACCATCAATCACAAACAGATCAGAATTCATCCATACAGGCCTTATTCGTCATCTTAGGTGTCTATCAGTTTACCTAAGATAGCCTAGTAGCCTATCGCCCTCTCATCGGGTTTCATCCAGGGCTATTTCATTCCTTAATTAGGCTTAGTAGTCTTCAGAACAATAATTTAAGTCATCTAGACTTCAATCGTTATTAGTCAGTTACTTTTTCAGCCTTAGGGGCAAAATGATAATTTTTCCATTCTTATCCCGGACCCTGTCGCGGTCTTCAGAATAGTCTTAATATCTTAACTATAAAGTTCTAGGTCCTTTGGACTCCAATCGGTATCAGTTAGGTTCTTATTTTAACCATAGGGGCAAAATGGTAATTTTTTCATTCTTGCCCCGGACCCAGTCGTGGTTCTCAGAATTTCCCGTATATCGTATACATGAAGTTCTAAGTCTTTTAGACTTGAATCGCTATCAGTTAAGTGCTTATTTAGCCTTTTAGTGTTCATAATTATCCTTTTGATAATTATCAGATCAGTTTGACCTTTATTCCACCTCTACTTTGCACTTCATGTGCTCAGGGGTATTTTGGTCATTTTACGTTTCGTAAGATTCTGACTCTGATTCATCATTTAATCAAGTATACAGTTTCACAGGTATTTGGGCTTCTATCGGTATCAATTTCGTCTGAATCAGACTTCATTTAGGTTTCGTATGGCATCAGGGGCAGTTTGGTAATATTACATTTCCTGATGTTCTGATTTCGAATCATAATTTAATCGTATATATGAGCCCATAAGTAATTAGGCTTCAATTGGTATTAATTTTGCTCAATTCGGACTTTATTCGGGCTTCGTACAGTATCAGGGGTATTCTGGTAATTTCACATATTCTATAACCAAACTGTTCGGAACCTCAGTTCATAAAATGGACCTCACCATTGAGTCCAGAGTGTCCGACATAGTTAACTTGGACCATCTTTTATGTTTAATTGGTCCTAGGTATCACTAGGGGCAATTCAGTCATTTTACAATTTATGTGTCTGTATTTTTCGGGACTTCAGTTCATTAAATGGACTTCATTGTTGAGTCCAGAATGCCCGACATAATCAGAATAGATTGTCTTTTATTTTTATTTGGGCCTGGGTACCCTCAGGGGCAGTACAGTCATTTGTCACTTGTAGGTCGGTATTTTTTGGTACATAATTTTCCAATTTGGACTGTACCATTGAGTCCAGAATATTTGAAATAGTGAAAATACACTATTTATTTAATTTATTTGGACTCCGTTTGACATATTTATGACCTAGGGGTAATTTGGTCATTTTTATTTAATTAATAAATTAAATAATTTAATTTATTATTTATTAATTTATCAGGGGTATAAATGGAATAAAATATCAGAAACTGGGCCAGAGTGGAATTTCCCAAAACTGTTGGGGCTATTTCGTAATTTCCAAAAAGTTTAAACTGAACCAAGGGGTTCAGTCCGCATTCAACTGAACCAGACCGGTCCAGTCCGGTTCTAGCCGGTTCAAGGTAACGTACTGACGTCAGGCTGACGTCAGCCCTACAATTTAAATTTAAAATAACATATATCCAAAACGATGCAGTACAGTTGATAGGTTATATCCATTTTTATTCGGGTCGGGGCCCGACCCGAAGACCCGATCCAAACCCGGTCACTGTTCATTGTCCCCACCCGTCTAGGGCTACTGTTGCCCTAGAAAATTGCAGAATTTTCTCCCTCTATTTTGTGGAGTTTTAGGTGCTGTTTTCAACAGGTTTCGATCCTAAACGACTTCTGGGAGTAAAACGAACCTCTTGGCATTGGTTTCAAGCTTCGGATTCATCCATGGTGTTCTGTTTAGGCCGATGTTCAGGGGAAATTTCAGTTGGGTTATATGGCCTCGTTTCTTAACCATTTTGCACAGGGTTTGGTTCTTTGAAATCCCTACAGCAAGGGCTTCAATCCCCCATCCTTAAATCTCAGTTTTGGGGTCTAGTTTAGAGGTTTGGTTTTTGGGCCGAGAAGAATAGCCTCGGTTTTGAGGGCTTAGACCTAGGTCTCTAGGTCGTGTATAGTGTTTTTCGGGGTCCTAGGATGGTCCATTTCATGTATTGATAAGCAGAGGGTCATTTGGTTAAGGTCGATTCAGACCTGTAACCCGAGGTCCATCAATGGCGGTTTGCTACGGGTTTGGGTTTTTGGGGCAGTTCTATAGGTCCAAATATGCACAATCACTCCAGTTTTCAGTGTTTAACCATTATACATGCAATGATAGCCCCCAAAAGCAGTAAAACAGTAGCCAATAATTCAAAGAGAAAATTTAAAAATTTTGGCTTGCTTACCTTCGGACAGAGGTTCTTCTAGGGTTTGTGCTTGAGTATAACCCTCAACAGTTGGCTTGTGTCCTCTCCCAGTCGTGTAGCCCTTCAGTTCCACCTTCTAGCTTCCCTCTAAGCTTCTCCAATGGATTCCAAATGCATACACACTTGTATTCTCCCACTCTCTCTCTCTAGGATTCTCTCTCTCTCTCTCTCTATGGAACAGTATACTAAGCTCTCTCAATTACTGATCTGCATATATGGAGATTTCATATATCACATTTTCTCTTGACCCTTCATCTCCCCAAATGCATGATTATATTGCATGCAATTTGGTTGGGAGATGGTGCAATCATGAACTATAGGTATGATGGCTATGGCATAGCATGATGCAATGCTGAGGTGTTGCATGTTTGGGTATTGGCCACTTGGGAGGTGGTCTAGTCAAATTTGTGTTTATATACATTTCTTTGTATGTTTGTACACAAAGGTGCCATTAGCCTAGTTGGTTTTTTTTTGGATACACAAAATCCTGCCCAATTGGTCAAGGGTTCAAATCCCTTTGGCCACATTTTGGGCATTTTCTCCCATTTGGGCTTATGCCCTGTTTGGCTGCGCAGAAATTCTATTTTCACTGTTTCCCTCGTAATTTCCTTTTCGTTGCTCCTTCTTCAACGCGGTTTCTTCCGAGGATTTCGTATTTCAGTTAGCTTCAGTGTCAGAGGCTCTGTATCATTTATTATTTATTTCAGAATTTCGTAGTTAGCTAATTCGAGTTCCGTCAGTGTTAAAACAGCATTACTTCACCCAATAAATCAGTAATTTAGGTTCGGGTATTATACCCTTTTCTCCAGACATATTTAATTATTTTATCAGTCTATCATGACCGTCGGGATTATGATTAATTCCCTTAACTGTTCTGTAAGCCGAAACTAATTAATAATTAGATAATTAATCATTAATTATACAAGGTTGGGGTGTTACAGGACATGTATCATATATTCAAGCAAACATGTATATATTTGCAATGCATTCTAATATATCTATATATGTGTGTGTGTATATATATATATATATATATACTTGCAATAAACTATCACATTAACCTATGTATTTCACCTCACATATGTATATAACATGTATAGTACATTAACAAGTTAGTGGCATTAAGAAAATTGACATCTAAAATCCCCTTTGGGTTCACTCCTAGTATTTTCATTCATGTCCTAATGATGTATCAAATAACCCCCGAAGTGTTGGAATAGACAAACACAAACATTAAGAGAATCCAATATAATCTTATATTTTTAAGACCAACCTCTACACTAAACTTATGCAATTCATTATAGCATATCAAAAAGGAATTCACAAGGTAATCACAAGTATTGTCGCGATCCGAAACCCACCCTACGCGGATTAGGGGCAACGACTGACACTACCACTCGGACAGGCTGTACAGAATCAAATGAATTGCACAGAATGATAAAAAGAATTTCTTTATTCTTCATATCAATAAATCATAAATCATTTAATCATTTAATGCGGAAGCTACATGTAATGACATGAAAAAAAATATATATTTTATTATTGTTTGTTTTTATCATTATCATTATTATTATTATTATTAATATTAACATGTGTATAAGGATGCATGGATGTTATGTATATATATGGTGTGTATATGTGTGGGACATTACATGTATGTGTATATGCATATGTATATATATAATAGTGCATGTGTGCACTATGTGTGTGTGCAACAGGTCTGGTGTGTGTGTGTTAGTGACAGACCGTGTGTGTGTGTGTGGTGTCGTGTAAGTGTGTGTGTCTAGTGTGTGTGTGTAATGAGTGGTATATATATAGAGGTATATATAGGGCAGCTTTGCATTTAATGCAAAGCTGCATTGGGGAAGAGAAAGTTGGCTGAGCAGAGGGAAGAAGGGTCAAGGAAAGGGGCTGTGCAGGGGGGTGACGTGAGAGAGTGGAAGTGTGTGATTGTATATGTCTCGGTTGGAAGGAAAGAAAGAAAAGAGAAACCGTGGGCAAGGGAAAGACTGAGAGGGGACTGTGAGAACGGAGAGGAAGCTCGAGAGGTGACCCAAGAGGAGAACGGAAGAGGGGAGGAGCTACAACAGGGAGAAATCAGAAACTGGGGTAAGTAGCTTAGCTTCTGTTTTGTTTTTTTTTTAAAAGTACGATAATTAATTTGATGTATAGGGCCTTATAGAGCATATTGTAAGGTTCATTTGGCAAAAAGAATGAAAGAAAATGACTAAGAAACTAGGGAGAAAACTCGAGTTGCAGGTCTCGATTATAGGAAGTGGGTCTTGACATTTTATGTGTAGAACTTGGTTTAAATGGGAGTAAAATAACCCTCTTAGGTGCAAAAAGCTAAAGGAAATTGTTTGGGCCAAAAACAGTAAATGAATAGACATAGAAACCAAAAAGAAAAGTTGGCCGGAGATTCGGCCATGGCACTTTGACCCTCTATTCGTGGCGTTTGAGTGACCCAAACTAAAAATGAAGGTTGGATATGGAATCTACAGGAAAAATGGAAAACTATAGCATTTTTAAAACTGGAAAAATCTGCCGAAAAAAGGTCGCCGGCGCCGGAGAAGGTGCCAGAACCCTACTGGTGCCTCGCCGAAAAAACGGGGAAGAAGGGAGACTGTTCGGGTTGGGTCCAGGTCCGATTCGGGTTCGGGTCGGGCTTGGGCGATCCGCCCCTGCCACGTGTCACCCTGTTGTTTTAAAGTAAAAGATGAAATGGGCTGTTTGGCTACGGGTGTAAGAAATTGAAAATTGAAATTGAAACAGGAACAGGGATATCCTATCCCTGTTCTAGACTAATCCCTGTTTGGGTAACCGAATTGAGAATAGGAGAATTGGAATTTACAAATTAACCCTTGGACTTTTTGGGAATTAACTTTGACCCAAGACTTTCGGAATTTACAAACTGACCCCCCAACTGTTAATTATTATAATTTGACCCACCAGAATAAAATATTAATAAAATTAATTAATTAATTAGTTAATTTAATTATTTAAATATTCAAAAATAACCCGGAGTCCAAATGGGACAAGTCATTAGTGTATTTTGACTATCTCGACCATTCTGAGACCAATGGTGAGGTCCATTTTATGAGACAGGGTCCCAAAAAATAAAAGACCCGTAGTAACCCTTAAAATTACCAAAATGCCCCTAAATTGAAACACAGTCAAACGCACTCCAAATTAAGTAAACGAATAGTGAAATCTTATTATCTCAAACACTCCGGACTCAACCGTGGAGTCCAATTTATGAGGAAAGGCCTCAGGAAATGGGAACCCGTGAAAGTGCAAAATGACCGCTTTGCCCTTTTTAAACCGAACGTCTAAATTAATTTCTACAAAGGCCTAGACCTATTTTCTTCGACGTTTCGGATCCAATTGTAGAATTTAGTTTGACAAAATAGAATTAATAAAATAAAGACGTAAAGTTTGATTAATGGCATCATTCAAGCGACAGGCCGACTGAGTAACATCTTATGGTTTTAGGGACATCGAAAGGCAAGGAGAAGGTCGTCTGACTTCTACATTTCCATTGATAGCCACCACCTTGCGAGCACGGTTTACTAGGGTTGAGACCAACCCGACAGGTATGGTGTTTTGCTAATGTTAGAAATGAAGTTAAGTTAGGAATATTTTGTGAATGACTAGAATGATTTATGTGTTTATTTGGAATACGTTTACTTGATAATTTGAAGTTGGTTGTTCACATGTTTATGTGTTACTTGCGTTCTTTGAGAGTTTAGTAAAGTGAAGAACATGAACTATGATATATGGACACATGAGATATGCATACATATGGAACTGAATGATGATTTATATGTTATTGTCCGAGCATGCTATATTATTGAAAACCATGTTCATTGAGATTACATTAGCATATTGGCATATGGTGAATCCTTGAGAACATGGCGTGAGTTGAGCACGTGGTGCTATGCATTATGAGGGTGTAGATCCTGTGGTGAAAAACCCAAAATTGGCCATTGCATTGGTACTTCAATGCCATCAGGGAGTACCCGTAAATGAGACATGGGTGTGGCATAGAGTTGTGCATGGGTGCGTCATGCATACCACTCATATATTACTATGATGCTTTGAATGACATTTAGATATAAATGTACACTTTGCACATGCCACGCCTTAGCTTTATTTCTTGCATTAGCACTTCATCATACCAGCAGTTGAGCTGACCCATTCGTGGGCAACATTTTTTAGATGAGGATACTCCAGCTACTTGAGACTCAATGATACCTTGATAGGGTGAAGCACTTGGTATATTTTTGGTCCATAGGACTTATGTTTTGTAATGTAAGGGCTTAAGCCCGAATGACCTATGAACAATGCAGTTGTGAAATGTATTTTATGTTATTTTATGTATTGATGGGAATGGATGCTTGTTTAGTGAATTTATTTACATTTGTCCTTTATTTATTTTATTTTCTGTCTCGTCAGTCGCGCCTCGTGTCACACCCCAAATTCTTACCGAACCCGAGGCGCGACTGACGAGACAGAAAGTAAATTAAATAAAAGGACAAAAGTAATTAAATTCACTAAACATGTGTTCATCCTCACCCATACATAAAATAACATCGAATACATTATTCATCAGTCATTCGGGCTTAAGCCCTTACATAACAAAATACAAGTTTCATGAATCACAAATACATCACAGGCTTCACCCTATCAGGGCATCACAGAGTCTCTAGTGGCTAGAGGATCCTCATCTGAAAAATGTTGCCCACGAATGGGTCAGCTCAACTGCTGGTATGATGAGATGCTAATGCCAGAAATAAAGCTAAGGTGTGGCATGTGCAAAGTGTACATTTATATCTAAATGACAATCAAAGCTTCGTAGTAATATATGAATGATATGCATGACACACCCATGCACAACTCTATGCCACACCCATGTCTCATTTACGGGTACTCCCCGATGGCTCGAAGTACCAATGCAATGGCCAATTTTGGGTTTTTCACCACAGGATCTACACCCTCATAATGCAAAGCACCACGTGCTTACCCACGCCATGTTCTCAAGGAATTCATCATATGCCAATATGCCAATGCAATCTCAATGAACATGGATCTCAATAATATAACATGATCTGACAATAATAATTCAATCACCAGTCAGTTTCATATACATGTATATCTCATGTGTTCATTCATCATAATTCATGTTATTCACTTTATTAAGCTTGCAAGTAACACATAACATGTGAACAACCAATTCCAAATAATCAGGTAAACACATTACAAATAAGTACATGCAGCATTCCAGTCATTCACAAATATTCCTAACTTAACTTCATTTCTAACACTAGCAAAACACCATACCTGATGGGTCAGTCACAACCCAAGAAGAACGTGCACGATATGTAACTGAACCGGTCAATGAAGATGCAAGAGATCAGATCTCCCTCTCCTGTCCTGTAAGTGTCCCTAAAAACATAAATTCCCACTCAGTCTATTTTCATTTGAATTTATGCTATTCATCAAATTTTATGTCTTTAAATTTATAGGTTTCTATTCTGCTAAATTAGACCCTACTATTGGTTCTAGGACGTTGAAGAAAATAAGTTTAGGTTCTCGTAGAACTCAATTCGGACACCGGGGTTCAAAAGGGCAAAACGGTCATTTTGCACTTTACACGTGTCCTTAGATTTCGTGACCTCTTTTCACAAATCGGACTCGACGATGGAGTCCGGAATGTTCGAGATAATAAAGTTTCATTATTTGTTTACCTAATTCGGAGTTCGTTTGACTGTGTTTCAATCTAGGGGCATTTTGGTAATTTTAAAGGTTACTGCGGTTCTTTTATTTTTCGGGACCCCGTCTCATAAAACGGACCTCACCATTGGTCTCAGAAGGGTCGAGATAGTCAAAATACATTAATGACTTGTCCTATTTGGACTCCGGGATATTTTTGAATATTTAATTAATTAAATTAATTTAATTAAATAATTAAATAATTTAATTAAATAATTAATTAATATTTTATTAATAATTTAATTAGGTGGGTAAAACTGAAATTTCTAACAGTTGGGGGGTCAATTTGTAATTTCCGAAAGTTCTGGGTTAAGGTTCAAATTCCAAAAGGTTCAAGGTTCAAATTGAAATTAGTTTAATTTGCTATTCTCAATTAGGTTAACCAAACAGGGGCTAATCCGAGAACAGGGATAGGATATCCCTGTTTCAATTTAATTCCAATTTCCTAATTTCTTATCCTTGCAACCAAACGGGCCAAATTAGGTTTTTAATTTAAAACAGTAGGCCGACACGTGGCAGGGGCGAACCAGCCCCACCCGACCCGGATCCGGATCCGACCCGGAACCCGACCCGGTCACCCCATCTTCTTCCCCGATTTTCTGGTAGGGCAACAGTAGGTTTCCGGCGCCTTCTCCGGCGCCGGCGACCGATCTCCAGTGAGATTTTCGGGGTTTTAAAATGCGGTCCTTTCTATTTTTTTCCAAGGATTCCATATACGGGCTTGGTTTTGGGTTTAGATCTTTGGATTCTCACGAAATAGAGGGTCAACCTCTCGGTCAAACCTCCGGCCAACTCACTCTCCTCCATTTTCACACTTATTTTTCCACTGTTTTTCATTCTTTATTTTTCCATTCTCTTTCTGCACTTCGTAGGGTTTCTTTAGGATCATCTAAAGGGAGTTTTACACATAAAATGATAAGGTTCAACCTCCATGGCCGAAACCTGCAACTAGGGTTTTCTCCCTAGTTTCTCACCCATTTCTCCTCATTCTTTTTGCAATTTAATCCCTACATTATGCTCTCTAAGATCCTATAATTCAAATCAATTAAAATGCTTTAAAAAAATTTGAAACAGAAGCAACCCACTTACCAATGATTTCGGCTTTTCCCCTTTTGGTTTGCTTCCCTTCTCATTCTGTTCCTCTTGGTCACTTCTGCTTCTTCAAGACTCTCTCTTCCTTGCCCTCAGTCTTTCCTTTCTTCTCTTTTCTCCTCCAATCGAGACCAACTCTCTTTTTCTCTTCACTTTCTCTCTCTATCTCTCTCTCTCTCTCTCTCTCTCTCTCTCTCTCTCTCTCTCTCTCTCTCCCCAAGACCAGCTTTTCTGCATCAGAACTGCCCCTCCCATACCCTGATCTCTCCTTCTACACTCCACCAACCATACCTGCCACACCATCCCTTGTTGAGTGTTACACACTCAACACATGTACACACACACACGGCACACACACACACACACACTGTTTTATACACATGTATATATTTATATACACTTATATATTTACACATTTTATACACACACTCACATGTATACACATATACACAACATATAATTTAAATTATATATATACATATATATACACATACACACACATCCATCATCATAATAATAATAATAATAATAATAATAATAATAATAATAATAATAATTAATATTTGCAAAGAATAAATAATAAAATAAATAAAAAAAAAATTCATGTTATAACACCTCGGGTTTGCAGAAATTCGGGGCGTGACACTACACCAATGCAATTCATTTGATAACAAACCGAACTCCAACAACTATCAATCAAATATTCCCATGTACCATTTTGATCATCATAATTCACTAATCAAGTCTAACATCACTACCAATGATACAATATTATAAATACCTATTATTTAGATCATCCTTACAAAGTACATGTTCAAATTATGACTTGGAGTTCACATCATCAATATTGCTCACAAGCACGCCACTAGCTCTACTAGTCACCTCATTTTGTTTCCTTCTTTATAGAGCTACCTGAAAAATAGTTATAAATATGGAGTGAGCTAACTTAGCTTAGTAAGTAAATTTCCTCGCTCTCCCATGGGACAGGGTTAGTATGGGTATTAGGATACAACTAAATGGCAAGTAAAATGATAGAAATCAATAGTTAGTCACAAATGAAAATAAATCAACCAAGGTGACCCGTGGGTCCAAAAGGCATATCCCAAGGTAGAACAAGCAAATCAACAATAGGGATTGGCCTATATAATAGTTATCTACCACAAATCACAAGATAGCAATTCAAGTCCAAAGATAAGCAAGCAAGCATACCATCAATCAAATAGTGCATCATCAGATAAACCAAGGATAGGCTCACAAGGCCTATCAATAATCAAAGAGTACAACATCAACATATCCAAAGATAGGCTTGCAAGGCATATCAATAATCCAAGAGTGCATCATTAGAATATCAATAAACGATATAAGATACTAACAAAATAGATGTTGTCACAAATAGGGCCCAGCATACCCCTAAAAGCGCTCATCTAGGTTCACCCCACCATTAGGTTCATGAATAGCACTAGAGCTCTTTATCACATATCATGTCATCTATGGACTAAGTGTTGGGTCTCATTCCCAATCACCGACCTGTAAGTCCAAAAGCATCTATGAATTAGATGGACATTGTGATATATCACAACTCTAGGCACTCATAATAATATCATGATCATCAAAATTTCACAGGCGATGTACATTTTTGTGGAATAACAAATTCTCAACAGTGAGAGGCATAGAAAATTTTCAATATCCAAGTAAAGTATAGAAATGAACAAGTTATCACATTAGGATATTGGTAATCAAATTCTCAACAAATCCACAAGGTAGAATAGGCATTAAATTGAAGAAATCAACAATGGTTAGGTAAGTATGAAATACAAATTGGTAGCATCGGGAAAATAAAACTGTGACATGGCTAGGAATTACCACATGTTAGAGTTCAGGTTTACTTACATTGGGTTCTTAGCATTGCATTCCCATGCGGTTACCATAATAGTTATCCCATAGCTCTCTTTCTATTCTCCATCGTTTGGGTGATCCTATAATCACGAATCAAAAATACATGACTAATGCATCAATATTCATTCTAACCCCAAACTTTGTTATTCAGTGTTTTAAGTTCTTTTGAACTTAGTCTATTTTATTAAGGGGGTCTTTAATTTCCCATTTAGGGTTCATTGATGCCTTCTAACTTACTTGGCCCTTCAAGGACATTATGGTAATTTAACCTTTTTAATATTTCATATTTCTCTGTATACAATTTACGTATTTAGACTTTATTTTGAGTCTATTTGGTCCTTATAACATTTATGTGGACTTATTAATTTCATTTTTATACTTCTGGTAACTTCACTAAGTCCTAGGGATGAATTTTCCATTTTTCAATTTGTTACCGGGTCTTGTTTTCGTTAAAGGAATGTTATTTTCAAGTCCAGAATATCGAATATAATTAATTTAGGCTTTTCTAGATCTTAATTTACATTTATGTGACTTACATTAAGCCTAGAGACATTTTTATAATTTTACGCTTTCACGTGTCACGTCTTTTGGTACTTCGTTTGCTAAAATGGACTCCACCATCAAGTCCGAAATGTTGAAAAAACTTAAGATACGTACTTTCGTAATTTTTAGAGGTCGTTCAGTATCTTTAATTGGCCTTTAGGACATTTTTGAGATTAACCCAGTTTGTTTGTTCGTATTTCTTGAGATTTAATTTCGTAATTTGGACTCCGCCATTGAGTCCGGAATACCCAAAAATGTTGGGTTATACTGACTTTTTATTTTATTCGGACACCAAAAATAATTTACTAAATTTAAATAATTTAATTATATTATTTTATATTATATATTTATTTAGGTACTATTTTAACCAAGTGCCTCAATGGCGCAGTGGTTCACACATGTGGGTTAAGTGCCACACATGCACACATTCAGGGGTTCGAAACCCACTGGCCGCAATTCCTTATAGTTTTTTTTTCTGATTTATTGTAAGCCAAACAGTGGACAAGGTTAAACCAAGGATAGGACATCCCTAGGTCTAAACAGGTTTATCAAATTGGAGATTACTGTACTTGTTGCTCAACAGCCCTAACTGATTTAAATTTAAAAACCCAAACCCTTTACGGCGTTGTTCCACTTACCCATTTGTGCGATCGGGCGGGTTCTGACCTGAACCCAATACTGACCCGACCTGAATAGGTCTTCATCCCCTTCATTTTTTCGGTGAGTCTCCGGTCACCCTCTTCATCAACGGTGGCCGAAAACTACAATTTTTAATTTTTTAAAACCTTATTTTCTTGTTATTTTGAAGTTGTTTCTTGGCCTAAATCAACTCTAACATTATTTTAGAACCTTTAGGTAGCATTTTTCTCCTTCAAATCTCAATGATCGGACGGTTACTTCCGATTTGTGCTTTTTCAGACACCCCTAAAAACTCACTATTTCTCCCTCATCTTTCCACCAAAATGACTCATTTTTAAACCAATGTGATTCCTAGTTCAAGGGCTACAAATATATGGCTTTAAAATAAAGCCATTCATTCATTTTTTGAGGTGGCCGAATATTCACCAAACTTGCAACGATTATAAAATGCTCATTTCTAAGCCAAATGACTTGACTATTTTTGCATCTTGCTCTAATTTCATCCTACTTTCGATCCCCGATCACAAAATGGGGTTTAGTTCTGTTTGTTTCAGACCCAGTTTCTAAGGTCGTTAATGGCGGTCTCATGTCATTTGCTATCTAAGGCACTTTTAGGTCTTCCTATTACCCCCAAAATATAGCACATTAATAATGACGACCATGCATGCAGCCTAAGACTATCAAATAATAGTTTAAACATCTATATTTTTAGAGAGAGAAAATTTGGCTTGAGGGTTTACCTTTATTGTGAGTTCTCTTCCTCCTTTTAAGGTTCGGTTCTGAGCCTATGCATAGTTATGTCTAGTCCTTCCATGCACAGCCCACCTCTTGTTCATCTCCTTCCTTCTTATTCTTATTCTTCTTCTTCTTCTTCTTATTCTTCTTCCTTCTCCTTCTTTACTTTCTCTCTCTACTCTCTCTATTCGTCTGTCATAGACATGCACACACCCACACAATTGCAAGTTCTGATCACATGCAAGTATATATATATATTTTGATTATGCATGAATTCTAATCGGAAGAATGAGGGGGTCCAATGAGGTGTTGACACCTCAACTTTTGAGCATGCCAACTTGGGCTTAATATGGGTTATATATATATATATATATATAAATCTTGTGAGATATATAGCACAAAAGTGTTGTAGCCTAGTTGGTAATATTTTTAGGTGATAAAATTCTTCCTCTTTTTGGTCTAGGGTTCAAACCCTTTGGCCTCATTTTTTCCCTTTTTTCCTACTTATGCCTTGTTTGGCATTTTAGGTTCTTTTCGTCAAATTTTGAAATTATGCCTTAATCACTTTAAAAATCCCTTAGTATTCTCTCCTTGCTTTTGATTTTTTTGTGCTAAGTTTTTATGTCATAAATCTTATTTATTTATTTTTTTGACACATTACATGGTGTTTCATTTGCATTAAAAATGTATCACATTTACTGGCAAATTTTAATCAAATTTTTTTTATCTTTGCCTCGCGCTAATTTCCCAATTTTCTCTCCTGTATCGATTTCATAAATCGAGATCTTATCGGCTTTCATAGCCTTAATTATTTCACCTTGATGTATTTAATGTATTTTAACTATTTTAAAAGTCATCATAATTATTGGAATAATTCTGATTAAACGCACTCCCTTTGTGCGTTATGCTAAACTTGCTTAAGTGGACTTCGTGCACGAATTTCTCACATTCACTTGTATGTTACTCCTCGATTAACACTTGCCATATTTCTATCAGATCGTGGCCCTCGGCATTACTTTGCATTCTCACATCGGTTGTCTCTAATTAATAATTATTGTTTTCATCATTTTATGCCTTTGCTTCCGTATTTTGAGTCATTAGTCATATCTAGCATCGCCCATAGTTATTAAGCAAATTAACTTATGATAATTTTCATTATCATTAATTGATTTGCTTAATTGGGCTGGGGTGTTACATGTATCCATGCAAAGCATAAACAAAACATCTTACATTTTAAACACTGTAAAACTTTTAAAATATAGCTCAAGTAATTAAGTTCTTTAGATTTAATTCATATATTTTGTTGTTGCCCTATCCTGTCGTCTTTAGGTTTTCTAAACCTATGCTCTGATACCATTCTATCACGATCCGGTTTCTAAAACCCGATTGTGACTCGTGATCCTTATTTTGTAAGTTAAGTGTTTTAGTCACTTTATAGTGAAAATATCATTTTTTTAATGAGATTTTATTCTTCAAATATTATATTTTAATATCTCAAAACAATACTCTAAAATTCCCTTTAAACAACCCCAAACAAGGCTTGAAAAGAAAGAAGAAGATAAAGAAAAATGTGGTTAGACCAATCAACCGGTCTGCTCAAAATATTAAAATGCCACAAATGCAAAATAATCGGTCAACCGGCGAACAATAACAGGTCGACTGGTCGGGCTGACTCATTACTTGTTTTCTTGTGACTTTTTCAAGCTATTTTGGGTCCCTTTTCAACTCTAATGGTTTTCAAGTATATATTAAATATTTTTTCATATTTTTTGCATCAAACTCATGAGGTTTCATGCATTAAAAACAACAAGAAGTATACTAAGTTTTATGCAAATTTCATGTTCCATAATCCAAAAGGGGTCAAAAGATAGTCAAGTGCCCTACCATAATTACATCAACACAATCATTAGAGTTCATACATATTCTAGATACAATTCACATGGTCTATTCCAAGAAATATACAATCAAGATTTTCCCTAAAGTTCATGACATTCAACTATACAAAAAAAAAATAAATAGCCCTTCCAAAGAGGATTTCAATAATTCTTCAAGTGTTTCCCTAAACATGTCCTATTAAAATTATATATATATATATGTGTGTGTGTGTGTGTGTGTGTGTGTGTGTTCAAAGTGTTAAAAATAAAATTCATTACGAGTCTCCACATATGGAGGATCATCCAAGTGCATACAAAAATAGAGTCTTTCCCAAAATAGCTTCCAGGGTGTTCTTCAACTCGAGGTCATCTCCTTGCCCACTCCTCTATCTAGTATTGGTCAGTACAACAATCCAAGTAGGAAAAATCTAAATTGAGGTAAGAAAATGTGTTGTCAAATGTATGCTTGTGCATGTGTCACGGCACACAAGTGGTTTCTAAGCATGTATTTCATCACAAACACAATAAGTCAATAGAGAATATCTAATCGCACTATCACATTCATAAGTATCAAAAGAGAACTGTAATACCCCAACCTAAATAAATTAGCATAATTCCAACTATGTCCTAAGAGTCAAATAATAATACCGAAATTAGACTAAGCCAATGAGCATATTACCAAAAGTAAACCGAGACCAACACAGACCAAGAATAGTAAAACTCAAATATACCGAACTATCATGATGATTAGTATACGGTGATGGGTATGCATACTGAGGCAAATAATAGAATTTATGATCTTAGAAAATTCCAAGATTGGGAAAAAGTCCAAGTACGAATAGACCAAGCCAAGGAATATAATACCCCAACTCGAAGTGTGACTAAGCGACCATGTGAAACCGAGCTGTTAAGGCTCTATATTACAATATTGAATGAAATGAATGATTTAGAGTACGAACAGTTTTTAATATATAGACAGTACCGGGCGATGCTTGAGCAACCTAGAACCGAGTACCAAAGTGCGCATACATACATATGTGTATATATATATATATATAAATATATGTAAATGAAATTTATGTATATATATCACCAAATATAACTATTATATAATTAAGTATATATATATATATATGTGTGTATAATTATATGTATACATGTGTATATACATGGCCGTCTAGGTGTATATAAGGAAGTATATATATATATATATACATATATATATATATATATTATAGTATATGTACATATATTGGAAAAAATGGAATGTACATAAATATATACAAGGCTGCCATGCATGCAGCATGTGCTATGTGTGTGATTAGTGTGTGTTTAGGTTGTTGGGGGAATGTGCCTTGGAGGCTGCCTACATGAGGGAGGGAGGTGTGTGCATATAATATGTATTATATTATATATATATATATATATGTGTGTGTGTGTGTGTGTGTGTAAATATCTTGAGAACTTAAATGCAACTGAACCAAATAAATAAAAAGAAGGAAGCAGCCAAAATGTAGGAGAAAATGAAGTCAAGGAAAGCGGTGGGAAAGGGGGAGGAAGGAGAGAAAGCAGGCATGAGTTTGTGTATAAATAGGAGTATGAGGTTTAGAGAAAATTTAGAAAATACCAAAGGAAACCAAGAAGTTAAGAGCACCTTTAGAAGTTCAAAGGGTTTAGAAGTAAAAATCAAAAGAAGAAAAAGGAGAGATACTACCAACAAGAAAATCAAAAAAGGTATGGAAATTGATTCTGTTTTAAATTTTCAAAGCATGAAAACTTAGCTTTTGATGTAGGTTCTTATAGAGCATAGAATTAGAAAATGAATGCAAAAAGAATGAGACGAAATAGTGAAAAAATTAGCATGAAATACGGATTTATAGGTTATGTATTAGAATCGGTTTTTATGAATTTGTGTGTTAAACCTTGTTTAAACAATGAGGAATTGGTCCCTTAGGGTGCAAAAAGTAATTAGAAGAAAAAATGGAAGAAAATAGTGGAGAAAGGGGCATGGAATAGACAGAAAACCAATTGGCCGGAGCTACGGTTTCCTTTCTATTCGTGAGGATCTAGTGATCTAATCCCAAAACAAAGTTTAGATATGAAAATCCCATGAAATTTGAAAGGGAATTGCATTGAGTTTGGTCGGAGTAATGGCATGTATTAGAATCAGTTTTTATGAATTTGGGTGTTAAACCTTGTTTAAATAATGAGGAATTGGTCCCTTAGGGTGCAAAAAGTAATTAGAAGAAAAAATGGAAGAAAACAGTGGAGAAAGGGGCATGGAATAGACAGAAAACCAGTTGGTCGAGCTACGGTTTCCTCTCTATTCGTGAGGATCTAGTAATCTAATCCCAAAACAGAGTTTAGATATGAAAATCCCATGAAATTTGAAAGGGAATTGCGTTGAGTTTGGTTGGAGTAATGGCCGAAAAAATTCGGCCAGTGCCGAAGAAGACACTGAATAGGAGTATTAAAACAGTGTCGTGTTGTGATGTTATGGAGTTAAACTGCGTCGTTTTGAGTTATATATTGTTTTAAATTTAAATTAAAATAGGACCGTTTGGCTGCAAGTATTATAAATTGAGTTTGTGGATAAAATGAGAATGAGGATATCTTATCCACAATTAAAGGCTTATCCGTTGTTTGCTTGAAGAAAACTTAGAAGAAAAAAAAAAAAAAAAGAGGAAGGAAGAGAATTGTGGTCATGGGGATTCAAACCCCTAACATGCATGAATCAAAGACTTAAGCCAACCAAGGTAACCATCATGCCACTAAGGCACGTGTGGTTAGATTCTCACTTAAATAATATATAATATTATTATAATTAGTTAAATTAATTAATTATTAAGATAATTCTCGATGTCCAATTTAGTCAAGTGAATAGTATTTTCTTTATGTTTTGGACATTCTAATACCAATAGAAGGGTCTGTTTCACGAGACGGAGTCCCGAGAAATAAAGACACGTAAAAGTGCAAAATGACTATATTGCTCTTTTTGGTACAGAAGTCCGAATTGAAGTCTGTGAAAGCCTAAACTGACTTTGTTCGACATTCCGAATTCAATAGTAGAGTCTATTTTAGTAAAAGAGATACTTATAGTAAAGAGACATAAAATTTGATGAATAGCATAGATTATGAAAAGGCAAACTGAGATGTATTGTCTATTAATGAAATAGGGACTTCAGAGAGAAAGGAAGGGTGATTTGATTTTATTGAGAAAGAAAGGAAATGGTTTAAGAGGTAAGTAATATCTGATCTCTGCATGTGATACTTCCAGCCATGTCAACAGTTTTTCATATACTACCTATTGTATTCCATACATGTCAGAAGTTTATTGAATCCACATTTGATATTGTTCTATCTTGTGGAAAGTGTTTATTGACTGTTTTATATCTTGATCATGATTTTCATACACTCTGTACATAGGCCTCGAGGGGCAAGACTTATGATCTTAGCAGTCTAGTTCATATTAGCCTAGTAAGGCAACAGTTTCATTTCTGCTGCTGAGAAAAATGATATTGCATTTACTTTCATGGGATTTAGCATGATCTCGATATATTATAAACTGTCAGATTTGTGCTCAGTCACAAACTCCATTTGATGCTTACTAGACCTATGGGTCGAGAAAAGGGAATCTAAAGTGGCAATTAAAATGGCATTTAAAGTGGGATCAGCGAGGTCGAGTACTAAACCGACGGGTTAAGTGTTAGGCAGAGAGATTGAGGAAAAGGGAACAAAATGAGCTTAGGGTGTATGCCGGGCCCCGAGTTAAAGTGCATCCACATTTGTTGTTATCAGTATCTATTATTGGAAATTCATAAATGATCATATTATTTCCTTATGAATGATCATGAGCTTACATAGCTTTTTATTGAGTGCATACTATTATGCTTGAGACAGCTTATGACTGTAGTAGTATGATTATTGTTATCAAACAGATTTTCATTAATTTATCATTTGAGCTTCCTACCATTTGATATTCATTGATGAGTTCTATATTTCTTGATTGGCTATCATGTTTGCATTTTCCTAGTTCTTTTTAGATTACGTCTTTTTTATATTGGCCTATACACATGGTAGAGTAAAGGAGAATTACTTACTGAGCTTTGTTAGCTCATTCCAAACTTACTAAAATATTTCAGGAAAGGAAGTTGTAGAGGAGCAGTAGCAGTTTACTAGAAAGTAGTGGACATTTTTGAGATAAATGTAATGTATAATATTCAGTACAATCTTACAGCTCTCCCATGTCATCCACGTCTTAGGGATGTAATGTATTAGACTTTTAAAGTCTGTATTTTTAGAACTAGAGATATATAGACATACAACTTTTATTTCAAAATCTTCTGTTGTTTATGTTATGATATGATAGTTGTTGCATGTTAGTGGCACTGATTGTGTAGCAAGTTTCAGATGAGATCTGGCTCGGCAAAAGGGTCGAGTTGGGGTCGCGGTTCAAGATCTATAGAGGGTGGGTTTCAGGTCATGACTGCTTGGTATTAGAGCATTAGGTTTGATTTATTAGGCTCAGCTGATATCAAAAACTTGGTATTAGAATAGTCTAGTAATAAGTGGTTCATGGGAGATAAGACTAATGTACTAGTATTACCAATGTCCAAGTAGATTCAGTTAGTAGATAGAATCTAACATGAGATATTAGACTCTTAAGTATATGAAACTGATTTTTAGCTTTTTGCAAAAAATGGTAAACACGCGTACCACACCCCTACGGGATTTTTCAGTAGCTTCGGATAACGTGGCACGATTAGAGCGCTTGGTGGAGAGGCTTATACAGAATATGCCTCAAAATCAAGCAAGTCCCAGTACTCCAACTCGACAGGAGCCACCAGTACTCCTGATAGTTCGGTAGGGGAACGATAGAGATCAAGCGTATCTCTATAAGCAGTTCCAGGCACTTCGGCCATCTAGTTTTGACGATACTAGAGGCCCCACCACAGTCGAAGAGTGATGGCTAGAGATGGAGAGAATTCTCGATGTTATGACCTATACTGAGGTGTAGAAGGTGGCCTTCGCCACTTTTACCTTCAGGGGAGCTGTAATACCCCAAAAATCTGACATAATCCAGACTACACCCCGACTTAAGGAAAATAGACTATTTGATGTTAATAATTTAAAATAACTCAAAAAATACAGTGAGCCATTATTGGATTAATTATTAGGAAATATTAATCCAGGCCACTAAAAATGATATAGGCTCAGAAAAAATTAATTAACTTAGATAACCGAGTACGGAGATGAATAAATGAAGCCAATATGAATAATTAATTATGAAATAAAATAAAAATAAAAATCTGAACATCATCTGAGACACGAATGGGTCGGCAAAATAAATAATTATTATAATTGAGCCTCGACTTTCTGGCAAATTTACTGACATTCCATAAAATAATATTTTATGGAATAAAAATATTCAATGCGGTAAAATGTATCAAAATTATTTTATGGAATAAAAATATTCAATGCGGTAAAATGTATCAAAATTATTTTATGGAATAAAAATATTCAAGGTGGTAAAATGTATCAAAATATGGAAATAAGCCTCGGGAAAATAGATGTATAAATCTATATTGATAAGTAGGTGTATAAGTGTTATATACAATCCAGCCGCATTAGTTCAGAAAGCAATTGAGAAGCCAAAAGTATGAATATATGTGTATACTGATACGGCAGCAGAAGCTGCTGGAAGTTGGGCCAATATAAAAATATGTATATTATATTATAAGTAGAAGCTTCAAAGAAGCTGCTGGAAAGGGGTGTAACCAAGCAAAGGGAATTTTGTTGGTTCTTCTTTATACCGAAGCGGAACAATTGAGAAACAACCAAGTTATTTGCATAATATATATATAAGAGAGAAATCTAGAAACCTCTTGAACACGTGACAACAGGGGCTGATTGAGCAGCTTCTATATATATATATATATATATATATATATATATATATATGAGCAGCCGAAGTTGCTAGAATCGAGAAGGAAAGAAAAGAAAAAAATAAAGCAAAGAGAAGGAAAGGGAGTCGGTGCTCTGCCCAGGAGGCCGTAGAAGCTGCTAGAAGGGATCAAGATATATATATATATATATATATATATATATATATTAGCTGTATATGGGTGCAGGCAATTGGGATGGAGATTTGGAGAAGTTTGCAGAGACATATATGCGTGGGTGTTGTGATTGAAGGAAAAGGGAAGCTGAAGGTTGCATTTTGAATTTGGGATTTTGAGGCTGCTGCTACAAGAGTTGCGGTACAGGGAATTGTAGAGGAAGGAAAGTGGCAGCAGGTTGTGCGCTGATAACTCAGGTGGCCACAAGATGAAGAATGGGAAATCTGTGGTCAGAGTTCTGGATTTGGATGATGACAGGAAAAATCTGTAGCAATTAAAGACTCTACAATAGTGTAAGATTAGTAGAGAGAAGCAGTAGCGTGTTGGTGTGGGGTTGTGGTTTGAATGGATGGAAATTTATTTGGCAGTGGTGCTTAGTTGTGTGTTGTGTTGGAGGGTGGATGTGTACCCATTACAGCTGTTCAGGGATTGATAAAGCTGGATATTAAAGGCAGAAACTGTTGAGGGAATTGAAACAGGGAGAGAGAGCAGTGGTGGCGGCAGCTTTGATCAGGTCTCGTCCCAAAGGGTATTAGCCGTTGTTCATCACGACTGAACCAAACTGAAATAGAAAGGGAATAAAAACCAGGGATGCAACGCAGCCAATAATGGTGCATTCGACTCTGCCTATTCAGTTGAGGAGACGACTAAGGGTTCGACCCAGTTCTGGATTACAGCTGTTGGAGCAGTTATCTCGTTGGCTATGATTTCAATTTCGACAATGAGCGCATTTGAAAGATTGGCAGAAATGATAAACCAGCAGATGGCTCTACTGTTGGACCACGAGAATGGACAATTTGTGAAGTAATAGTGCTGCATCAATTGTTGCGATGGAGATTAGAAAACCTGCTGTGACTGTGGAAGAAAGAGAAGCAGCGGAGGAAGCCACGGTAGTAGATGGCAGTGCTAGAATAGTTCGGCATAAAGCTGCAGTTATTAAACTCAATTGTGAAATAGATTTTGTGACAAGGGATTTTAGAGGATCTTGAGGGCTGCAATTAGTTGTTCAGTACTCTTTAAGTATTCTTCATGCATTTCTGAGGTCTGAATGAGAACAGAAGAAAAGTAAGACTTTGGAGGGCTTTGAGTTAGAAAATAGAGGAACTTGAGATTGACAGTAAGTGATACAACAGTTGAGGACTCTACAATAGTGAACTAGACAGTAATCTGATGAGAGGAAGGGAAAGTTGTTTAATATCTGATGGATGGGAAAAAGGGACAGAATCTATCAGGATGATTATCTGCTTGGGGGAAAAAGGTTGAAGAAGCTGATGAAACTGGATTTAAAATGGCTGGTTGACTCGATCAACCTGTTGGTGTGTTTTCTTCAACTGTTGAACCGTGGACTGAAGATTAACCTCAAACTCTGCACAACAATTTGGTTCACATTTGACTGTAATTCTCCAAAGGTTGGATATGTTCACATCTGAAGCCTAGTATGGTATTTGGATGTTGAATCAATTATGATGGCCATCAGAAGGATAATGCCTAGGATATGCATAGACGTGGCCAACGACATATCTGGAGGATATCGGTGAATAGAGATAATCATATATTCAGGTGAGTAAGTCGGACTCCTGACTTGGTGTATAATTTTTGTATACTGTACTACTTTATATGCTGAACTGTTTTATACACCGTATTGTTTTAATGCATATACTTTCATGCATACTCTTTATACTGCATTCCACATGGCATGATTCCATTATGTCTTGCCTTTTGATGTATCCTATTCTGATACTATTCGGGTTTGTCCTATTCTGTTATACGCCATTTGGAATCTGTTCTGTTTTGGCTCAGTTTTAATCTGATCTGTTCTGTTAGGGGGTGAGTATAAGTCCTACCCCAGAGGGAGCAGGCGGCTACTCTTGATCTGTTCTATTAGGGGGTGAGTATAAGTCCTACCCCAAAGGGACCAGGCGGCTGCTCCTGATCTGTTCAGTTTTGATCTGTTGTGTTCTGACCTATTCTGTCCTGGTCTGTTCTGTTGATCTGATCTGGTCTGTTTTGTTTGATCCGTCTGATTTGTTCAGTTCTGATCTACTCTATTTTGTTCTGTTATCTTCTGATCTATTCTGTCTTGGCTTTATTCTGATCTATCTGCTCTGTTCTTCTCTGATATAACCTGTTTGAGCTGCATTTATTCTACTTGAGCTACATTGTTCTATTTGAGCTGTATTTGAGCATGCATATATATATATATATGAACTAGTTTTGAAACCTATGGCAGGATCCTATGTTACTCACTGAGCTTGTTTAAGCTCATCCCATTTATTTAACATTTTCAAGATATAACTCCATTGGACTAGAAGGTATAAGGAGATGATACTAGTAGGCCGTGAGGCATTTCAAGTACGGATCTGATGGCATGGATTTGTGGACACTTGGGTTCTAATGGATTGATTCTGGCTATTTAGGTGAGTGACATGTTATGATTGACTTTATTGATGCATTAGATGTATTGGGACATGGCTCATGGTAAAGGTACGCTAGAGAGATTAGATATGTTCTGTGTTCTCTGACTGGTGATAGATATGCTCTGTGGCTTAGAGTTATTAATTGTTTGATTATAGACTTGCTCTATGGTACATAACTCTAATTGTGGTATATTGATGAGTTGCATTCTCGAGATAAAAAAGTTTTAACTTTCGCTGTTCTGACCCTACATTTAGAATGCAATTCATCGTAAGGTTCAGAAGTTTGCCTTTGGTTGGTCGCATTGTCGGTCGGGAAATCGGCAAGGCAGCTAACTGGCATCACATCTTCGGCCTCCGCGTAGGGTGGGGTGCGGGATGTGACAGGAGCAACCCACAAGTAGTGGCTACTAGAGAAGGCCGAGGAGCCTCAGATGACCTGGCAGTGATTTACAGGGATTTTTCACGAGAAGTACTTTCCCCAGGAAGTCAAAGATCTGAGAGTTGCCGAGTTTCTTGTTCTTCAACAAGGAAACTTGACAGTCGAGGAGTATGAGACCAAGTTCACAGAATTGGCCAGATTTGCTCCTACTATATTTGAGGATGAGCATACTAGAGCCCGTAAGTTTGAGGGTGGATTGAGATGGGCTATCAAGGATTGGGTCAAGCCCCTACAGTTAACCACTTAGAACAAGGTGGTGAGCATTGCCAAACTTATCGAGCAGGGTGGGGAAGAGTTCGTTAAAAGAAAGGCAAATCAGATGTTTGGAGACAATCAGGGCAGAATACAGGGATCCTCATTTTTTAGACCGAGAGCCAAATCATGGAACACGGGACCCAACTGAGGGAGGACCGATTCCCACAATGAGAACACAACAAAATGTCCTACCTACTAGAAAGTCCACAAAGGATGATGCCTCATGAACACAAATGCCTGCTACTTCTGCGGACATGGTGGACACTTCGCGAGAGAATGTTCTCAAGTCAACAAAACTGTTGTTAGCACTACACCTACCTCATCAACCCCAGTAACAAGGCCCCACACCTATAATAATGAGCAACAGCTCTCAGGAAGGCTTTTCTCTCTTACGTTAAGAAATGACCTATGCATATACTGTTGCAGGTACTCCTCTAGTTTATACATGACCTATGCATATACTGTTGATCTTAGGCTTTACACATTGAATAGTATCTTCTTAATTACTGTTAGAAATGAACTGAGAGACAGAACCCCTAAGTTGCATGTTAACTCTTTCAATACCATTGAGAGACTTATTATTGATGAATACTATATGTGTTAAAGGAAGCCATTAGTGATGAATGCTATACATAGAACATATAGATTACAGATGTTGAGTGCATGATTATTAATCAATATGATACCTTTAAAATAAATTGGGATTCGATGATTTAAATGGTTAAACGATCAATGACTTGGAGAAAATAGTAGTGAGCTTATACATTAAGGTTAAGTAGACTATATGTAATGATAGAAATTAGTGATTCTCGAACAACAGGAGATGATTGGGTAAATAGTGACTTTTAAGGTGTAATAGTACGTTTAAAGGTAAACAATAAGGATTATCGAATGATAACGCTAAAATGCTAAAGGGAGTTCAATGAACTTTAAAGTCAAATAGAGATAGGTAGACATAGGAGATCTAAACGGGAAATGTTATAGAGTGCATGACTAAAAGTAAAAATTTCAAAACGGGATTCAAGTAAAATGGTATGAATCCAACAGACTGATTTAAAAAAGAACCATAAATGAAAAGAGTTAGTGAAAAGAGAATAGTGTTTTCTAGATTATGAGCGTTCAAGTTTTGAGGACAAAATTTAGTTTCAGGAGGGTAGAATGTAATGCCCCGACCTAAATGAATTAGAATAATTTCAATTATGTCCTAAGAGTCAAATAATAATACCGAGATTAGTCCAAGCCAATGAGCATATTACCAAAAGTCAACCAAGACCAACACAGACCGAGAATAGTAAACCTCAAATATATCGAACTATCATGATGATTTGTATACAAGGATGGGTACGCATACCGAGGCAAATAATAAAATCTGTGATCTGAGGAAATTTCAAGATTGGGAAAAGGCCCAAGTACGAACAGACCGAGCCAAGGAATATAATACCCCAACCCAAAGTGTGACTGAGGGACCATGTGAAACCGAGCTGTTAAGGCTCTATATTACAATATTCAATGAAATGAATGATTTGGAATACGAATAATTTTTAATATAGAGACAGTACCGGGCGATGCCCAAGCAACCCAAATCCGAGTACCGAAGTGCACATACATACATATGTGTATATATATAAATATATATATATATATAAATGGAATTTATAATTAAGTGTATATATATATGTGTGTGTGTATAATTATATGTATACATGTGTATATACATGGCCATATAGGTGTATATAAGGAACTATATATATTATAGTATATGTACATATATTGTACAAAATGGAATATACATAAATATATACAGGGCTACCATGCATACAGTATGTGCTGTGTGCGTGATTAGTGTGTGTTTAGGGTGTTGGGGGAATGTGCCTTGGAGGTTGCCGACATGAGGGAGGGAGGCGTGTGCATATAATGTGTATTATATTATATATATATATATATATATGTAAATATCTTGAGAACTTAAATGCAACTGAACCAAATAAATAAAAAGAAGGAAGCAGCCTAAATGTAAGAAATAAGGAAGTCAAGGAAAGCGGTGGGAAAGGAGGATGAAGGAGAGAAAGCATGTCACGACCCGAAACCCACCCTGTACGGATCTCGCATCGCGACCGCCACCCTCAGGCCTGAGGACCTTAGGGCGTAGGCTCACATAAGCAGCGGTATCGAATAGATGTGCGACATGTGATTGCGGAAGCGTGAAAAACTTTTTCTTTTCTTGTCTTATTTTTAAATTACGCACATCCATCCTGTACTGCCACTCTTTATGTAGCATACATGATTTAACATTCAGAGTATAACTAAAACATAAAAACTTTATAAGCAATACATGCTTAATTGCCCCGTGGGGCTTATACATAACAGGGTACCACTTTACTAATATAAGATTTCATACTTAATGGTCGTAGTGCTAGACAAAAACTACTTGAATATAACTTCCAAAAACGGCAAATTCTTCATCATCGTCTTCTAATCCAAACTGCCGCTAATCACCTGAAAGCGGGGTCCGAATAAAAATTTGGGTAAGCTAATCTAAGCTTGTGAGTAATTCCTGTATTCGTCATGGAGTTTTCAATTGGTAGTGGTTTAACACATGAGAGTTTATAAAAATACTCACTACCAATTGCTCGTACAATTTAGAATATAGAGTAGATGCATTCTTAAAATAGATAGCTTTGAAACATTTAAAGTATTTAAACTAAATACACATTTCTTCAAGTAGAGCATAAACACTTTAAAAGCATATAAGCTTGTATGATAAAATGGGGGGTAAAACTTGCTTTCAATTTTTCAAAATCATTTGTCATCTTTTCCCTTTAATTAGGTGGAATCTGTTTCGAACCAGACTTTCGTTTTACTGCCAATCATATTTGCCTGGGGGATTAGATCCTGCTACCGGGCATTTTACTGTTGAATCTCGAAGGATTTCAACCATCATAGGGGGTGGTACTTAGTACTGTTTATCTTAAAAAATATTTATCACATGGTTTCTTCAATAGACACTTTTCATGAGTATTTAAAACATGAAATATATAACTTCTGCAATAGGACTTCAAATACTTGTAACAATCAAATTCAGAATATTTAAAGAGATTTTCATTTTACCCTGACATGCTAAACATTCCCAAGAAAAGAACTGAATATAAAAACATTTAACAACCATGTCGTAATGGAATAATTTAAAACAAGAATTGTAACAAAATTGAATTTGATATTCAAATACTTCACATAACTTAAACTTAAAACTTCTTCAAATATATGGAGTTAAATCTCTACTTCAAACACAAGGTTACTCACCTTGGTCCTTAAGGGTTAGTGCTAATAATGTGCTTTCCCACTTCCTTTGTAGTTCCTAAGAACAATTCAAAATAACCACATTAACTTCACATCACTGCAATATCACCTATTAATGCTTCTTAACTTATGCTTAGATCATATTAAATCCTAACCGATTTGTAGTTTCATTGTACTCTTATCCTATGACACAACTTAATGTGTTAGGAATTTAATTTATTTCAATTTATACTCTTCTAGTAGCTCCATTAAATTTAAATTAAATTTATTTACTTGTCATGTTAACGCGTCGTGTCTTCTCGTACTTTATTTCCTTGTACTTGCCTTAGTTTAATATTTCGGCAATACTTTAGTTTATAGTCATTTGACAGATGCTATTCATCAAATTTTATGTCTTTTTATTTTAGACATTTCTTTTGGTCGAATAGACTCTACCATTGAGTCCGGAGCGTCGAAGAAAGTCGATTTAGGCTTTCCTAGAATTTAATTTGGACTTTTGTATGTAAAAGGGCAAAATGGTCATTTACCTATTTACGTGTCACATTTTTCTGTACTTCGTTTCGTAATTTGGACATTACCTTTGAGTCCGGAATGTCAAAGAAAGTCAATTTAGACCTTCTCTGGTTTTAATTTGGCTTTAGGGGTACTAGGGGTAATTTGGTCATTTTTCCCTTTTACGTGTCTTTATTTTTTGGGGCCCCGTCTCACAAAATGGACCTCACCATTAGTCTCAGAATATCCAAAATAGTCAAAATTTACTATTCATATGTTTAATTTGGACTTCATTTGCTTCATTTATGACTTATGGGCAAAATAGTAATTCCACTTTATTTATTAAATAATTAAATTAATTATTTAATTATTTTCCAGTGGTGTAATTGTACAAAATTCTCATCAGTTGGGCCACAGTAGGATTTTTCAGAAGTTCAGGGGTCAAAATAGAATTTTTAAAACTTCTAGACTGAACCAATGGGTTCAGTTCCATTTCAAGTGAACCGGTCCAGTTTCAACTGAACCAATCCGGTCTGGTTGGGTTAATTACGTGATGCTGACGTCAGCCCTAATGGTTTAAAAATTAAAACATAAGCCAAAACGACACCGTCCTACTTAACCGTTTTATGCGATGGGTCGGGTTCCGACCCGAACCCGGTTTGACCCAAAACTCGAACCGTTACTATTCATCTTCTTCTTCCCTTCTTCCCCTACGTTGCCCTAGTTTCAAGTTTATTTTCTTTTCAATTTCGTGCATTTTTACTCGCTGGTTTATTACTGTTTTCACTCTAAAATGTTTTTGAGACATCACCAATCAGTTTGGCATTCGTCTTGGAGTTCAAGATGAACTTATCAATTCGATTTAAGCCTTGATAATCCGACCTGTAAGTCGGTTGTAAATGCTCATTTCTGAGCCAAATTCAATGAAATTTGTTCTGTTGTGATCCGTTCTTCATGGGGTTTCATTTTCCATTCTAATATTGAGTTTTGATGCAAGTTTAAAGATGGTGTTTAACAACCCGTAACCTGCAAGTTATGTTTTGAAGGGCTTTCCTTAGGCTTTTTTATTGCGGTCATGTGTTTTTGGAACACTAATGGGATCTACTTGAGGTCTTGATAAGCCAAATTTAGTTTGGTTGTGATGAAATCAGACCTGCTGTAAGCAAGGTCTTTAATGGCGGTTGGTTCTGGGTTCCATGTTTTTAGGTGTTTTTAAGCTTAAATTTCATGCTTGTTCATCGTTTAAACATGTTCTAAGCATCATATGTACAAAATCAGTGCTTAAAATAATTCATACTCCGAAAAATTCTAGAGAGAGAGAAAACAAGAAAAGTTTGGATTTTTACCTGTTTACAGTGCTCTCTCTCTTTCTCCCTTCTACTTCTGATCCTTCTTCTATACTCCTCAGTCCCCCTTCTTTTGATTTCTTTCGTAAGAAGCAAGCATGCTTTGCTTTTTAAAGAAAATTTCCAACCGACCTTGTCACATCCCGAGCCCCACCCTACGCGGATGTCGAGGACGTGATGCCAGTTAGCCGCCACGCGACCAACCGAAGGCAATTTCTGAACTTTCCAGTGAATTGCACTCCGACTGTAGGGTCAGATGCAGCGGAATTTAAAACTTTTTTTTTTCTTTTTATCACGGGAATGCAACTCATGTATCCACCGTAGGATATGTATCACACAGAGCAAGTCTAAAATCCAACAACTAACAACTCAACCTCAGAGCATATCTATAATTTGACATATAACAACAGAGCAGAACTATAATCTTTAGAGTACCGTTTAAATCCATGAGCCATGTCTATATCTAGTACATATCAGTCAAGTCAGTCGTATTACATCACTCACCTGATTAAACAGATTCAATCCTCAGTAATCCAGTCTCCACAGATCAGTGCCATCAGATCCAACAGATATCATTCCTGAAAAATGTTAGGGAATGGGGTGAGCTTCGAAAAGCCCAATGAGTAACACAGGTTCCCTGTCATGGGTTTCAAACCATTGTTGTTTGCAAAGCACAAGGGTAGTTCAGTTGTTTCTAAAATAGCAGTTTTATGAATCTACTTTAAATGCAATTTCAGTAGAATAAAGCAGAACTGAACAAAATAAAACAACAGATCGGGACAGACATAACATAACAGACCATATCAAGTATAACCGTACAGAACAGAACACAACAGGTCAGGACGAAGCAGAACCGAGCAGAGCAGGACATAACAAATCAGAAAAGGACGAAACAAAGCACAACAAATCAAAACAGAATAGTAAATGGTGCCAATATATCAATCAGAGACAAACAGGTCAGAATAGAACGGGTCAGAATAAAACGGGTCGAAATAGAACAGGTCAGAACGGATCACAATAAAACATAATAGAACGGAATGGAACAGAACATAACAAGTCATAACCGAACAGAATGGAATAAAACATAACAAATCAGAATAAAATAGAACAGGTCAGAACGGATCACAATAAAACATAATAGAACGGAATGGAACAGAACATAACAAGTCATAACCGAACAGAACGGAATAGGTCATAGCAAATCATAACCGAACAGAATGGAATAAAACATAACAAATCAGAATAAAATAGAACAGAACATAACAGAACGGAGCGGAAACAATATGTCAATCAGAGATACAGGTATCTCATCAACAGAACGGAACAAGACAAAACTGAGTGGAAACAGTATATCAATCAAGGATACATGTATATCATCAACGGAACGGAACAAGACAAAACTGAGTGGAAACAGTATATCAATCAAGGATACATGTATATCATCAACGGAACGGAACAAGACAGAACTGGGTGGAAACAGTATATTAATCAAGGATACAAGTATATCATCAACGGAACGGAACAAGACAGAACTGGGTGGAAATAGTATATTAATCAAGGATACAAGTATATCATCAACGGAACGAAACGAATCAATATCAATCAGGACGAGTCATATCAGAGCTGAACATGACGGAACAAAATGAAACAATATCAATCAGGACAAGTCATATCGGAACTGAACATGACGGAAACAAACGAAACAATATCAATCAGGACAAGTCATATCGGAACTGAACATGACGGAAACAAACGAAACAATATCAATCAGGACAAGTCATATCGGAACTGAACATGACGGAACAAAATGAAACAATACATCAATCAGATTAAGACATATCGAAACTAAACATGTCGGAACAAAACGGAACAATACATCTATCAGAACAAGACATATCGGAATTGAACAGGACGGAACAACTGGTACAATATCAATCAGGACGGATCAGGACGGAACAGATCAGACATAACAAATCAGGACGGATCAGGATGGAACAGATCAGACATAACAAATCAGGACGGAACAGATTAGACATAACAAATCAGGACGGATCAGGACGGAACAGATCAGACATAACAAATCAGGACGGATCAGGACAGAACAGATCAGACAGATCAAACGGAACAGGTCAGGACAAAACAGATCAAACAGAACAGGTCAGACAGATCAAACAGAACAGGTCAGGACAGATCAAACAGAACGGGTCAGACAGATCAACAGAACAGGTCAGGACAGACCAAACAGAACGGGTCAGGCAAATCAACAGAACAGATCAGAACAGATTAGACATAACAGTTAGTTAAACACGTTCATTTGAAACGGTATTTAAAAACAGGAGTACAGTTAAAACATCAGAGTGACAGAACAGATCAGTTAAAACATCAGAGTAACAGAACAGATCAGTTAAAACATCAGAGTAACAGAACAGATCAGTTAAAACATCAGAGTAACAGAACAGATCAGTTAAAACATCAGAGTAACAGAATAGATCAGTTAAAACATCAGAGTAACAGAACAGATCAGTTAAAAGCAGAGCAGAACAGTATAACAGAATAAACAGTACAGTATGCACAGATTAAACAGTGCAGTATGCTCATATAGTGCTCAAGACTGAGGTGGTACCAAGAATCAGTTGTTCTTTTTTAGAACCAGTTAAAAACAGCGATAGGTTTATTGCAGTACAGAACAAAGGAATCAGACAGTAAAAATCATGCATTTGAATAAAGGCATGAAATCAGTGTATCAGGTAAAACAGTACAGTACAGTGTTTAAAATATAGTAACTAGACGGTGTGCTTATACACCAATTCAGGAGTCAGGGTTACTCACAAACTGTTATGGTTATCTCCTTGCACAAACAATCTGATAACCTCCAAGTACGTCAGGCATCACCATGTATATCCTGAACAATCATCATCAATTACAGACAGATCAGAATTTATCCATTCAGGTCTTATTCGTCATCTTAGGTGTCTATCGGATTACCTAAGATAACCTAGTAGCCTATCGCCCTCTCATCGGGTTTCCTCCGGGGCTATTTTATTCTTAAATTAGGCTTAGCAGTCATCAGGATTATAACCTAAGTCATTAGACTTCAATCGTTATCAGTCGGTTACTTATTCAGTCTTAGGGGCAAAACGGTCATTTGTCACTTTTGCCCCGGACCCCTGTCAAGGTCCTCAGAATGGTCTTTATATCTTAAATATAAAGTTATATGTCTTTTGGACTCCAGTCAGTATCAGTTAGGTTCTTATTTTAGCGATAGGGGCAAAATGGTAATTTTTCCATTCTTGTCCCAGACCCAGTCGTGGTCCTCGGAATATCCCATATATCCTATATATGAAGTTCTAAGTCTTTTAGACTTAAATTGCTATCAGTTAGGTGCTTATTTAGCCTTAGGGGCAAAATGGTAATTTTTCCATTCTTACCCCGGACCCTGTCGTGGTCCTCAGAATGTCCCATATATCTCGTACATAATTTTCTAAGTCCTTTGGACTTCGTTTGGTATCCGCTTTTGGTCATCTGGACACATCGGTCATTTCTCGTTTTACGCATTGACTGTCTCGGAGTCTTATTTAGCCCTTCAGTGTTCATAATTATCCCTATGTTAATTTATCAGATCAGTTTGACCTTTATTTGACCTCTACTTTGCACTTACTGTGCTCAGGGGTATTTTGGTCATTTTACGTTTTGTAAGATTCCGACTCCGAATCATTACTTAATCATGTTTACAGTCTCACCAGTATCTGGGCTTCTATCGCTATCAATTTCGTCCCAATCGGACTTCATTTGGCTTCGTACAGTATCAGGGGTAATTTGGTAATTTCACGTGTCATATTTTTCGGCACGTCAGTTCATAAAATGGACCTCACCATTGGGTCCAAAGTGTTCGACATAATTAAGTTGGACTATCTGTTATGTTCAATTGACCCTAGGAAGCATCAGGGGCAGTATGGTCATTTACACTTTATGTGTCTGTATTTTTCGGGACTTCAGTTCGTTAAACGGACCTCACCGTTGAGTTCAGAACGCCCGACATAGTCAGAATAGACTGTCTTTTATTTTTATTTGGGTCTGGGTACCATCAGGGGCAGTACAGTAATTTATCACTTACAAGTCTGTATTTTTCGGTACTGTATTTCCAAAATCGGACTGTACCATTGAGTCCAGAATGTTTGAAATAGTGAAAATACACTATTTATTTGCTTTATTTGGACTCCGTTTGACATAATTAATGCCCAGGGGTAAAATCGTAATTTTACCTATTTAATAAAATAATAAAATAATTATTTTATTATTTAATTTCTTTAGCAGGGGCTTAAATGTACAAGATTTTCAGAAACTGGGCCAGAACCGGATATTCAGAAGGTTTTGGGGTCACAGTGCAATTTATAAAAGTTCTGGTTTTAATTTTCTTTCAATTAAGCCCCTGGACCGTTAGGTTTACCAAGCCAAACCCTAGACCGGTCCAAACCCATGGTGAACCAGCCGGTTCACCTTTCTTCAGAAAATCGGGATAACATATCCCTCATATTCCAATTTCAGTCCCTATCCGTGTTTATGT
Source organism: Nyssa sinensis (assembly GCA_008638375.1). Taxonomy (NCBI): domain Eukaryota; kingdom Viridiplantae; phylum Streptophyta; class Magnoliopsida; order Cornales; family Nyssaceae; genus Nyssa; species Nyssa sinensis. The sequence goes on from CM018046.1 coordinate 32,513,970, forward strand.
CATGCCCCAATTCAATTTCTAATTTTATTTCTGTGTTACCAAACAGTCGGATTCCAGAATTTTAAAACACTAGAACCAAAACTGTGCCGTTTCATTAATGCGGTGGCCAGTTCATACGTCGACACATGTGTGAGTTAGTTCGGTGGGTTTGGACGCGTTGGACGAGTCGACTCGGTCGACTCGTCGTCTTCTTCACCAACCAGTGTACTGTTGCCCTAATTTACAGAGAATTTCTCTTTCAATTTCGTGGCAATTTAGACACGATTTCTTGCTGATTTCAGTCCCGATGGGTTTCTGCACTTCATATCCATCCTTTAACATCCATTTTGAGCTTCGAATCCAAGGATTATGCTCGGTAGAACCGATTATTGCGCAGAATTTCAGTTCGGCCGTGTGGCCTTGTTTCTCAACCAAATTGCACAATTCTTGGCTTGTTGTGACCCTTAGTATAGGGGCTTCAATTCCCCATTTATAAATTTCAGTTTGCAAGCCTATCTCAGGTTTTGGGTTCCATGGCCAAAAAGAATAGTGTCAAATTTGAGGGTCTTCCAGTGTGTTTTTGGGTCGCGGATGAGGGTTTTCAGAACCCTAGAAGAGTCTAGATGAGTTCTAGACCATCAAGAGTCCGTTTTATGGAGGTCGTTTCAGACCTGTTACCCAAGGTGTTTTAATGGCGGTTTGCTCACGGTTTGTAGGTTTCTAGGCCTATCTGAACCTCTCAGTTAGTTCGTTACGGTTCTTAGGCCTCATAGTCGTCTATATACTCAGTTATATAGATCGAAACAACTGAAAACAGTAGGCATGCTTGAGGAAAAAAAATTTCAAAAAAATTTGGTGTTTACCTCTCAAGCAGTTAGCCTTCCTTGCTCATCCATGGCTCAGTTCAGACCTTGGCACCTCGGTCCTCAGTTCCTTCCTCTTGGTACATCTTTATAGAACACCATCATGTATAGACCATGGACATACACAGCTTCCTCACAATGGTTTCTCACACATAAGCTCACTTGATCTCACATGGTTTCTCTCTCTTAACAGATCAGTTCTCACACAGTTTTCTGATTTTTGAATATTCAGCTCACACACTTGGTGTTATAGAGATCTCCAAGCTCATGTGTATATTAGTGCACACTTATACACATGCATAATCATACATGTAGGGTCTAGGTCTAATTGTAGACACTTGAGATGTGATGATGAGGCTGAAGTGTAGGGGTTTAGGTCATGATGGAGGTTTTGCATGTAACCTCATTGGTCAGTTTGGGAGGTGGCCCCACCAGAATTCTGGGTTATATACCTTTCATTGTATATTTGTACACAAAGACAATAGTAGCCCAGTTGGTCATTTTTGGATGAGGTTTCTTTTCACTCAAAGGTCAAGGGTTCAATTCCCTTGGCCTCCCCTTTGGCCATTTTTCCCATATTTTCGGTTAAGGCCACGTTTGGTTGCGCAGAAATTCAGTTTCAGTATTTCCTTCATAACTTTCATTCCGTAACTCCTTTTTCGACACGGTTTGTTCCGGGAGTTTCATATTTCAGTTATCTTCAGTGTCAGAGGTTCCGTGTCATTTATTAAACATTCGGAATTTTTTGGGTTAGCTAATTCGGATTTCGTTAGTGTTAAAGCGGTGTTATTTCGCCGAATTAATCAGTAATTGGGTTCGGGTAGTTTACCCTTTTCCTCCAGACATATTTAATTATTTTATCGGTCTATCATGACCGCCGGGATTATGATTAATTCCCTAGATCATTCTATGAGCCAGTATTAATTAATAATTAATAACTAATTATTAATTACGCCAAGTCGGGGTGTTACAGACCTCTCTCTCTCTCCTCCATTCTCTCTCTCTCTCTCTCTCTCTACACGACTCACCTTATTCCAGTCCCCATTTTCGACTGTCTATCCCATCTCATAAATTTCTCTTTTTCCTCTTTTCAGTTTGCATTAATGGGGGAGGTGATATTTGTAACATATATGTATATTATATATACACACACACTAACTCACTCATTTACACACACATGCTAGCACACACACTAGCTGCAGTCTCCCTTCCCATCACTCTTCTCAAATCAGCCCACTTGTAGCTTTACATTAATGTGTAGGATATTTTGTATATAATATATATATATATATATATATATAATACAACACACACACACACATTCCCATGAAACACACACTGCCGACACACACACACTACACACTATTCACACTTTAAGCATATATATATATATATATATATATATATTTCCTTGTGTGCATGCATATATATATATATATATTCACTTATATACACTTGCTAATATACACCCACAATACACTATAAATGTATGTATAGGTGTGTTATTTGAATTTAATTTTAATAATAAAATATATTCTTGTATTTTAAATTAATTAATTATTTAATTAATTAATTTTTCTCTTAAGTGTAAAAATCTTTACACACATTTTCATAACCTCGTAATACGTGCCATATGACTCGATATTTTGGGTTGGGATATTACAAAGCAGGCGAGAGTTTGTGTATAAATAGAAGTATGAGGTTTAGAGAAAATTGAGAAAACACCAAAGGAAACCAAGAAGCTGAGAGCACCTTGAGAAGTTCAGAGGGTTCAGAAGTGAAAATCAGAAGAAGAAAAAGGAGAGATAGTGCCAATAAGAAAATCAGAAAAAGGTATGGAAATTGATTCTGTTTTAAATTTTCAAAGCATGAAAACTTAGCTTTTGATGTAGGTTCTTGTAGAGCATAGATTAGAAAATGAATGCAAAAAGAATGAGACAAAATAGTAGAAAAATCAACATGAAATATGGATTTACAGGTTATGTATTAGAATCGGTTTTTATGAATTTGGGTGTTAAACCTTGTTTAAACAATGAGGAATTGGTCCCTTAGGGTGCAGAAAGTAATTAGAAGAAAAAATGGGAGAAAACAGTGGAAAAAGGGGCATGGAATAAAGAGCAAACCAATTGGTCGGAGCTGCGGTTTTCTCTCTGTTCGTGAGGATCTAGTCATCTAATCCCAAAACGGAGTTTAGATATGAAAATCCCATGAATTTTGGAAGGGAATTGCATTGAGTTTGGTCGAAATAATGGCCAAAAAAATTCAGCCAGTGCCGGAGAAGACACTAGAGTGTCGCCGAAGAAGACAATGAATAAGAGTATTAAAACGGTGCCATGTTGTGATGTTATGGAGCTAACCTGCATCGTTTTGAGTTATATACTATTTTAAATTTAAATTTAAATAGGACCGTTTGGCTGCAAGTATTATAAATTGAGTTTGTGGATAAAATGGGAATGAGGATATCCTATCCTCAGTTAAAGGCTTATCTGTTGTTTGCTTTAAGAAAATGGAGGAAGAGAACTGCGGTCAGGGGGATTCGAACCCCTGACGCATGTGCATCAAAGACTTAAGCCAACCAAGGTAACCATCGTGCCACTGAGGCACGTGTGGTTACATTCTCACTTAAATAATATGTAACATTATTATAATTAGTTATATTAATTATTAAGATAATTCTTGATGTCCAATTTAGTCAAGTGAATAGTATTTTCTTTATGTTTTGGGCATTTTAAAACCAATAGAAAGGTCCATTTTACGAGACAGAGTCCCGAGAAATAAAGACACGTAAAAGTGCAAAATGACCATTTTGCCATTTTTGCTGCAGAAGTCTGAATTGAAGTCCTTGAAAGCCTAAACCGACTTTGTTCGACGTTCCGGATTCAAAGTAGAGTCTATTCTAGTAAAAGAGATACTTATAGTAAAGAGACATAAAATTTGATGAATAGTATAGATTATGAAAAGGTAAACTAAGATGTATTATTTCTTAATGAATTAGGGACTTCAAAGAGAAAGGAAGGGTGACTTGATATTATTGAGAAATAAAGGAAACGGTTTAAGAGGTAAGTAATATCTGATCTCTGCATGTGATACTTCCAGCCATGTCAACAGTTTTTCATATACTACCTATTGTATTCCATACATGCCAGAAGTTTATTGAATCCACATTTAATATTGTTGTATCTTGTGGAAAGTGTTTATTGATTGTTATATATCTTAATCATGATTTTCGTACACTCTGTACATAAGCCTCGAGGGGCAAGACTTATGATCTCAGCAGCCCATTTTGTATTGGCCTTGTAAGGCAACAGTTTCATTTTCACTGCTGAGAAAAGTGATATTGCATTTACTTTCATGGGATTTAGTATGATCTCGATATATTATAAAGTGCTAGATTTATGTTCAGTCACAAACTCCATCTGATGCTTACTAGACCTATGGGTCAAGAAAAGGGAATCTAAAGTGGCAATTAAAATGGCATTTAAAGTGGGATCTGCGATGTCACATCCCCCAGACCCACCCTGTGCGGATTTGGGGCACGTGACAAAGGCCAGTTAGGCACCCATCGGGTTTTATCAGTTTTTTTTTTTTTTTTGAAAACAAAACCCCGACGGTAATCCTAACCACAGGCCATTCCGATCTAAATCCCAAGCATAATGCATTCAACATGTATAATTTAAGCAGCGGAATTTTTCACAAGAGAATGCATACATATATACTTGGCAGAGCATTCAGGATATATCATAGTCAGTCCTATCTTATCAAGATTACAAACAGTTTCACCACAAAAGGTCATAGTCTGTTCAGTTACACAAAAAGTACAAAAATAGTATAGGTTCACAAAAATGGGTTATCATTTTATCTGGGGGTCTCCAACATTTTCCCCCCTAAGTTCTGGACCTGCTAAACCTGTCCATCTGAGAGTTTCCCTGAAATTATTAAAATAATGGAATGAGCTTTAAAAAGCCCAGTGAGTAACACAGATATCCAGGCAAGAGTTTCGAATTCAATCTTTGCTTAAATCACATGGTTAATTAAATCAGTTGGAATTAATAGTTCAATAAATCCAAGTCAAGTTCAATAGATCAAAACAGGTAAACGGTTCAGAGTGCTAGCATATCAATCAGAAGTATAGTTAATCATTTGAGAAACTAAAAACCATGTCATCGGTGATAAAAGCATGCATTTAAAACGATTGCATTTAAAACATATGGTATCCGAAACAATTCATCAGATCAAGGAGCAGTAACTTAAACAGTGTCAGAAGTTACTCACCTTCAATATTCGAGTTTGAAGCTATGAACGGAGCCTTCCTCTTTCTCCTTAAGCCTAAAACAATTTATAGAGATTTATCAACTCATGACCTTAGATTGAGTAAGTCTACCCTATGATGGGTTTCTTGGAACTAACTTATAGTGGCTAGTTCATAGGTTTTACCTCTTAAGCATTTGGCTTAGGGTTTCAGTGTCTTCACACATTTATCGGTTCTGATTTTCATATTATGGACCTAACCATTGAGTTCGGAAGGTCGAAGAAAGTAAATTTAGACTCTCTCGGCTTTTAATTTGGGTTCGGGTATGTCAGGGGTATTTTGGTCATTTTTGCCGTCACATAATTTCTGTCTCGGGTTCGTCATCTAATCATGTATACAGTCTTACAAGTGTCAAGTCTACTACTGGTATCAGTTCCGTTGAAATCGGATTTCATTTGGGCCTTGTACAGGGTCAGGGGTATTATGGTAATTTCATACATCATATTTTTTTTCGGTACCTCATTTGCAGTCACGGACCTCACCATTGGACTCAGGAGGTCCGAGACAGTAGGAATACATATATAACTTATGATTTTTGGACAACGGACTAATTTGGAGTATTTAATTTAATTAAATGATTTTAATTAAATTAATTTCGGAATATATATAATATATATATTATTTTAGGCAGAAAATGAACGGTCAAATAGGGTGGCACAGCGGACGCGTGCCACCTCCCTCTCCAATAGACACCACGTTCGAGTCCCATAAGGCGCAAAATGCGTCTTTTATTTCTGGTTTAATTTAAATATATAATATATATATATATATTATGTCGGATAAGATTCACACGCAGGTGCGTGGCCGAGTGGAAAGAAGGGGCGCGTGGGTTCTGGAGGTCAGGGGTTCGAAACCCCGTAGCCCGCCTTTTTCCTTCCTTCCCTTTCTTTTCTTTTAAACATATCGGTTTACACATATAACGCCCAAAACGATGCCGTCCTATTAATTCGGTGGCGGTCCTGTTGTTTGACACATGTCCGAGTTGGCTCGGCCCAACCCATCTCGACTCGGTCGACTCGGCCGAGTCAACTCTGTCTTCCCCACTAACTGCCTCAGTGTTGCCCTAATTTCTGCAGATTTTTCACTTCCTATTTCGTGAGATTTGGAACGCGGTTTTCAACTGGTTTCGATTCCGATAGCTTTCTGCACTTAGTATCTATCATTTGACATCGATTTTAAGCATCGAATCACTCTAAACCATTCTGTTTTCAAAACAATAGCCGTGACCTGTAACACGCTCGAGCACCCTCATTTCTCAACCATTTCATGTGTGGTTTGAAGCTACGTGACCTACAGACCATAAGGATCAAGACCCTATCTTCATTTTTCAGTTTAGTCTCGAGTTTTAACGGATCGGATTTTAAACCCGTGGGTTCATTTCCAAATTCTTGGGGCTACAGTGAGTTCTGGAGTCGCGTAGGTATATATATGAGATACTATTAGGGTCTATTTCAGGTCTCGACATGCAAAATCTCAAATGGCTATGGTCGAATCAGACTTGGTGTTTCCAAGCTTCATCAATGGAGGTTGGTTTCGGGTTTCATGGTTTTTGACCTATCCGAGACCTCTAAGCCATGCAATACACTCAGAATAATTCCTAGGATCAAGAATAAAACATGCATGCAGTCTAATTCTATCAAACAGTTCCAAAATCTACAAAACAAGAATTGAAGATAATTTAGAATTTTACCTTCAAGCAGTAGCAGTTCACACTCTTGGCTTGGTTCAGACCTTTCTAAATGTCCCTCAAGCTTCTCAGTTCATGCACTTCAACTTCAAGCCTTCACCTTTCCTCTCTAATGGCCAAATTTCTCACAACACATATGCATGCACAAGCTTCCTTTCCTCTCTCTATCTCTCCCTCTCAGCCAACCCTACGTACACACAACAGAACTCACACACTCTCACTGTTTGGTATTTCAGAATTCTCTAAAGAGAGAATTGATGCAAGTTGTAGCTTATATATTATAGCTTCATATACATATAGGGCTATACACATATACATATATGTGAGTGTATCTCTGCCCTTAGTGGGGTTAGTGGCTGCTGACCTGATGGAGGTGATGGAGGGCTATGATGAAGGGAATGCATGCAAGGCCATTGGCCAATTTGGGTGGTGGCTTGGGCAAGATTATAGGTTATATACATATATTGCTGTATATATGCACAAAGTAACCAACAGCCTAGTTGGTAACTTTTTGGGACAGATTTTACCTACCTTGGTAGGTCAAGGGTTCAATTCCCCTTGGCCTCTCAAGTGACCATTTTCTCCCATTTTTTCTGGTTAAGGCCCTGTTTGGTTGTCGCAGAATTCCAGTTTCACTGTTTTGGCCTTAACTTCCAATCCGTAACTTCTTTTTCAGTGCAGTTTCTTTCTGTCACTTCCTACTCAGAATATCTTCCATTGACCAAGGTCCAATGTCAGTTTTTATTTTCTCGAGTTTCCCATAATTAGCTAATTCGAGTTTTATCACTATTAAAAATAGACATTAAATTAGCTAAACCTAACATTTCATTCCCAAAACAGTTTTTAATACACAAAACATGCCAGTTAAGTAATTGGGGTGTTACATCCTCCCCCCCTTCAGAAGAGTTTTGTCCCCAAAACTCAGTCTACAATATCAAGTAAACAACTCGGGATATTTTTCATGCATTTCAGCTTCAAGTTCCCAGGTTGCTTCTTCACTAGTGTGATTTCTCCACAAGACTTTGACTAACGAAATTGCCTTGTTACGCAAAGTCTTTTCTTTCCGGTCGAGGATCTGGACTGGTCGTTCTTCATACGTTAAGTCTTCTCTCAATTTGAGTGGCTCGTACTCGACAACTTGCCCCGGTTCTTGTATACACTTTCGTAACATGGATACGTGAAATACACGGTGTACCTTGTCCAACCCAGGCGGTAATGCCAGACTATATGCAACCGGGCCAATTCTCTTTAAAATCTTAAAAGGACCAATGTAACGAGGACTTAACTTGCCTTTCTTGCCGAATCGAAGTACTCCCTTTAGTGGCGACACTTTAAGAAACACAAGATCACCTACTTGGAATTCAAGATCCTTCCTCCGATTGTCAGCATAGCTTTTGTACCGGCTCTGGGCCGTTTGCAGTCTATTCCGGATCCTCTGAATTTGTTCCGTGGTGGCTTGGACTAAATCTGGCCCAAGCAGCTTCTGTTCACCGGCTTCAATCTAGCAAAGTGGAGATCGGCATCTCCTCCCGTATAGTGCCTCATACGGTGCCATTTTAATGCTGGCTTGGTAACTGTTATTATAGGCAAACTCGACAAGTGGCAAGTGCTCTGCCCAGTTTCCTTTGAAGTCCAGTGCACACAGTCGCAGCATATCCTCCAATATCTGTATCACTCTTTCAGATTGTCCATCAGTTTGCGGGTGATATGCTGTACTGAACTTGAGTTCCGTGCCGAGTGCCTCCTGTAGACTTTTCCAAAATCGTGACACAAATCGGGGATCTCGATCGGATACAATGGACAATGGTGTGCCATGTAAGCGTACAATTTCCTGAATGTACAATGCGGCAAACTTCTCTAAGCTATAAGTGGTCCTGACAGGTAGAAAATGAGCAGACTTGGTCAATCTGTCCACTATGACCCAGACAGCATCAGAGCCTTTCGGTGACTTGGGAAAACCGGACACAAAATCCATAGTAATATGATCCCACTTCCATTCCAGAATAGGGAGTGGTTGCAGAAGTCCGCTAGGACGTTGATGCTCAACTTTCACCTGTTGGCATCGTGTGCAGTGAGCAATAAAATTTGCTACGTCTTTCTTCAATCCGGTCCACCAGTATAACTCCCTGAGGTCATGATACATCTTCGTAATCCCAGGGTGTACCGTGAATCTCGAGGCATGGGCTTCTTCCAGAATTTCCTTTCTTAACTCGGGTATCTTGGGCACACACAACCTACCTCGATACCGTAGAATTCCGTCCTGAATTCCAAAATCAGCTTTCCCCGTTGCCTTTACTTCATCACAGATTCTAATCAACTCCTCATCTTGAGTCTGTCCCGCTTTAATTCGCTCCACCAATGTAGATCCAACAGTCAAATTGGCCAGACAAGCCGTGCTACCTGGTGGAACTACCTCGATACCCATTTCATCCAGATCTCGAATTAACTCCTCCTGAGAGGTAATCATGTAGGCAAGGCTTCCAGATCGTCGACTCAAGGCGTCGGCCACCACATTTGCCTTACCCGGATGGTACTGAATAGCCACATCATAATCCTTAATTAGTTCGAGCCATCTTCGCTGCCTCATGTTTAATTCCTTCTGTGTGAAGAAATATTTCAAACTCTTGTGATCCGTAAAAATCTCACACACCTCCCCATATAGGTAGTGGCGCCAGATTTTTAGGGCAAACACCACTGCAGCTAATTCTAGATCATGGGTAGGATAGTTTTGCTCATGAGGTCGGAGCTGTCGGGAAGCATAGGCGATGACTCTATCATTCTGCATAAGGACACAACCCAGTCCCTTATAAGAGGCATCACAGTAAATGACAAACTTCCCTTCTCTGGAGGGAATAGTCAAGACTGGCGCTGTGGTCAGCTTCTCTTTCAGCAGCTGGAAACTCTTTTCTTGCTCATCTGCCCAAATGAATGGTACATTACTCTTGGTCAAATGTGTGAGCGGTTTGGCCAGCTTTGCAAAATCTTTCACGAAACGTCGGTAGTACCCAGCCAGTCCAAGAAAACTTCTGACTTCTGTTACAGTGGTCGGCTGGGGCCAATCCAATATAGCTTCCACCTTCTGTGGATCAACAGCGATGCCTTCTTTGGAAATTACATGGCCCAAAAAGGTAATGCTGGACAACCAGAATTCACATTTGCTGAATTTTGCATACAGTCTGTGCTCTCTCAGGGTTTGTAGTGCTATCCCCAGATGTCTTTCATGCTCCTCCTCGTTGCGCGAGAATACTAGTATATCATCGATAAATACAATGATGAAGTTATCCAAATACGGTTTAAAAACCCGGTTCATTAAATCCATGAACGCGGCAGGGGCGTTAGTCACGCCAAAAGGCATGACCAGGAACTCATAGTGACCGTATCGGGTTCGGAAGGCCGTCTTTGGTACATCAGTATCCTTGACTTTGAGTTGATGGTACCCCGATCTCAAATCAATTTTAGAAAATACACTCGCCCCTTGTAACTGGTCAAACAATTCATCGATACGCGGAAGAGGATACTTATTCTTTACCGTCACTTTATTTAGCTCACGGTAATCAATGCACAGTCTTAGGGAGCCGTCCTTCTTCTTCACAAACAACACGGGTGCTCCCCAAGGAGATACACTGGGTCGGATAAACCCTTTCTCCAACAATTCCTCCAATTGGACTTTCAACTCCCTTAACTCTGATGGGGCCATTCGGTAGGGAGTTTTGGATATAGGTTGAGTTCCAGGGATAAGATCAATGGAAAACTCGATCTCTCGATCAACTGTTCCTTGCGGTAGTTCATCTGGAAACACGTCGGGAAATTCACACACAACTGGCACTTCAGGCAGTGGGGGATTCTGGGCTTGGGTATCCAAGACACTACATAAATAACCACGACACCCTTTCCTTAATAACCTCCCTGCCTGAATAGCAGAGATTAGGTAGGGTGGTGGGGTAATGCCCTTTCCCTTAAACATAAACTCAGGCTGTCCCGGGGGCTGAAACAATACACTTTTCTCAAAACAATCGATGGTGGCATGATTGTGTGACAACCAATCCATGCCCAATATCACATCAAATCCTTTTATCGCTAAGGGTATTAGATTGACTAACAACTCTTGGTCTCCAATCAGTACTCTACAGTCCCGAAGGATCGTGGACCCAATCATTGACATCCCAGAAGGAATTTGTACCGATAACAGTTCATCCATAGGTTCAGGTATCTTATGCAGTTTATCAACAAAAGATGGAGACACAAAAGAATGCGTGGATCCAGGGTCAATCAACACATATGCAGAAATTCTAGAAATCGGGAGTATACCTGCTACTACAGCATTTGCAGCAGAGGTGTCTCCTGGTAGCAGTGCAAAGACTCTTCCCGGGCGGCCCTGTGGCTCCTTGCCTTTGTCCTTTGTCTTGGCAAGAGGTGCTGGAATAGGCTTCCGTTCTGCGGTGCCGGTAGTCAAGGCAGGGGTTCTCGGGATTGGTGGATGTTGCGGGCAATCTTTGACTTGGTGCCCCTTATCTCCACATCGGTAGCATGCACCAGTCAGTCGGCGACATTCTCCAGGGTGTAGGTTCTGGCAGTGAGGGCATCTGGACACTTCCTCAGTTTTCTTCTGACCCTTGTTGCTCTTACTTGGGCCCTCAGTCCTTTGCTTCTTGCTCGGCTGCTCTTTCTTAAAGTTTTTGCCCTTTTTCTTTCTTTCCTGGTCCTTCAGTTGGTTGAACTCTTCCATGTCCTTTTCAATAACTAGGGCTTTGTTAAGAACATCGGAATAGGTGTGTAGTTCAAAGGCCGAGACTTTAGTCCGTATCCCGATCCGAAGACCTGCGAGGAATTTCCTTGCCCTATTATGCTCTTCCCTCACCAAAAAGGAAGCAAATCTGGACAATGCAGAGAACTTGGCTGCATATTGAATTACGGTCATGTCCCCTTGTTTTAGGGTGGCAAACTCCTGAATTTTTCTCTCCCGGATTGTAGGGTGAAAGAACATGCCATAAAACTTTTCAATAAAATCGGCCCAGGTAATGGTGGGGTTCTGTACTTGCATCTCAAGCCACCACTTGTAAGCCTCTCCCTGTAACATGTAAGTGGCTAACATCACTTTCTCGGCTTCCGAACAAATCAAGAGCTTAAAGGTCTTTTCCATTGACATGACCCATAACTCAGCTTTCTCGGGGTCGGTAACAGCATCGAAAGTCGGGGGTTTGAGCTTATGGAAGCGATCTAACAAGTCATTACGAATGCCGGTTTCCAACGGTTGCGCTAGGGCAGGCGGAGGCGGAACTACCGGAGGCTCTACCGGGTTATTTTCTGGTCCGGCCTGGTGTTGCTGTAAAGTTCTTGATAGTCCCTCAATGGCCTAGCCGAATTGAGCTAATGTGGCCCGCATTTCCCGTAGGGCTACGCTCTCCGTTGGGGCCCGCGGTTCCCTATTGTTACTCCTAGTTCGAGGCGGCATCTGAAGCAAGATAAAAAATATTCTAAGTATCTTCATTCAATGTGTCATAGTAAGAATGTCATTCAGGTTGTTCATCGATTCAGAATTTCTATGACTTAAGTATTTGCTTTCTAAGGATTCAGTGTTAAAATAACCCTGAGGTTCTGGTCTATACTGACTTTCAAACCTGTAGCTCTGATACCACTCTTTTGTCACATCCCCCAGACCCACCCTGTGCGGATTTGGGGCACGTGACAAAGGCCAGTTAGGCACCCATCGGGTTTTATCAGTTTTTTTTTTTGAAAACAAAACCCGGACGGTAATCCTAACCACAGGCCATTCCGATCTAAATCCCAAGCATAATGCATTCAACATGTATAATTTAAGCAGCGGAATTTTTCACAAGAGAATGCATACATATATACTTGGCAGAGCATTCAGGATATATCATAGTCAGTCCTATCTTATCAAGATTACAAACAGTTTCACCACAAAAGGTCATAGTCTGTTCAGTTACACAAAAAGTACAAAAATGGTATAGGTTCACAAAAATGGGTTATCATTTTATCTGGGGGTCTCCAACATTTTCCCCCCTATGTTCTGGACCTGCTAAACCTGTCCATCTGAGAGTTTCCCTGAAATTATTAAAATAATGGAATGAGCTTTAAAAAGCCCAGTGAGTAACACAGATATCCAGGCAAGAGTTTCGAATTCAATCTTTGCTTAAATCACATGGTTAATTAAATCAGTTGGAATTAATAGTTCAATAAATCCAAGTCAAGTTCAATAGATCAAAACAGGTAAACGGTTCAGAGTGCTAGCATATCAATCAGAAGTATAGTTAATCATTTGAGAAACTAAAAACCATGTCATCGGTGATAAAAGCATGCATTTAAAACGATTGCATTTAAAACATATGGTATCCGAAACAATTCATCAGATCAAGGAGCAGTAACTTAAACAGTGTCAGAAGTTACTCACCTTCAATATTCGAGTTTGAAGCTATGAACGGAGCCTTCCTCTTTTCTCCTTAAGCCTAAAACAATTTATAGAGATTTATCAACTCATGACCTTAGACTGAGTAAGTCTACCCTATGATGGGTTTCTTGGAACTAACTTATAGTGGCTAGTTCATAGGTTTTATCTCTTAAGCATTTGGCTTAGGGTTTCAGTGTCTTCACACATTTATCGGTTCTGATTTTCATATTATGGACCTAACCATTGAGTTCGGAAGGTCGAAGAAAGTAAATTTAGACTCTCTCGGCTTTTAATTTGGGTTCGGGTATGTCAGGGGTATTTTGATCATTTTTGCCGTCACATAATTTCTGTCTCGGGTTTGTCATCTAATCATGTATACAGTCTTACAAGTGTCAGGTCTACTACTGGTATCAGTTCCGTTGAAATCGGATTTCATTTGGGCCTTGTACAGGGTCAGGGGTATTATGGTAATTTCATACATCATATTTTTTTTCGGTACCTCATTTGCAGTCACGGACCTCACCATTGGACTCAGGAGGTCCGAGACAGTAAGAATACATATATAACTTATGATTTTTGGACAACGGACTAATTTGGAGTATTTAATTTAATTAAATGATTTTAATTAAATTAATTTCGGAATATATATAATATATATATATTATTTTACGCAGAAAATGAACGGTCGAATAGGGTGGCACAGCGGACGCGTGCCACCTCCCTCTCCAATAGACACCACGTTCGAGTCCCATAAGGCGCAAAATGCGTCTTTTATTTCTGGTTTAATTTAAATATATAATATATATATATATATATATATATTATGTCGGATAAGATTCACACGCAGGTGCGTGGCCGAGTGGAAAGAAGGGGCGCGTGGGTTCTGGAGGTCAGGGGTTCGAAACCCCGTAGCCCGCCTTTTTCCTTCCTTCCCTTTCTTTTCTTTTAAACATATCGGTTTACACATATAACGCCCAAAACGACGCCGTCCTATTAATTCGGTGGCGGTCCCGTTGTTTGACACATGTCCGAGTTGGCTCGGCCCAACCCATCTCGACTCGGTCGACTCGGCCGAGTCAACTCTGTCTTCCCCACTAACTGCCTCAATGTTGCCCTAATTTCTGCAGATTTTTCACTTCCTATTTCGTGAGATTTGGAACGCGGTTTTCAACTGGTTTCGATTCCGATAGCTTTCTGCACTTAGTATCTATCATTTGACATCGATTTTAAGCATCGAATCACTCTAAACCATTCTGTTTTCAAAACAATAGCCGTGACCTGTAACACGCTCGAGCACCCTCATTTCTCAACCATTTCATGTGTGGTTTGAAGCTACGTGACCTACAGACCATAAGGATCAAGACCCTATCTTCATTTTTCAGTTTAGTCTCGAGTTTTAACGGATTGAATTTTAAACCCGTGGGTTCATTTCCAAATTCTTGGGGCTACAGTGAGTTCTGGAGTCGCGTAGGTATATATATGAGATACTATTAGGGTCTATTTCAGGTCTCGACATGCAAAATCTCAAATGGCTATGGTCGAATCAGACTTGGTGTTTCCAAGCTTCATCAATGGAGGTTGGTTTCGGGTTTCATGGTTTTTGACCTATCCGAGACCTCTAAGCCATGCAATACACTCAGAATAATTCCTAGGATCAAGAATAAAACATGCATGCAGTCTAATTCTATCAAACAGTTCCAAAATCTACAAAACAAGAATTGAAGATAATTTAGAATTTTACCTTCAAGCAATAGCAGTTCACACTCTTGGCTTGGTTCAGACCTTTCTAAATGTCCCTCAAGCTTCTCAGTTCATGCACTTCAACTTCAAGCCTTCACCTTTCCTCTCTAATGGCCAAATTTCTCACAACATATATGCATGCACAAGCTTCCTTTCCTCTCTCTCTCTCTCCCTCTCAGCCAACCCTACGTACACACAACAGAACTCACACACTCTCACTGTTTGGTATTTCAGAATTCTCTAAAGAGAGAATTGATGCAAGTTGTAGCTTATATATTATAGCTTCATATACATATAGGGCTATACACATATACATATATGTGAGTGTATCTCTGCCCTTAGTGGGGTTAGTGGCTGCTGACCTGATGGAGGTGATGGAGGGCTATGATGAAGGGAATGCATGCGAGGCCATTGGCCAATTTGGGTGGTGGCTTGGGCAAGATTATAGGTTATATACATATATTGCTGTATATATGCACAAAGTAACCAACAGCCTAGTTGGTAACTTTTTGGGATAGATTTTACCTACCTTGGTAGGTCAAGGGTTCAATTCCCCTTGGCCTCTCAAGTGACCATTTTCTCCCATTTTTTCTGGTTAAGGCCCTGTTTGGTTGTCGCAGAATTCCAGTTTCACTGTTTTGGCCTTAACTTCCAATCCGTAACTTCTTTTTCAGTGCAGTTTCTTTCTGTCACTTCCTACTCAGAATATCTTCCATTGACCAAGGTCCAATGTCAGTTTTTATTTTCTCGAGTTTCCCATAATTAGCTAATTCGAGTTTTATCACTATTAAAAATAGACATTAAATTAGCTAAACCTAACATTTCATTCCCAAAACAGTTTTTAATACACAAAACATGCCAGTTAAGTAATTGGGGTGTTACATGCGAGGTCGAGTACTAAACCAACGAGTTAAGTGCTAGGCTAAGAGATTAAGGAAAAGGGAACAAGATGAGCTTAGGGGGTATGCCGGGCCCCGAGTTATAGTGCATCCATATTTGTTGTTATCAGTATCTATTATTAGAAATTCATAGATGATCATATTATTTCCTTATGAATGATCATGAGATTACACAACTTTTTATTGAGTGCCTATGATTATGCTTGAGACAGCTCATGACTGTAGCAGTATGATTATTGTTATCAGACAAATTTTCATTGATTTATCATTTGAGCTTCCTACTATCTGATATTCATTAATGAGTTCTATATTTCTTGACTGGCTATCATGTTTGCATTTTCTTAGTTTTTTTTGGATTATGCCTTTTCTATATTGACCTGTACATATGGCAGAACAAAGGAGAATTACTTACTGAGCTTTGTTAGCTCATTCCAAACTTATTAAAATATTTTAGGAAAGGAAGCTGTAGAGGAGCTGTAGTAGTCTACTAGATAGCAGTGGACATTTTTGAGAAAAATGTAATGTATAATATTCAATACAGTCTTGTAGCTCTCCCATGTCTTCCACGTCTTGGGGATGTAATGTATTAGACTTTTAAAGTGTGTATTTTGATAACTGGATATATATAGACATGCAACTTTTATTTTAAAGTTGTCCCCTGTTTATGTTATAATATGATAGTTGTTGCATGTTAGTGGCACTGATTGTGTAGCAAGTTTCAGATGAGATCCGGTTCGGCAAAAGGGTAGGGCCAGGGTCACGGTTCGAGATTCGTGGAGGATGGGTTTCGGGTCATGACAAAAGCACTATGTAAATCAATTAAAGATAAGTCAACTAGAGGAGTTCAAAATTATTCATGTTCTTTCAATTCTTAAGCTTTCCTCCCATCAATTCTCAATTCTCAAGTCTCAATCCCAAAACTAATTTCCTAGTCGGCCCTTAGTAAGCCTTGTGTGCTTTACAGGCTACTAACCCGACGGAAAATACAACCACCCATGTGGATTTACGGTTCACAAGCCGAAGGGATACACCATCCCGAACACTAATCAAAACCCCAGGTAAGCGCAATCTCACCAAACTCAAAATCACATAATTAACATGCCTCAATTCTAACCCATGTTCCTTACTTTCCAAGTTCCCATTCTCACATTTTTCAGGGTTTATCATTCACATTTATATTCACAATTCATTGTATGATCATCAAGAAGATTAAACATTCAAGTAATTCCACTCAATCATCATAAATCCACATCAAGCATGCATTGAGGCATTTTCACAAACATTTGGTGTGCAATTTGAATTATCAAGCATAGTACAAGTAAACCCATTTCATGATTTCACTAATCAAACCTTTTCGCATTCAACCAGGAGTACATTCAATAGAAATACAAGATAAAAGCAAGTCATTTCAAGATAGGAATACAACCAATACATGGATTTCCTACACACATGCAAGATATGCCCTAATATGCAAAAATAAACAATTCAAGAGCCAAAGATAAATTCATGGAATGATGAACCTATCTACACAAAACCTATACCTTGGTTTAGAAATCCCCTATCTCAATTCTTCAAGTAGTGGTAGAAACCCTAACTTTGTTCTTGTTGATTTTGGCTAGAATCTCTAAAATCTCCAACTTCAATAGTGCCTGTAGGTGGAGTGAAGCTTGTTCTTCCTTCATTCTTCCAAAAGAGAGCTTTAATCTTTTATGATCCTTCAAGAATCTCCAAAAGTCCCGATTTTTATCTCTCTTTCCTCTTTCTCTCCTTCTCTCATTTTCTCTCTTTTACGTAAATGCTTGTGTGTGTGTTTCTAGTGTGTGTTTTAGGTGTGTAGGGATTTTAGCTTTATAAGCCAAAAGTAAGACGAGGGTAGAAATTTCCTTTTTGCCCCCGCCTCTCATTATTTCCTCATTCTTCTTTTAAATCCCAAGCCCTTTTTGGTATTTTCATTTTAAATTTTTATTTTCGTAATAAATTTTACATTATTATTATTTTTAAATTTAAATTAAAAAAAATTCGAGTCTTTACATTCTTGAGGAAAATTAAATTGTTCATTGAGTGATCGAAACGAAGTGACAATGTATAGTTTCTCGACTCGCACTATTTGGGTTAATTTAGCAAAAATAAAAGAGATGAATCATTCTAATTATGTATCGATTATCTTAGGCTCGACCGAGTGATTATAAGAAACGAGCACTCATTGATGCACATCGATGACTTGTTTGATTTGTTGAGGAAATCAGTGTGTTTTTCGAGGATTGATAGAGATCCAGTTATCATCAATTGAGAATTAAGAAAGATGATATTCTAAAACCTCTTTTCTCACACAATATGGCCATTATGAGTACTTGGTCATGCCATTTGGGTTGACTAATGCTCTAGCGGCATTCATGGATCTCTTGAATCGAGTTTTCCTATAGTACCTCGATGTCTTTGTCATTGTCTTCGTTGATGACATTCGTATCTACTCACCATTTAAAGAGAAACACAAGGAGCATCTTTGCATTGCTTGCAAACCTTACGAGAACACCAGTTGTATGCCAAATTTGAGAAATGTGGACTTCGGTTAGTGGAAGTAAAGTTTCTTGGGTAAGTTATTTCACAACAAGGGGTATCTGTTGATCCTTCAAAGATTGAAGTTGTCATGACATGGGAAAGGCTGAAGAATGTATTTGAGATATGTAATTTTTTCAGGTTTAGCGGTGAAACACCCCGACCCAAATAAATCAGACTAATTCAAAAAATGCCCAAAAAGATTTAAATAATAATACTTTGGGAGACCGAGCCAATGAATGTAATATAAAATATTAAATACCGAGATATATATGGATATATATATATACATATATATAACCATCCATGTAGTATATAGATATAATATATATATGGTGTAATGAATATATATATATATATATATGTAACCTACCAAAATTTAAGACAAAAATTAAAGGAGGGGGAAAGGGAGGTTACAAAAATAGAAAAAGGGAAGCTCAAAGGAGGAGGAAGGAAAAGAAATAAAAAAAAAAATGAAAGAGAGAGAGAGAGAGAGAGAGAGAAGAGGGAGAGGTGCGGTTGAAATTGTTTTATATATATGTATACATATACGTGAATGGGTTGTGAATGGGTTGAAGGAAATCAGAAACTGGAGGAGAAAAGAGGAGGAAGAAGTGGGAGAAAAATGGGAGAAAGGCAGGTTCGACAGAAGGTAAATTCTTCAAACTTTTCTGTAATTTCAATTTCTAGGTTTTAGTTGAAGTTGCATGAAGCTTAGAATGATTTGCATGATGTTAATCTATGAATAAAATAGAACATGTAGGAAAAAACCATTAGTGAAATGGTGAAGAAACGAGGGAGAAATAGGAAATTATCGGAAAGATTTGATTTTGGAAAAATGGGTTTTTATTGAGTTTTAATGGCTTAAAATGCCATCAAATGGTCTTAAATCATGTTTAGGGGTATTTAGAATTGAAAACAGACCTTAAAACTGTGAAAAAATGAAAAAACAATATAGGAACAATGCAGTCCAGACATTGGCGTCGGAGAAGGTGACCGGAGCTGCATAGTTCGGTCGCTGGATTGTCGGGGGAGAAGGGACTGGTCGGGCCACTATTCGGGTCAGGTCGGGACCCGCCCAGCGAATGCTACTGTAATCCCCCAAAAATCCGACATAACCTAGACTACACCCTGACTTAAGGAAAATAGATTATTTGACGTTAGTAATTTGAAATAGCTCAAATACAGTAAACCATGATTAGATTAATTATTAGAAAATATAAGAATTAATCCAGACCATTAAAAATAATATAGGCGTAGGAAATAGACGACTTGGTCAACCAAGTGCTGAGATTAATAAATGGGTTATAAAAATAATAATGAATTGAATTTCGACTTTAAGCCAATTTATTGACATATCACTGACGTGCCATAGATGAAGATTTTATGGAATAAAATATTAATACGAAAGATATAAAATAAAATAAAATAAATAAAGATATTGATTATATATAAAATATATGGAAGTAGATTTCATAATTAAAATCATAAAGGAAGAGTACAACTAATATATATATATATATATATATATATATATATTATACTGTGAGAGAGAGAATCAGGAAAAAGGAGAGTGTGTGGAAGGTTCTAGCTTCAGCCGAAGCAATTGATAAGAGGGGAAGCTTCTTGAAGAAGCTGGACAAAGTGGAAGGAATTCTAGAGTGTTCCTATCATATAGATATACATAGACGGCTGTACACAGAAAATGAGGGAAAGAGAGAAATTAAGGAAAAACAGAGGGAGAGAAGAGCTGCGCCGATTTCTAGTGCTTGTAGATTTATTGTTTATTCGTTGTTTTGGGCACCTCGGGTGTTGAAGGTAACTCACATCTCTCTCGCTCTCACATCCTTCTCATCGTCACCATCATCGTCTCATCTCTTCGTGTTTGGGAAGAAATAGAAGTCGTAGGGAGACGAAAATGCAGTGGTTGATTGATCGTTGGATGATGATATTACGAGTGAACGGTAACTGTTGTGGCTCGGAATTGGGTACGTGGTTGCTACTGGAGTTGCGATAGGGGGCGATGATGATGTTGTGGCAGTGCGGTGCTGCAGAAAATTTGGGGAATTGGCTATAAGTGTGTTGGTGTGGTTATGTTGCGGTGCAAAGAAGGGAATGGCAGCAGCAGCGCACAACAGTAGCGCAACAGCAGTCGTCTCGTCTTCGCTGCCTGTTCACACTGTTGGACATCGATTCGACCCAAGTCACCAGTTTGATAGAAGCAGAGTGTGACGATGCTTGGTTGATGGGTGTGTGTGACGGCGCTGCTGGAGAGAAATTATAGAGGGTGCGGTGTAGCAAGGGTATGTGTATATGTATGTGTTTGTAAAGCGGTGCAGGGGGGACGGAAGTGCAGTGGTGATTGATCCGTTGAATGGGTTTTGGCGATTCCTGGAGAAGTGTAATTGATGATTGGAATTTGCAGATATATATACATATATATATATATATTTGTTTGTGTTTGTGTCTGTGTAGCGTGTTGGTGAAAGAGGATTCTGTCGTGAGGGTTTGGTTACAGCAGCTCGGATTGAGGCATGGTCTCATAGAGTGTTTTGATGAATTGTCTAAATTATGTTGTTGGTAGTGGTGCTGAATTGGAGGAGCAATAGCTTGATTTGTTTTGGTTTAAATTGAGAGAGAGTCGGTGTGCAGAGAAGCTGTTGGAAGCGGCTGGATTTGGTGATTTGCGTATGAATGTTGCGATTATGGGATTCCTCTGTTCTGTCGCTTCCACTTGCCATTTCCAATTAAGGCTACTGCTATGGGAGTTGTGATTGTATGGCAGAGCTGCAGTAGGAGTAAGAAAATGAATAAGAATAATGGTAGAGTGCGATCCGGATAGCAGAACCAGCAGGTATGAAACTTAATTCCTGAATTTATTATCTCTAATAGAATTACATTTTAGTCATGGGATCTGTTGGAAAACTAGAATATGTGATGGGTTGAATATAGTTCAACCCTTGATTTGAATATAGTTCAGTTATTAAATTAAGTATAGTTCAACTATTAATTTGAGTATAATGTTTAGCTATTGGGTGACATTATGTGCTATATAGGGGTTCCAATCAGATCACGTCTAAACATGAATTGATCTGAACTAAGCCTATACACAAGAAAAACAAAGAGTAGATGGCAACCGTAACCTTGATGTTGGTTTGGTCCAAAGAGTCAAACTGGAGGGCATGGAATTGATATTAAAATCCAAGATTTATAAGCAGCCAGCAAATATTTAATATAGAAATTTTATTGAATCTAAGGTCTAAATGTAATGATAAATTTAGTTTTGTGCCTAGCAAAATTGTAATGCCTCGCATAAAGATTAATTGAGTACTTAATAGATAATAATTAGAGTCCAAATGACTTAGCTTATAATCTTGATAGCCGCTAAGCTTAATTAAGGAATGTAATAACCCCAGATGAAACCTAATACGAGGGTATTAGGCTATTAGGTTATCTTAGGTAATCCGGTAGGCGCCTAAGATGATGAATAAGTCATGAACGGTTAAATTCTGACCTGTCTGTAATTAATGATGATTATTCAGGATAATGATTATTGAGGATATGCATGGAGGTACCTAACGCATCTGGGGGATATCTGTGAATGGAGATAAGCATAAGTTTGTGAGTAACTCGGACTCCTGACTTGGTGCATATTTTCTGTACTATACTACTTTATATGCTGAACTGTTTTATACACTGTACTGTTTTAATGCATACTCTTTACACTGCATTACATATGGCATGATCCTATCCTGCTTCTTGATATCTCCTGTTCTGATTTTGTTGGAGTCTGTTGTTCTAACTTCTCTACCTATTGGAGTCTGATTCGTGTTTATCTTGTTATGTTGAGTCTTGGGCCCACTGCGGGATTGAGTATATCAGTGGATGGATGGCTGGCTCTGTGGGACGCCCAGAACTCAGCATCCGCTCAATCCTATCTGATCTGTTCTGCTCTGATACCGACCCTAAGCGAAAATGTGCTGCGGGGACGCGGGCCCTCCATGTGTGGGGGTGGGTGACTGACGGATTATCTTGTGTGGCATCCCACATTGCTAGGGAAGGTTCAGGCGCTTTGAGATGCATCTGTTCTATTTGAGCTGTATCTGTTCTATTTGAGTTGTATCTGTTCTACTTGAGCTGCATTGTTCTATCTGAGCTGCATTGAGCATTCATATATATATATATATATATATATATATATATATATATATATATATATGAACTGGTTTTGAAACCCATGGCAGGAACCTATGTTACTCACTGAGCTTGTTTAAGCTCATTCCATTTATTTAATATTTTTCAGGGCTTATCCCCGGTCGATTAGAAGGCATGGTGAAATGACTCTAGTAGACTGAGAGGCAACCCGAGTGAGGATCTGTGAGCATTGATTTGGGAGACTTAGATTTTGGTGGATGACCCAGACTATTCAGGTGAGTGCTATGATATAGTTGGCTTTATTTATATGAAATAAATATGTAGGGACATGGCTCATGGTAAAGGTACTCTAGAGAGATTAGATATGCTCTGTGTTATACGACTGGTTATAGATGTGATATGTGGCTAGAATTATTAGTTGTTCGGTTTAGACTTGCTCTGTGGTACATACTTATATGGTATATAGTTGAGTTGCATTCCTGAGATAAAAAGGTTTTAATTTCCATTGTTCTGACCCTACATTTGGAATGCAATTCATCGTAAAGTTCAGAAGATTGCCTTTGATTGGTCGCATTATCAGTCGGAGACTGGCAAGGCGGCTAACTGGCATCACATCTTCAGCATCCGCGTAGGGTGGGGTGCGGGATGTGACAGCTACGTCGTTTGGGTCTGTTTGAATTTCAAATAGTCTTATTTTAAAAAGGGGGTAGTCATGCAACCAAGGGGTTTCGAACCCCAGTGCTTGTGGGCATGAGGCCCTTATGGCAAGGCAACCCACCACGGTGCCACAAGCGCACGTGTGGGCAAATATGCAAACAATTATATATATATATATATATATATATATATATATTGTATAATTAATTAAATTAATTAACTAATTTAGTTATTAATTGAATTAGTTTTCGATGTCCAATTGAGTCAAGTAAATAGTGTAAATCTACTATTTTGGACCTTCTGGATCCAATGATAGAGTCAATTTCATGAGACGGAGTCCTGAAAAATAAAATACCCGTAGAAATGACAAAATGACCAAAATGTCCCTAAGTCAAACATGAGTCAAACGGACTCCGATTAAACTAAATGAATAGTGAATCTTTATTATTTCAAACATTCTGGATTTAACGGCAAAGTCCGATTTGTGAAAATAGGTCCCAAAAAAAATAAAGACATGTAAAAGTGCAAAATGACCATTTTGCCCTTTTTAATACAGAAGTCCAAATTGGAAACCGTGAAAGCCTAAATTGATTTTATTCAAAATTTTCAAAATTCTAGATTCAATAGTAGAGTCTAAATTAGTAAAAGAAACACTTATAGTGACAAAGTATGAAATTTGATGAATGACATTAGAACTGAGACATGTTTACTAAATGATAGGGAACTCAAAGGGAAAAGGAAAAGTCACGGAATACTGAGGTAGATCACACAGATAAAAGGTAAGTACACCCTTATCTCTTACACGTGGTCTTCCAAGCCACATTCCTTCTATTACTGCCAATTTTGTACTCTTGAACGTACCAACTGTTATTGTTCCACAATTGATATTGTCCTATTTTGTGGATGTTTATTGATTGTTATATAATTGCTATGTTGTATTGTGCCTTGAAAGGCCTACTATCATATGTCCATTGCATGATATTCCATTCTTTATGCACTTCTTATGGAATCACAATAGAATCATGATTTATTATGAATGCCAAATTTTATGCTCAGTCACAATATCCATCCGATACTATCTGAGTTAACAAGACCTATGGGTCGAGTCTGTGAATGGACATGTGGCAATGATGGCATTTTTATGCATTAAGTTATGAGGGCATTTTATATGCATTAAGGTTAAGGGGGGTATGACAGGCCCCAAAATACCGAGGGTCTGCCAAACCCTGAACATAGTAAATGCATCACTTATGTTTGACTGATATATTTACGTTATTGGATTCATAGGATGTTGTCATTCCTTATGAATAATATATGTTGACAGTTCATACATTGATTGTACTTGATTGTGACCAGTTTATTTGGCAGTATTCTTATGTTGACTGATGTTATTGAGTTTTTCTATATTCATGCTATACCATTACTCATGCTTGCTTATTGTGACTTACTGTTTATTGGCCATTATGGCATTTTACCATTCACTGCAACTGATTTTATGATTGGCTATCATGTTCACCCTATGAGTTCATATTTTTCTATGTTAACCCTAACCTGTGTCGGCAATGGGCTTTTATTTACTGAGCTTTTTTAGCTCATCCCACTTACATATTTTTCAGGTGAGAATGCTGCAGGACCACAGTAGGAGTCTAGGAGCATAGGGGGACAGTTGAGGAGTATCATAGAAGTGATATAGTTTCTCTCATGTACACACCACCTAAGATTGGCATTATGTTAAGTTTATGTTAGTTTACATTTTTCTATTGTCAAACAATATTTTATATTAAGACTTCCGCTGATGTACTGGTTAAGTTTTACATTATATATATATATATATATATATATATATTTATATTGTGGACATGGATACTGATACAAAAGAAAGAAAAAAATAGGCATGACCATTGGGTCGGCCCCACGATACGAGATCTGCATAGGATAGGTTTTGGGTCGTGACAATCGGGGTATTACCGTAGGTTTATTGAAGGATTTTCATGCTTAGCTACACCTATGATGATGCTCACTAAAAAAGGAGTTCGATTTGTGTGGGATGACACTTGCGAACGATTTTTTTAAGAATTGAAGGCACGTTTTACCATAGTACCTATCCTTACTATTCTTGAGAGTAGGGGGAAATATTCCATTTATTATGATGGTTCACATGAAGGTTTAGGTTGTGTTCTTATTCAGATGAGTAAGGTAGTAGCATATGGTTCACGACAGTTGAAACCTCATGAGAGAAATCATCTTACACATGATTTGGAGCTAGCCGCCATTGTCTTCGCATTGAAGAGTTAGCGACAATATCTTTATAGCAATACATTTGAAGTCTTTTCTAACCACAAAAGTCTTAAGTATCTTTTCTCCCAAAAAGATTTGAACTTAAGGCAAAGACGATGAATGGAGTACATGAAGGATTACAATTTCGATTTGCAATACCATCTGGGAAAGACCAACGTTCTAACTGATGCACTTAATAAAAGATCTCGATAGAATTTAGCTGGTATCCTCATTTGATAGTGGGAAATGCTAAAGGCAACATCAGAGTACGACTTATGTCTTAATGGGACCAAAGGGATCATTATGTTATGCTCCGTCGTTGCACACCCTAGTTTACTTACTCGGGTGATTGATGCATAATTGCAGGATTCAGCGGTAGGTCGTTTGTAGTCATATCACCAGTAGTGACACAATTGAGGTTGGACATTCCACACCGACCATGGCTTGAGAGTTCAGGGATGAGTATATATTCCATTACCTTGTCGAGAGGACGTTATGTGAAAGTTTCAACATTCTAGGATGACAGTTCATCTAGAAGGTACGAAGATGTACCATAATCTTTGCAGACAGTATTGGTGGAAGGGCGTGAAGATGATGTAGTAAGATTTGTTAGTAGATGCTTGATGTGCCAATAAGTTAAGGCCAAACATCAGTGACCTGCAGAATTGTTTCAGCCACTTCCAGTTACCGAGTGGAAGTGGGAACATATTACTATGGACTTTGTGTCCGAGTTTCCTAAATCACCATGTGGACATGATGCTATTTAGGTTATCGTGGATAGACTGACGAAATCTACGTACTTCTTGCCCATTCAAACTACAGATTCAATGGAGCCTCTTAGCCGCCTATATATCCAATATCCTGACCCGGGTTTAGCACATAAATCGAGGTAGACCAGGTCAACTAGTGTACTATTAGTTGTAACCCGAGCTGTTTAAGCTCTATATCATGATATCATATGTACTGTACAATTTTGGAATATGAATAGAGTCAGTTATACAGTCAGTATTGGGCAACGCCCGAGCAACCCAGAACTATGCCTCGTAATACGTGCACGCACACATTCCTATGCATGCATACGTAAACACATGCATAGTCCATAAAATATCAGTATATGTATACGTGATTAGAAACTAGTATATATGTATATAAATGAGCATATATATGTATAAAATATGTATAATTAAGTGTATATATATATATATACATGTATGCATAAAGTAATATAACTATATGTATATAATATACAAATATCTATATATATATATATATATACACACACAACATGCAAAGCATGCTTGTGAGTGTGGGATTTGTGTGTGTTGGTTGGTATGGGTGTATGTGTGCAATATCATATGTATACATATATGTAAATATCCAAAGCTAAAGGAAAGGAAAAGAAAAACAAAAAAGAAGGGCAGGAAATATCAGAACTAAAGGTCAACAAAGAGGGCTCAAAAGGTGTAGAATTGAGAGGGAAAGAGACTAGGGCGGTGGTGTGATGTCTATATACATATACATGTGTGCATTGAGCTGGATAGAAGATAAAAGAGAAAAAGGGAGAAACTATGAAGTCTGAGAGACTCAAAAGGGTTCAAAAGTTGAACCAAGAAGGAAACAGAAGAGGAGGAAAAAGCTGAACTAAGAAAATTAGAAAATATAGGTGAGTTAGCTTTGTAGAGCTTGGAACATAGAAAAAGTTGCAAAAAGAATCAATGAAAAAGGTTGAGAACTGAGGTAGAAAACCCTATTTACAGGTTCTATGATAGCTTTGGATTTCTTTGTATTTCATGCATGAAACCTTGTCTAAATTACCTAGAAGTGATATTACAAAGTGTAGAAAATTAATGGAAATAGAAAGGAATGAAAACAATTGAGAAATTAGCATAAAATGAGAAGAATAAAGTTGGCGGGAGCCACTGTTCTTGCCCATTTCGTGAGTTTTTAGTGAACTAATTAGAAAACAAAATTTAGATATGAAACCCCTAAGAAAAACCGAGAAAAATGACATTTAAAAAAATTAAAAATCAGCCAAAAAAAGGTTGCCGTCGCCGAAGAAGGAGACGGAACCCTAACTGAACCCTACCGGAAAGTTGGGGAGATGATGAGCAGTGTCTCCCCCGAAGCGGCACTATTTGGTGCTTAAATAGACTTAAACTGCATCATTTCGAGTTCAGTTATTTTAAATTAAAATTAAAATTAGACTGTTTGGTTACAGTCCTTAGAAATTTAATTTAATGCTCTAGGCCTAGACTAGATAACCTATCCTCAATTTGGGCATTGTCCGTTGTTTGGTTGGCACAGCCCCTGGGGATCGAGCCCTTGACTTCATGGAAGATAAGCCCAAGCCCAAACAACTTTGACAAGCAAGGCCGTGTTAAATGTGGTGGTTGTATGTATATATATATATATATATATATATATATATATTATAAATATTCAGTAGTTAAGAAAAATAAAAGGGGCGCAGCCCTTGGGAATTTAACGCACGACCTCATGTGGCAAGGGTTCAACCCAAGCTACTTGGACAGGCAAGCCCATGGGAATAATTGTGCCAAAATATATATATATATATATATATATATATATTATATAAAAATCATATTAAATTAATTAAATTTAATTTAATAAATAGAAAAATAATGCGAAATCCAAATTAAATAAGTAATTAGTGTATTTTGACTATCTCAGACATTCTAAGACCAATGGTGAGGTCCGTTTTGCGAGATGAGACTCCAAAAAATAAAAGACACGTAATAGTTTAGAATGACCATTTTGTCATTTTTAGCACAAATGTCCGAATTAAATTCCGTGAAAGCTTAAACCGAATTTCTTCGATGTTCCGAACTCAATAGTGGAGTCTATTTTAGTAAAATAGAAACTTATAACATAGAGGCATAAAATTTGATGAATAGCATAATTCATGTAGCGATATGTTAAAACGTATTTTATGAATCTTAGGAACACCGAAGAGCAAGGGAAAGGTAGTCTAAATCCTTCTATTTTATAGACAGTAAAAGGTAAGTAAAATTCGATCTCTGCATGTGTTACTTTACAAGCCATGTCAATAGTTCTTGTACATATTGCTTATTGTATTCCTTACATACCTTTATTGAGCCACATTGATATTGCCCTATCATGTGGGAAGCATTTATTGATCTTTATATATATATAAATATATATATATATATATCTTGATCATGATTGTACACTTGTGCATAGATTCCTTTTTATACACTTGTATCTAGGGCCATAAGGACCAGACGGTTATATTCGAAGTAGTCTAGTAACCATAGCCTCGAAAACTATCGTTACGTCAGATTACCTAGAACCAGTTATGATTCCACTATACTCTTCGTGGAAGGTAGCATGATGCCGATATATTATTAGTGTCGGATTTGTGCTTAGTCACATCTCCATCTGATGTTATTTATGACCTTCGGGTCTAGGTTTTAAGTGGAACACTTACTACGTTGCTATGCGAGGCATGGGACATAAAGTCACATTGTATACAGAGCAGTATTCATATAGCCTGGTTTGGATCTGAATACGAGCTCAAGGGGGTTTTTGGGCCCCACTAGTGCATCTCTCAATTTCTATATCACTATCCTTTATTGTTGATTTCATAGCTTAATCATGTTATATTATTATGAATGATCATGAGACTTTACAGCTTTCACTTGAGTGCTTACATTTCATACTTGATAAACCTCATGACTGTAGCAGTATGACATTGTTGGCATAGCAGATTCATTTCCTTATCATTTGTCTTCTATCATTTGATATTGAGTATATATATTCATTGATTAGCTAGCACTCTTTTATACACTTGTACACATGGCAGAGCAAAGGACTACTTACTGAGTTTTCATAGCTCACAGATACTACACAACATTTTGTAGGCACAAATATCGAGAACATACAGTAGAGCCTGATAGCTAGAGGTGGACATTACTTTTGAAGTTGCAAGTGTAATATTTAGTACAGATAGTTTTGTAGCTCTCCCATGTTATCCACGTCTTGGGGATGAACAGTTATTTAAGAATTTTGTATTCTGCATTTTGAGAACATTATATATATCGCATGCAGCTTTCATTTATTTATTTGTTTAAGTCTTCCGTTATTTAGTTGTTGCATGTTAGTAGCACTGATTATGTAGCAAGTTGAGACAGCCCAGTTCGACACCCAGAGTTGAGCCGGGATTTGCAATTCGAGATTCACACCGGGTGGGTCTCGGATAGTGACAACTTGGTATCAAAGTATCCTAGGTGACACAGTGGTTCATGGGAGATAGACTAAGGTACTAGTATTGTCACGACTCGAAATCCGCCTCGCGCAGATCCCGATTCGCGACCGCCTCCTGCAGACCCAGGGGTCTGAGGCAAGGCTCACGTAAGCAGCGGTATTGAATAGATGTGCGACATGTGGTTTGCGGAAGCGTGAAAAACTTTTTCTTTTCTTTTCTTTTCTTTTCTCATTTTAAAATTTGCACATCCGTCCGGTACTGCCGCTCTTTACATTTCAGTATACATTCAGAGCATAATTAAAAGTTAAAGACTTTATAATTAATACATGTTTAACTACCTTACGGGGCTTAATACATAACAGTTTACTACTTCCTAATACAAAAGCTATTATTTAAGTCCATAGTGTTCCACAAAAGATACTACTTAAACAACCCCTCCAAAAACGGCCAGACTCTTCATCATCGTCATCAAAATCAAGACTGTCGCTAATCACTTGAAAGGGGGACGGATAAAATCCGGGTAAGCTAATCTAAGCTTGTGAGTAATTCCTGCATTCGTCATGGGGTTTTCAACTGGTAGTAGTTTAGCACATGAGTATTTATAAAATACTCAATACCAGTTGCTCATACGTTTAGAACACAGAGTATATGCATTCTTAAAATAGATAACTTTGAAACATTTTAAAGTATTCAAGCTAAACATGCATTTCTTCAAGTAAAGTATATGCACTTCAAAAGCATATAAACATGCATAATAAAAATGGGGGTAAAAACCTGCTTCCATTTTCAAAAGCGTTTGTCATCTTTTCCCTTTAATTAGGTGGAATTTTTTTTGAACCAGACTCCCGTTTTACTGCAATGCTACAATGGAGATATTTGACTGCCTGTGGGATTAGATCCTTCTAGCGGGCATTTCTTCTTGTCATAGTTGAATCCCAAAGGATTTCAACATCGCATGTGGTACTTAAGTACCATTTATCTTATAAAACATTTATCACATGACTTCTTCAATAGATACTTTCCATGAGTATTTAAAACATGAAATATATAACTTCTTCAATAGGACCTCAAATACTTGGAATAATTAAATTCAGAATATTTAAGGAAATCGGCATTTTACTCAGACATACTCAATATTTCTAAGAAAGAAACTATATTAAAAACATTTACGGGGCATGTCATAACATAATATTTTAAAATAGCAATCATATAAAGACTGAATTTGATATTCAAATGCTTCACATAACTTGAACTTAAAACTTTTTCAAATATATGGAGTTAAATCTCCACTTCAAATACAGGGTTACTCACCTTGTACGTCTGGGTTGGCGTTATTGATGTGCCTTTCTCTTTCCTTTGTAGTTCCTAAGAACAATTCATAATAGTCCATTAACTTCACACTCACTTCAAACATCTCCTATTGATGCTTCTTAACTTATGCTTAGATCGTCTTAAATCCTAACTTTAATCTTAGGCGTTATACTTTTAAGGTATACTCTTCTGGTAGCTCCATAAATTTTAATTTTAATTTAATTACTTCACATGTCTACGTGTCGTGTCTTCTCATATTTCATTTCAAATATGTACCACGCTTTTTAGTTTGGTACCTCGACAGTGTACTAATTTATAGTCACTTGACTTATGTTATTCATCAAATTTTATGTCTCTTTATTTTAAGTACATATTTTGGTCAAATAGACTACCATTGAGTCTGGAATATCGAAGAAAGTAAATTTAGGCTTTGGCGGAATTCCATTTGGGTTTGGTAGCAGTAGGGGTATTTTGGTTATTTAGCATTTTTACGGGTCTTTAATTTTTCAGGACCTCATCTCATGACGTGGACCTCCCTATTGAGTCCGAAACATCAAAGAAAGTCAATTTAGACCCTCTCTGGTTTCAATTTGGCTTTAAGGGTACTAGGGGTAATTTGGTCATTTAACCCCTTTATGTGTCTTTACTTTTTGGGATCCCGCCTCACAAAACAGACGCCGCCATTGGTCTCAGAATATCCAAAATATTTAAAATACACTATTGGTTTACTTTATTTGGACTTCATTTGACTTGTTTGAGGACTTGGGGCAATTTCATAATTTTCGTATTTAAATATTATTAATTTAATTTCTGGTTGGGCCATAGTAAAATTTTCTAGAAGTTCTGGGGTCAAATTCTAATTTTGCAAACTTCCGGTCTGAACCAGTGGGTTCAGTTCGTTCTTAAGTGAATCGGTTAAGTTTTTACTAAACCAACTGGTTTGGGCCGGTTTAACATGTAATGCTGACGTCATGATGAAGTCAGCCCTAACATTTTAAAACTTAAAACGTCATCGTTCCAATAATGCGGTGGCCATCCCATCTCATTACACGTGTCCCGAGTTAACCCGTCTGACTCGACTCAAGACAGCGAGTCGACTCGTCGTCTTCTTCACCAAATTTCAACACTGTTGCCCTAATTTTCTTGGTTTCTTTCCTTCCATTTTCGTGCAATTTTAACCACTGTTTTTCTCTGTTTTTGGGTGTTCCATGTTCCTAGAGGGTTGGCCAATGTTTTGGCATTCATTTGACACATTAAAACTAACCTAAACGTTCGGTTTCATACCTAATACCCGAACCTGCAACTCCCTGGAAAACCCTCGTTTCATCACCATTTTTAATGGAGTTTGGTTCTGCGTGATCCTCATGGAATGGGGATTCAATCCCTATTCTGAAAAACAAGTTTAGAAGTCTAAAACAAAGGTTGGGTTTTATGGCCGAAACCTGCAACTCATCACATGGGGGTCAATTCTTTAGCTTTTTGGTTGTGCATTAAGGTTTTTAGAATGTTAGAAGGGTCTAGTTTAGGTTTCAACAATCTAAATTTGAATTAACAAGGGTCGATTCAGACTTGGTTTCAAGAGTTCCAAATTTTTCTGTTCACCTGTAACTCTAATTTTCTCAGTTGATTCTCCATGATTTTCAGTCATAATTTTTGCAAAGTAAAGCTCATACTATGTGATTTAAGACCCTATACTTGCATGCTTTAAATCTAAAACATAACTAAATATATTTCAGCCGAATTTATACCTGTTATGTTGGTTGCTTATCCGAAATTCCCTTTCTTCAGTTCTTCAGTTCCCTTTTCTTTTTCAGTTTCTCTCCTTCTCTCTTTCTCTCTCTCTCTGTATGACTGCATGGTGTGTGACCTGTGTATACAATATGTATATTTGTATATAGGTGCATGTATGATTATTACTAAATCTGATTTTGTAACACCCCGACCTAATTTATTAATAATTAGTTTGCTAATTATTAATTAGTACCGGCTTAGAGGATGATTAAAGGAATTAATCACAAGCTCGGCGGTCGCGATAGACCGATAAAATAAATAAACATATCTAGAGAAGAGGGTGTGACGCCCGAAGCTGATTACTGATTAATTCGGTGAAATAATGCCATTTTAACATTAACGGAACCCGAATTAGTTAACCCCGAAAATCCCGAATGGTTAATAAATGACACAGAACCTCTGACACTGAAGATAATTGAAATAGGAACTGACCGGAAGAAACCGCATCGAAAAAGGAGCTACGGAATGAAAGTTACGTAGCAAACATTGAAGCTGTATTAGTGCGCAACCAAACAGGGCCTTAACCAAAAATGTGAAAAAGGGGCCAAATGGGAGGCCAAGGGAATTGAACCGTTGACCTTTGAGAGGGAATGAATTTTTCTCAAAATGTTTACCAACTGGGCTGTCATTACTTTGTGCACATATATATAACCAAAATTTATATATCTTTGAATTGCCCAAGGCTCCACCTCAAATTGGGCCAATGGGATTTCATGCAACCATATATGATATATAATATATGTTATATATACAATCTGATTGGGCCATTCTCTCCACCAATGGAGAAGCATGCACATCAAATCAACATGCATACAAAAATGCATATGCGTACATATGTATTTTATACATATGGGTGCCCTGTGTGTCTTAGAATTGAGGAGCAAAATTTGCTCGTGTGTGTGTGTGCTCGGGAGAAGGTTGCCAAAGTGGTGCACAAGAAAATATGTGTATGTCCATGGATGTACAAGCTTGAGCTTGACTTGTTCTTGCATGATGGAGCACAAGGCACGACTAATTGTGAAGACTGAGGTGCCAAGGACCGAGCCAAGCCATGGGTGGCAAGGGAAGCTACTGTTTGAAAGAGGTATAGTTTTTTTAAAAAAAAAAAATTGGAAAATTTTTTGTTTAAGTTGGTACTGTTTTGATGGTTTTAGATCTGTGTAAACTACACATATAGACTACTGTGAGACTTTAGAACTGTTCTAAATTATTTGGGAGGGTCGAATAGGGTAGAAAACACAAAACCGAGACCAAACCGCCATGGATGACACCTCCAAAACTGGGTCTGATTCGACCTCCCTAAAACTGAGCTTTGATGGTCTAGAACTGATCTAGACACTAAGAGGATTCAAAAACCACTGACCCGTGACCCCATTGCTTGAGTTTAGACCCTCAAAAACCAAACCTATGGGTCTCGGCCATGGAACCCAAAATCTGAAATGAACACTTAAACTGAAATTTGTAAATGGGATGTTGATCCCCATGGAAGTACGGTCACAACAAGCCAAACCTCGTGCGATTTGGTGGAGAAACGGGGTCGTACGACCGAACTGAAACTTTGCACGATAATCGGCCAAACAGCACCCCATGCATGGCTTCGATCCATAAAATCGATGCCAAACCGTTGGCATGACATCCAGAAGATGTTTGAAACCAAAACAGGCCGAAAGCCGTGCTTGAAATGGCACGAAAATGGTGAAAAACCGAACCTGCACTTAGGGCAACAGTGCCCTACGCGTTGGAGAAGATAGAGTTGACTCGCCAACTCGTTTGAGTTGGGCCGAGTCGAATCATACACGTGGCAACGCAAGACTGTGCCACTGTTTAATTGAAGCTACACCGTTTTGGGCTTAACTGATTTATTTCAAATTGAATTATGCCTGTTTGGATGCGGTGTTAACAAATTAAAATTCGGAATTGGGCTAATCCTGAACACGGATAAGGGGAAATTAGGGTTAACAGGGATAACATAATCCGGTTTTTTGAAGGAAGTGAACCGGTTGGCCCTTGAGGATTTTGGACTGGTTCAGCTAGTTGAACCCTAAATGTTTTCTGAAATTATGGTTTAACCCCAACTGTTTTGGAATATTGTACAATGGCCCAGATTTTTGAGAAACTGTTCATTTAAGCCCCTAAAAAATTAATTAAGTAATAAAATAATTATTTTATTATTTTATTAAATAGGTAAAATTACAATTTTACCCCTGGACATTAAATATGTCGAATAGAGTCCAAATAAATTAAATAAATAGTGTATTTTCACTATTTCAAGCATTCTGGACTCAATGGTATAGTCCGATTTTGGAAATACAGTACCGAAAAATACAGACCTGTAAGTGATAAATTACTGTACTGCCCCTGATGGCACCCAGACCCAAATAAAAATAAAAGACAGTCTATTTTGACTATGTCGGGCGTCCTGAACTCAACGGTGAGGTCCGTTTAACGAACTGAAGTCCCGAAAAATACGGACACATAAAGTGTAAATGACCGTACTGCCCCTAATGATTCCCAGGATCAATTAAACATAACAGATAGTCCAATCCAACTATGTTGGACACTCTAGACCCAATAGTGAGGTCTATTTTATAAACTGAAGTGCCGAAAAATATGACACGTGAAATTACCAAATTACCCCTGATACCGTACGAAGCTCAAATGAAGTCCGATTGGGACGAAACTGATACCGATAGAAACCCGAACACTGGTGAAACTGTATACCTGAATAAATGACGAACCAGGGTCAGAATCTTATGGAACGTAAAATGACCAAAATACCCCTGAGCACTGTAAGTGCAAGATAAAGGTCAATCTGATCTGATAAATTATCGTAAGTATAATTATGAACACTGGAGGGCTAAGCAAGACTCCGGAACTGTCAACGCGTAAATAGAAAAATGACCGATGTGTCCCGATGATCTAAAGCAGATATCAAATGAAGTCCAAAAGACTCAAAAATTTATATATACGATATGTGGACTATTCTGGGGACCTTGATAGGGTCCGGGGCAAGAATGAAAAAATTACCATTTTGCCCCTGAGGGCAATTAAGTGCTTAATTGATAACGACTGGAGTCAAAATGACTTAAAATATTATTCGGACAACTGCTAAGCCTATTTAAGGAATTTAATAACATAAGTTGAAACCCAATGAGTGGGTAATAGGCCAATGAACTTAATTAGGCCATCTGATAGATTCCTAAGATGATGAATAAGACATGAATGAATGAATTCTAATCTGTCTGCAATTAATGATGATTATTCAGGCTATGCAAGGATATGCCTGAAGTATCTGGAGATTATCAGAGTATTTGTAAATGGGAAATGCAAAACTAAGAAACCGAGGTAAGTAAATCTGAACTTTGCTATGTGGTTATTCCCAGCCAATCACATTCATTTCTACGTGCTGCCAAATTTGTACTCTATCACTACCTGATGTACTTGATTTGAGCCAATTGACTTGTGGTTATCGATTATGCATGATCTGTGGATTTGACTTGCTTGCTTACATCATTGTGAGATTGATCATTGATATTTGAGCATTCTTTGCACTATCATACCATGAGCTAGTCTTGAGATATATCCTGTTGATAGAAATCTTGATATTCCACACTTCGTGTTTTGTTGATTATGATATCGATTACTTTGTACAGTTGTACATCCTGTGTGGAATTTTGTTGGTCATGATATTTGGTATGTACCTGGGGTTGTGCTCAGTCACAATTGGCCATCCATTCACAGATTGCGTGGGGGAAAGACCCTTTGGGGTCTTGTATGTCCTTTGGGACTTGTAGAGAAAAGAGCTCTAACGCTTTTCAGAGAGCCCGAGGAACTGTGGCGGATCTGAGCATGCGTTTTAGTGGGGTATGCCGGGCCCCGGGTGATTCACGCATATCTGGGTTATTAGAACTCGATGACGATATATCTTTGGTATTCACTGAATGATCATATTCTATGTCCTGTGAATGATCATATTATTGCGATCATGTTATACTTTACTCGTTGATGATATATCATTGATACTCGTTGGATGTTCATATTCTATGCAAGCATGTCATACTTTTGATTGGCTATCGTAATTGTTGTGGCAGTAGATTTTCATGATTGGCTAGATCCCGGTTGTTGGATTCATTATTATTATCTTATTGTATCTTATTTGGGATAAGCCTTTTGGACCCTCAGGTCATTGTTGTACATCTTGGTGACTGGCTATGTATTTCTTGTTACTCATTCGGCTGTTGGATATTTTTTATCCCTTTCTTCTATTGTTCTTGTCACGACCCGAAACCCACCCTATGCGGATCTCGTGTCGCGGGGCCGACCCGAAGGCCGTCCCTACTTTTTCCATTCCTGTATCATAGTACTAATATGCAAAGTACTAAAATCCTCAAACAGTAACAGCGGAAGTCTTATCAGTAGTAGTACATCAGCGGAAGTCTTTCAATACACAATGTTAGCGGAAGTCTTTACAATACATAATATGGTTCTACATAAACAAAATAAGAACCAAACGTAACCAGCACCCGAGGGTGGTGAATACATGGGAGAACTAAGACATAGACTGATACAGTTCCTCAAAATGTCCTCCTATGCTTTCAGACTCCTACTGGGGTCTTGCAGCGTCATCACCTGAAATGGGGGTAAATGGGGTGGAATGAGCTACGAGAGCTCAGCAAGTAAAAACAGATCTCCAACACTGGTATCGATAAGATACAATTCCATGAATAAGAATATGATAGCCAATCATAAGGAAGGAGATGATGTGATAGCCAATGAGAACAGTTGCCATGAAGGCCAATGAATAATAAGTCACAATGTACAATCAGGAGTAAATGAAATAACATCAACTTGAATCTTTCAAAGATAACATAACAAAGATGTACTGCCACAATAAACCGATCATAATCAATTCAATGAAGAGTGTCTTTTCAGTTAAGATAAGTCATAAGGAATAGTGTTATTCAATAACGTAATCGTATCAATTCTTAAGAGATGCATTTACTCTGTTCTCAGGTAAAATGCCAATGTAAATGTAAATGAAATGCCAATGGAAATGCAATGAAAATGCCAATGTTTATGCTAGTCAATTGCTGGTGGAAAGGCTTCGAGGAATTCATTCCTGCCACCTGTCCATTTATGTACTTGACCCTTAGGTCTCCAGTCAATACAGAAACCATCAGATGGATGTTGTGACTGAGCACAAATCCTGTATTCATAACATATCATGATTATTCATAATTCCATAGAAGTATAAGATGGAATATCATATATTCAATAAAGACATAACAGTAGGCCTTTCCAGGCATGGTTCACAATAAAGACATAGCAGACAATAAAGACATAGCAGTAAGCCTTTCAAGGCATGGTTCACATGATAACAACGACATAGCAGTCAATCAATGTCCACAAGATAGAACAATATCACATTGTGGATAGCAATAACGTGAGGTACTTTCAAGAGTACAAGTTTGGCAGTAAAGAGAATAAACTTGGCTAGGAAACACCATATGGAAGAGAAAGGTAATTTACTTACCTCTATCGTGATTCTAAATCAGGAATCCGTGAGTGTACCCTTGCCTTTCGAGTTTCCTATATATCAGTGAATACGTTTTAGAATAAATGTTATTCATCAAATTTTATGCCTTTCTATCATAAGTATTTCAAATACTAATTTAGACTTTACCATTGAGTTCGGAATGCCGAAGAAAGTCGGTTTAGGCTTTCGCGGAATTCCATTTGGACTTTTGTACTAAAAGGGCAAAATGGTCATTTTGCACTTTTACGGTATTTTATCCTTCGGGGTTCCGTCTCATAAAATGGACCCCACCATTGGACTCAGAACGTCCGAGATAATAATTTTTGACTATTCATTTGCATCATTTGGACTTCGTTTGACCTTTATTTGGAATAGGGGCATTTTTGTAAAATTAATATTTTATTAATTTTTCCTGTTTGGGCCTTAGTGGAATTTCTTAAAACATTTGGGGCCGGTTCACAATTTCCAAAAGCTACGGTCTGAACCAGTTGGTTCAGGACCAGAAACCCTAAACCGGTCTGCCCCTCCCCTGAACCAAACGGTTCAGTCTATTTCAGAGAACCGGATTCCAATATCCTGGTTCCTATCCTATCCCAGTTTCGGTTAACCTCAAAACCCAATTTCAATTTACTATCCGTGTAACCAAACAAGCCCAATCCATTTAATTTAAAAACCAAAACGACACAGTATCACTTACCCATTTCATATCCGGTCGGGTACCGACCCGATCCGAACCCGGATCCGTTTCCTTTTAACCCAAATAACCCCACGACTTCACGGTCGTCTTCCCCGAAGCTCCGGTGAGGTTTTATTAGGGTTCCGTCACCTTCTCCGGTGACGGTGACCTCATTCCGACCTTTATTTTACTCCATTTGAATGCCATTCTCTTCTTTTCTTCCCAAGGACCCTAATCCCAGTCTTAGTTTTCATCAAAACTCTCCCCATCTTCACGAATAGTGAGGTATTCAACTCCGGCCGATTCTCTGGCCGAACCTTCCCTCTCTATTTTGTGACTGTTAAGGCACGATTTTCACTCAATTTTTATCCTAGATCTTTCCTGTGTAATAGAGGATCAGTTCCTCATTATAAAAACCAAGTTTTAAGCATAAAATTCGTGGAAATCCATATTATTCATTAGACCTACAACTCCATTTTTCTCTTTGGTTTCTAAACCATTTTCTATCATTCTTTTTGCAATAAGTTCCATTTTTCATGCTGATTTAGACCCTACAATTAAATACAAGCTTCATGCTCTAAATCAAAATAACAGAACTAAAAACTCTTACCTGGGTTTCGGTTTTTAGCCCACTGTGACCCTCCAAACCTCTCTGTTTCTGCTCCTGAGTTCCTTGACAATGTCTCTCTCAGCCTCAGTCTCCTTTTTGCCCCTCAACTCAGTCCCGTATATACATATATATATATAGAGACATTCACCCACCGCCTCTTCTCTCTCTTCCTTATCTCTCTCTCTCTCTCTCTCTCTCTCTCTTGCAGTCATTCTTGACTGCAGAGAATCGTTCTTTTAACCCTAGCCATCCACGTGCTTCCATATATATATACACATATATTACATATATACACACACCACCTTTCACCAAGTCGGTTGGTGTGGTTTCCCAAACACACACACACACACAGTGATGCACACACACACACAGTGATGCACACACTGATATTTTGGTTGCCTTTCTTGTTTTTGCATGAGATATACATATATACTTTAATATACATATATATTCATATAATCTCATTATATTATACATGTATATCTATAGGTATACATACATACTTATATACGTTAATTGTATACGTTCATATATATTCATATGCACACATATATAGGTATTTCTATAGGTATTTACATACCTTTATTTTGTTCAAGCTATACATGCATGCAATATGCATAGGCACGGAAGTGCGTGCGTGGACGCATTACGATGCGATATCCCGGGGTGCTCGGGTGTTGCCCGACACTAGCCATACTAAGCAAAACATTTATCCTTTTAAAATAAAGTCAGTTCCATAATTATTGTGACATGGAGTTTAAAATAGCTCAGGTTATGCTATTCAGTCGACTTGCCTCGGTAAACGTGTCGTATCCCGGGTCGGGATATCACAGTTCTTGTGAACTAACCCTGACCCATGGCAAAGCTAGGAATTTACTTACTGAGCCTGTTTAAGCTCATTCCATTTATTTAACATTTTTCAGGTGACATCATGTGGGATGAAATGCAATGAGATAACTAGTGGAACTAGTGATGTACAACGAACGACAACGACGATATGAACGCCAAGTTAAAGATCGAACGTGAACACTGTAAGGTTAACTTTAAAGTTATGCGTTATAACATTACATCATTAGTGATGAGGTTAGCCTAGTATGTCAGATCATTATGATTAAGTGATACTTGGAGACATTATGATTGTTGATCATTGGAGATAAGCTTAATTAGCTGAACTGTATTGGTGTGACTTCCGCTTTAAGTGATTCATTGACATAGAATGGTTGCATTGGAGCATGTATATTATACTCTAGAGATATTTGATGACTGATTCTAGACGTGCTCTGATGTGTTTGGATGAGTTGCATTCTTAATTTAAAAAGATTTTAATTCCGCTATTTTGACCCTACATTTAGAATGCAATTCATTGTAAAGTTGCCTTGGGTTGGTCGCATTGTCGGTGGGGAAGACTGACAAGGTGGCCAACTGGCATTACGTCCTCGGGATCCGCGTAGGGTGGGTTTCGAGTCGTGACAGATTTGCCCCAACCACTAGCTTAACTTGTGGCAGCATCTCTAATGAGTGCTGCTACTCCACTGTTTTGGGGCAGGCCATCTTGGCCGTGTGTGTGTGATTGTTTTGTTTTGTATATATATATATATATATATATATATACACACATATATACACATAATATAATACCAACACAGTTGGAGACACACACACACATTATTACACCTTAGATATTTGCATGTTTTTATATACTATATATGTAGATATATTTAATTGTTTTTTTTTTTATACACATCCATGCATATACTTACACATCTACATATTTGGCCATGTACACACCTTTAATGTGTGTATGTGTGTGTCATCATATTTTTTATTAATTATAACTAATAATGAATTTCTTATATTTAATTAATTAATTATATTAAATTAATTAATTGTTCTCTTAAGTGTAAATATCTTTATACTAATTTTTCATAACCTCATAATGCGTACCATAGGACCCGATATCTTTGGGTCAGGGTATTACAAATGTCCAAGTAGAGTCAGTAAATAGAAATTGACATGCGATATTAGACTCTTAAATATATGAAACTGACCTCCAACCATTTGTAGAAAATGGTAAACACTCGTACTACCACACCCTTACAGGATGCTAACGCTAACGTAGCATAACTAGAGCGATTAGTAGAGAGGCTTATTCAGAATACGCCTCAGAATTAGGCAGGTCCTAGCACTCAAGCTCTACCAGAGCAACAGGCACCACCAATGGTATACATAGTACGTCAGGACAACGATAGGGGCCAGGCTTATCTGTATAAGCAGTTTCAGGCACTTCGGCCATCTACGTTCAACGGCACTAGAGGCCCCACTTCAGCTAAAGAGTAGCTCTCGAGATGGAAAGGATCTTTGAGATCATGACCTGTACTGAGGTACAGAAGGTGGCTTTTGCTACTTTCACTTTCATGGGGACAGCCCATGAGTGGTGGCTACTAGAGAAGGCCAGAGAGCCTCAGATGACATGAGAGCGTTTCACTGTGGTCTTCAACCAGAAGTACTTCCCCTAGGAAGTCAAAGATCAAAGAGTCATCGATTTCCTTGTTCTACAACAAGGGAACTCGATAATGGAAGAGTATAAGGCCAGATTCACACAGTTGGCTAGATTTGCTCCTGCCATCTTCGAGAACGAACATGCTAGAGCCCACAAGTTCAAGGGCAGTCTGCGGTGGAACATCAGGGATAGGGTTAAAGCCCTGTAGTGTACCACTTATAATAAAGTGGTGAGTACTACGAGGATCATTAAGTAGAGTGGCGAGGAGTTTGCCAAGAGGAGGGCAAACCTAGCATCGAGGCCAGGAGGGAATCAGCCAGCCCCGAGGCCATCAGGGAGTTAGAGTAGGGGGCCGACAAGGAGTCAGAGCAGAGGGATGAGACCTTCTTTCACTCGACCAGGAGTAGGATCAGCACCAAGGAATTCTAGACCTAGACCATAAGGGCTCAATTCCACTAGTGGGGGCATAGTCCAATGCCCTACTTGCCAGAGACGCCACCGAGGGTCGTGTCAGGCTAACTCCCGTGCTTGCTACTTATGTGGTCAAGAAGGGCATTTCAAGACCAACTACCCCCAAAGGAGCCAATCAGTTGGAAGTACAGCTGGTATTCCATCTACCTCAGTAGTTACAACTGCAGTTGGAGCACAGGCTCGAGGTAATGGATAGAGAGCTGAGCCGCAGCGCTCAGGGAGGGTTTTCTCACTAACACCCTGAGATACACAGGCTACCACCTCAGTAGTCGTAGGTACTCTTTAGATTTGTTCACAGTATGCTAGAGTACTCTTTGACACTGGCTCCACACATTCATTTATATCACCAGTATTTGCTGCTAGACTGAACATAGAAATAGTACCCTTAGCTTATATGTTAACCATTTCTATGCCTTCAAGAGAGTCACTATGTAGCAGCATTGTATATCGAGCATGTAAGGTTCAGATTAGAGACTCACATTTATTAGCCGATTTGATACCGTTAGACATTTATACTTTTGATGTTATACTCGGTATGGATTGGTTCGCCGCGAATCATGTATCTATAAATTGCATGGCCAAGACAGTTAGTATACAGAGACCAGGACGTTAGAGCATCTAGTTTGATAGGACGGGTGTAGCTACCTCACCCTATTTTGTATCCTCTATCTAGGCCAGACATTTGTTACATAAGGGGTGCCACGGGTTCTTGTGTAGCGTTATGGACACTCGCTCACAACAACCACCCTTAGGTCAGATTCCCATTGTTAGAGAGTTTCCCGAGGTCTTTCTAGATGACTTGTCTAGAATGCCTATGGATAGAGAGATA
Source organism: Nyssa sinensis (assembly GCA_008638375.1). Classification (NCBI taxonomy): domain Eukaryota; kingdom Viridiplantae; phylum Streptophyta; class Magnoliopsida; order Cornales; family Nyssaceae; genus Nyssa; species Nyssa sinensis. The sequence continues at coordinate 32,557,471 of CM018046.1, forward strand.
GAGTTCATTATTGATGTACAGCCAAGTACCCCCCCGATATCCAGGAATCCTTACCGTATAACACCGATAAAGCTGAAGCTGTTGTTATAGGATCTGTTAGAGAAGGGCTTCATCAGACCTAGTTCTTCACTTGGGGTGCCCCGGTGTTCTTTGTGAAGAAGAAAGATGGGACCATGCGGTTATTTGTTGACTATCGTGAGTTGAATAAGGTCACCATCAAGAACCGATACCCTCTGCCAAGGGTAGATGATCTCTTCGACCAGTTGAAGGGAGCACAGGTCTTCTCTAAGATCGATTTGAGGTCCAGGTACCACTAGTTGAAGGTACGACCTGTAGATATTGAGAAGACGGCTTTCAGAACCCGCTATAGGCATTATGAGTTCCTAGTGATGCCGTTTGGAGTCACTAATGCCCCTACTGCATTCATGGATCTGGTGAATAGGGTTTTCAAGCCACATCTGGATGACTTCGTGATCGTGTTCATAGATGAAATCTTGGTTTATTCCAAGAGCCAGGAGGAGTATGAAGTACATCTGAGGAAGGTTCTACTGAAGTTGAGGGAGCAGAAATTGCATGCTAAACTGAAGAAGTGTGAGTTCTGGCTCCCTAGCATAGCATTTTTGGGGCATGTGATTAGCAAAGAGGGGATCTCTGTTGATCCTCAGAAGATCAAGGCAATCGTGGATTGGCCTCAGCCCACTAGTGTCACGGAAGTGCGAAGTTTTATGGGATTGGCTGGCTATTACAAAAGGTTTGTCAAAGACTTCTCGAGAATAGCCACTCCAATTACACAGCTGACCAGGAAAAACATTCCATTTATCTGGACAGAAGAGCGAGAGAAGAGCTTCCAAGAGCTCAAGGACCAACTAGTTACAGCTCTGATTTTAACCGTGCCAGATGGAACCGAGGGGTCTGTGATCTATAGTGAGGCCTCACTGAAAGGCTTGCGATGTGTATTGATGCATAGTGGAAGGGTAGTAACATCTGTTTCACGTCAATTGAGGCCACATAAGAGGAACTACCCGACACACGATCTTGAGCTAGCAGCCATTGTCTTCACCTTGAAGATATGGAGGCATTACTTATACGAAACCACGTGCGAGATCTTTACTGACCATAAGAGCCTCAAGTATTTATTCACACAGAAGGAGCTCAACATGAGATAGCGCCGTTGGTTAGAGTTGATAAAAAACTACGAGCTCAGCATTCAGTACCACCCAGGGACAGCGAACGTGGTAGCCGACGCTCTTAGTAGGAAGTCATCAGGAAGCTTAGCTTGCTTGTTGACCATTCAGACAGGGATACTGAGAGACTTGGAGGATATGGAGATAGAGGTAGTTCTACCTAGCTCTAAGGCACTGTGTGCCAATGTCACAGTCAGTTTATCGATTGTGGATAGGATCAGAGAGTAGGAGACTCAGGATGAGAAGCTGGCTAAGCTTCGTCAGGAGGCTGAGCCAAGCATAGACTCTGAGTTTTCAGTGAGAGATGGGATGTTATGCTACCAGGGCAGAATCTGTGTACTCAATGTGCTAGAGCTAAGAAGGGAGATCCTTCAAAAGGCACGTAGTTCGAGATTTTCCTTGCATCCATGGAGCACCAAGATGTTTCACAACGTCAGAAGCACATATTGGTGGTCTGGGATGAAACGTGACATAGTTGAGTACATAACACGATGTGCCAAGTGCCAGCAGATCAAGGTAAAGCATCAGAAGCCTAGAGGACTTCTACCATCTCTACCTATACCCGAGTGGAAGTGGGAACACATTACGATGGATTTCGTGTTAGGATTGCCAAAGACATCGAGAGGAAGTGATTCTATTTGGGTCATTATTGACAGACTGGCCAAGACAGCTCATTTCTTAACAACGAAGACGATATAGACCTTGGAGCGACTAGGAGAGTTGTACATCAAAGAGATCGTTAGACTTCATGGAGTCCCAGTATCGATCATATCTGATCAGGATCCACAATTTGTATCCAGGTTTTGGAGAGGCCTACAGTGAGCTATGGGCATGGAGCTGAGTCTTAGCACAGCATATCATCTCGAGACTGACGGTCAGTCAAAGAGGACGATACATACTTTAGAGGACTTGTTGCTGTTCTATGTCATAGACTTCAAAGGAAGTTGGGAAGATCAGTTGCCATTGGTAGAGTTCACTTACAATAATAGCTTCCAAGCTAGTATTGGTATGGCGCCATATCAACCATTGGACAGAAGAAAGTGTCGATCACCCCTGTGTTGGACAGAGGTGGGAGAGAGGCAACTTTATGAGCCAGAGATAGTAGAACAGACTATAGGGAAGATACAGCTGATCCAGCAGCGTCTACTAGCAACTCAGAGCAGATAGAAAAGCTATGCCAATGCTCACAGACGAGAGTTGGAGTTCGTAGTAGGTGACTACGTGTTCTTGAAGGTATCACCCATGAAGGGTGTAGTGAGGTTTGGCAAGAGGGGAAAGCTAGGGTCGAGATACATTGGACCTTTTACGATTAAGGGAAGGGCCCGGCCAGTAACCTACCAGCTTGCCTTGCCTTCAGAGTTATCACATGTACACAGTGTATTTCATGTTTCGATGTTGAGAAAGTGTGTACAGAGTGTAGATTCTAGACCGTCAAGATCAAGTTCTACGAAACAAGACTATTCCTTTAGTCAAAGTTTTATTGAAGAACCACCAAAAAGAGGAAGCTACTTAGGAGCGAGAGGACGACATGCGCACCAAGTATCCTCAGTTATTTTCATCTTAGTAGTTATATTTTCCACCTTAGTATATACTAAGTTTAGGGATAAACTTATTTTAAAGGGGAAAGAATGTAATACCCTGACCCGGGTTTAGCACGTAAACTGAGGTAGACCAAGTCGAATAGTGTACTATCAGTTATAACCCGAGCTGTTTAAGCTCTATATCATGATATCATATGTACTGTACAATTTTGGAATGTGAATAGTGTCAGTTATACAGTCAGTGTCGGACAACACCCGAGCAACCTAGAACCATGCCTCGCAATACGTGCACGTATGCATTCCCATGCATGCATACGTAAACACATATGCATAGTCCATAAAATATTAGTGTATGTATACGTGATTAGAAACTGGTATATACGTATATATATGAGCATATATATGTATAAAATGTGTATAATTAAGTGTATACATATACATGTATATGTAAAGTAAAATAACTTATGTATATAATATACCAATATCTATATACATATATATATACATACACAACATGCAAAGCATGCTTGTGAGTGTGGGATTTGAGTGTGTCAATTGGTGTGAATGCGTGTGTGCAATATAATATGTGTACATATATGTAAATATCCTAAGCTAAAGAAAAGAAAAAGAAAAACATAAAAGAAGGGCAAGAAATTTCAGAACTAAAGGTCCATAAAGAGGGCTCGAGGGGTGTAGAACTGAGAGGGAAAGAGACTAGGGCAGTGGTGTGATGTCTATATATATATATATATACACGTGTGCATTGAGCTAGATAGAAGATAAAAGAGAAAAAGAGAGAAACTGTGAAGTCTGAGAGATTCAGAAGGGTTCAGAAGTTGAACTAAGAAGGAAACAGAAGAGAAGGAAAGAGCTGCACCAAGAAAATCAGAAAATATAGGTTAGTTTGCTTTGGTTATGCTTTTAAAATTAAAGGTATGATAGTTAGATTTGATTATTGGGCTTGTAGAGCTTGGAACATAGAAAATGATGCAAAAAGAATCAATGAAAAAGGTTGAGAACTGAGGTAGAAAACCCTATTTACAGGTTCTATGATAGCTTTGGATTTCTTTGTATTTCATGCATGAAACCTTGTTTAAATTACCTTGAAGTGATCTTACAAAGTGTAGAAAATTGATGGAAAAAGAAAGGAATGAAAACAGTTGAGAAATTAGCATATAATGAGAAGAATACAGTTGGCCGGAGCCACTGTTCTTACTCATTTCATGAGTTTTTAGTGAACTAATTGGAAAACAAAATTTAGATATGAAAACCCTAAGAAAAATTGAGAAAAATGATATTTAAAAAACATTGAAAATTAGTTGGAAAGAGGTTTCCGTCACCTGAGAAGGCGACGGAACCCTAACTGAACCCTGCCGGAAAGTCGGAGAGACGATGAACAATGTCTCCCCCGAAGCGGCACTGTTTGGTGCTTAAATGAACTTAAACTGCGTCGTTTTGAGTTTGGTTATTTTAAATTAAAATTAAAATTGGACTGTTTGGTTACAGTCCTTAGAAATTGAATTCAAAGCGCTAGGCTTGGACTGGATAACCTATCCTCAATTTGGGCGTTGTTCGCTGTTTGGTCCAAGAAAATAGGACAAAATATATATATATATATATATATATATATAAAAGGGTGCAGCCTCTGAGGATCAAACCCCTGACTTCATGGAAGATAAGCCCAAGCCCAAACCACTTTTGTAATATCCCGACCCGGGATACCGGGTTATATGGCACGCATTACGAGACAATGAAATAAATTGTGTAAAGGTATTTACACTAAAGAGAAAAATTGATTAATTAAATAAGTAATTAATTTAAAATATTAGAATATATTTAAACACACATATACACACATTATGGTGTATTGTGTGTATATATTATCAAATGTGTATAAATATGTATATATATAAATACATGTACACAAGGAAGGATACATATATATAAAATATATGTAAAGTGTGAATAGTATGTGCAAGTGGGTGTGTGTGTGTCGGTTGTGGTGCGTGTCTTCATGTGTAAGTATGTGTGTTATATTATATGTATATATATACAAAATATCTTACAAAAATTTAATGTAAAGTAGAAAAGAGAAAAAGCAAAATTGATGAGAAGTGAGGGCTAGTGTAGGGCTACAATCAGAAAGAAGAGAGAGAGAACAGTAGAGAAAGATTTGGAGGAGAGAGAGAGGTCGGCTACTCTTTCTTTAAAAACCAAAACATGCAAAGCATGTTGTTCTCTCACGAAAGAAACCAAAAGAGGAAGAACTGGGGAGAAGAGAAGAAGGGTTTTAGAGCAAGAAAGAAAGAGAAATCAGTGGTGAAAGGTGAACCCATCAAAACTTTTAATATTTCTCTCTCTAGAATATTTTGTATGTGTTAAGAGATTTAGGTTGTTTTATGTATGTATGATGCTTAATATATGTTTAAGACTTGATCAAGCATGAAAATTTGCTATGAAAATGACTAAAAACACCTAACCCACGAGAAATCGCCATTGAAGACCTTGCCTATGGCAGGTCTGAATCGATTTCTTTTAAGCTTGAATTGGCTTATCAAAACTGAAGGTAGATACTATGAGCATGCTAAAAACACTTATACGCGATCACAAAACTCAAAGGAAGCCCTCCAAAAATCCAATTGCAGGTACGGGTTTCAAAACCCAACCCTACAAATCTGCCTTTAAATCCATGTTTTTGAATGGAGAGTAAAACCCCATGAAGAGAGGATCACAAAGAATCAAACCCCAAGGGTTTTGGCTCAGAAATGAGCATGTATGACCGAATTACAGTTCGGATTATCATGTCCTAAACCGAACACACGAACGAGTTTTGAACTCCAAAATGAATGCCAATCGAATTATATATAACTTAGGAACATTTTGGGACAAAAACAGTAAGGATCCATGGATCCAAACTGCACGAAATAGAAAGAAAAGGAAAATTGTAACTAGGGTTTTCAGTGGGTCGTCGTGGGGAAGAAGAAGACGGGTCAACTCAGCTTTTAAAATCAGGCTGAGTCAACTCGGAGAGGTGGCAGCCTCTGGGCTTGCCACCGATTAATTGGAACGATGACGTTTTGAATGTCGGTTTAAATAAATGGACGCTAGGGCTGACGTCATCATGACGTCAGCCACATGTAAATAAACCGGATAAACTGGTTGGTTTATGGCTAGACCGGACCGGTTCACTTCAAATTTGACTGAACCCTTTGGTTTTTCTAAATTAATTAAAACTAAATAAACCAAGACTTTTGGTTATTACGAATTGACCCCTGAGCTTCAGAAAAATTATACTGAGGCCCAACTGAGCAAAAATTTATGCATTTAGACCCCTGGAAAAATAATTAAATAATTAAATAATTAATTTAATTATTTAATAAATAAAGTTAAATTACTATTTTGCCCTTGTGGCATAAATAGAGCAAATGAAGTCCAAATTAAACATATGAATAGTGTATCCTTACTATTTTGGATATTCTGAGACTAATGGTAGGGCCCGTTTTATGAGACGGGGCCCGAAAAATAAAGTCACATAAGGGATAAATGACCAAAATACCCCTTGACCAAAATTTACAAGTTATTAGTGTATTCTTACTATCTCGGACCTTCTGAGTCCAATGGTGAGGTCCACGACATAAGACGAGGTCCCGAAAAATAAAGACACGTAAAGGGGTAAAAAGACCAAAATACTCCTGGTACCCCTAAAGCCAAAATGAAATCAGAGAAGGTCTAAATTAACTTTCTTTGACATCCCGGACTCAAAAATGGAGTCCAAATTACGAAACGACGTACAGAAAAATGTGACACGTAAAACGGTAAATGATCATTTTGTCCTTTTACATATAACAGTCCGAATTAAATGTTAGGAAAGCCTAACTGACTTTCTTGGACACTCCGGACTCAATGGTAGAGTCTATTCGACCAAAAGAAATGTCTAAAATAAAAAGACATAAAATTTGATGAATAGCATCTGTTAGATAACTATAAATTAGAGTAGTGCCAAAGTACAAATACTAAGGCGTGTACGAGAAATGAAATACGAAAAGACACGACACGTAAACATGTCAAATAAATAACTTTAATTCAAAGTTAATGGAGCTCCCAGAAGAGTATAAATTGAAATAAATTCAATTTCTAACACATTAAATTATGTCATAGGTTTCAAGTACGAGTTAAATTAAGTACCTATGAAATTATGAAATCGTTTTAGGATCTAATACGATTTAAGCATAAGTTAAGGAATATCGAGATGATATTACAATGAATGTGAAGTTGATGAGGTGTTTATGAATTGTTCTTAGGAACTACAAGGAAAGTGGGAAAGCGCATTTTTAGCACTAACCTAAAGAATCAAGGTGAGTAACCCTGTGTTTGAATTGGAGATTTAACTCCATGGATTTGAAAAAGTTTTAAGTTCAAAGATGTGAAGTATTTGAAATTTCAAATTCAGTATTTACATGATTCAGCTTTTAATTGTACTGTTTTATAACTCTATTATGACATGCTCAGTGATTGGTATTTATCATAGTTTTCTTAAAACATATTTCAGCATGTCTAAAGTTTTAGATGCCAAATTATGTTAAATATCTTGAATTTGATAGTTACAAGTGTTTGAAGTTCTATTGTAGAAATTATACATTTCATGTTTTAAATACTCATGAAAGTATCTATTGAAGAAGTTATGTGATAAATGTTTTACGAGATAAACGGTACTAAGTACCTGTCACGACCCGAAACCCACCCTATGCGGATCTCGTGTCGCGGGGCCGACCCGAAGGCCGTCCCTACTTTTTCCATTCCTGTATCATAGTACTAATGTGCAAAGTACTAAAACCTCAAAACAATAATAGCGGAAGTCTTTTCAATACACAATGTTAGTGAAAGTCTTTACAATACATAATATGGTTCTACATAAACAAAATAAGAACCAAACATGACCAGCACCCGAGGGTGGTGAATACATGGGAGAACTAAAACATAAACTGATGCATTTCCTCAAATGTCCTTCTATGTCTTTAAACTCCTACCGAGGTCTCGCGGCATCAGTACCTGAAATGGGGGTGAGGAGGGTGGAATGAGCTACAAGAGCCCAACAAGTAAATACAGATCTCCGACACTGGTATCGAGGATCATAAAAGAATATGAATCCAAGAACAAGAATATGATAGCCAATCATAAGAAATAAGATGCTATGATAGCCAATGGGAACAGTTGCCATAAAGGCCAATAAACAATAGAACACCATGTACAATTAGGAGTAAGGGACATAACATCAACATGAAACTCTTAACATGTGAACAGTGGCAAATGAACAGTGGGATGACAATGTGTAATCAGTAGGAATGGCATAACAATGTCCTGGAATTCTCGACGATAATACAATAACAAGAAAGTACTGCAATTATAATTGATCACAATAGATCAATAAAGGAATATCTCACAATACTAGATAATCACAAGAACAATGTAATTCAACAATTATAGTTGAGCAATCGTATAAGAGATGCTTTTGTTCTGTGTCAGCGCTTGATATGCCCTCGGTCCTTGGGGGCCCGGTTTACCCCCTTCAGTGCATTCCAGTGTATGGCCATATGTCCGTTCACGGACTCGACCCGAAGGTCTTCAGTGAATTTAAAAGCATCGGATGGATATTGTGACTGAGCACAAATCCAGTATACATAAACATTTCATGATCATACATGATTCCATAGGAGTATATAAAAATGGAATATCATCAATTCAATGGAAACATAACAAGAGGCATTTCAAAGCACGGTTCAACATGATAACAATGGTACAACAATAAATCAATGTCCACCAGATAGAACAATATCATATTGTGGAGACAATAACATCAGATACGCTCAGGAGTACAAGTTTGGCAGTAAAAGAATGAACTTGGCTTGATAACACCACATGGAAGAGAAAGGGTATCTACTTACCTCCAATGCATTGCTAAATCAGTCTCCTGTAGGTTTTCCTTTTCCCGTTGAGTTCCCTATATATCAGTAAATACGTTTCAGAATAATTTCTATTCACCAAATTCTATGCCTTGCTATGATCAGTATTTCTAATACTTATTTAGACTTTTATATGTCCATTGTTCTCGGAACCTCTTTTCATAATTTTGACATTACCAATAGATTCGGAAGATTCAGAATAATAAAAATTCACTAATTATTTAATTCAATCGGAGTCCATTTGACTCACCTATGAAGCAGGGGTATTTTGGTCATTTTTACAAGTCGTAACTTTTCAGGACTCCGTCTCGTGAAACGGACCTCACCATTGGACTCAGAGCATTCGAGATAATAAAAATTGACTATTCATTTGCCCTATTTGGACCTCGTTTGACTCACTTTTGAGTTAGGGGTATTTTTGTAAAATTAACATTTCTCTGTTGGGCCTTAGTGGAATTATCTATAACTTTTGGGGTCAAAATGTAATATCCCGACCCGGGATACCGGGTCATATGGCACGTAATTTGAGATTAAAGGAAATTTGTGTAAAAATATTTACACCAAAGGAAATAATTAATTAAATAATTAATTATTTATTAATATGAAATTATTAACGCTAATTAGGATTAAATAAATTTTGAATACACAAACACACACTTTATGGTGTATTGTGTGTATGATATAAAGTGTATAAAAATATATATATACACATGTCCATGTATAAGTATGTATATATAAATAGTTAAAATAATTATTTTATATACAATTCATGAAGGCATGTATATGTATAATTATGTATGCATGTATGTACATAGATACATTATATATGTATTTATATATAATTAATTGTTCATATATATATTTATATACATATATATAGATATACATGTGTAAAGTATGAACAGTGCACAAGGTGTGTGTGTGTCGGTTGAGCTGTGTGTGTGTGTGTCTCCATGTGTTGGTGTGTGTGTGATATATATATATATATAATATACAATATACAAAATATCAAGGGGCCATTTAATGTAAGTTGCCAAAGATGAAAAAGTAGAAATTAGGGAGTGTAAGATGGGATGATAAGGTCAAGAATGAGGGCTACAAACGTGTAGAGATAGAGAGAGAAAGTGAGGAGAGAGAGAGGTCGGTTTCTTCTCTTTAAAAGAAAAGCCAATACATATCTTGTATGTTTGAACCTTAAGGAAGCAGAGAAGGAGAATAGAGGAAGAATCAGAAGCTAAAGGAAGAAGAAGTAGAGAATCAGAGAGAGAGAAGGATACAGAATATCAAAAATAGGTATTTTCTCTCTCTAAAAATATAGAATGGATATGAACTGTTTTAGAGCTTGTTTTCATTATATGATGTTCAATATACGTTTAAAGTTGAACCAAGCATGAAAATCTAGTATTAGAGCACCTAAAAACATGAAACCCAAGGTCGGCTGCCATGGATGACCTTCAAAATAACAGGTCTGAAATGGGTGAAACTAAATGGGTTCTAACCTACCAAGACCTCAAGATAAAGTCTTAAGGGTTATAAAAACCTAAGTACGCGATCAAAAATCAAAGGGAAAGCCTTCCAAAAATGGAGTTGCAGGTACGGGTTCAAAACCCCAACCCCATGAACTTTCATTTAAATCCAATTTTTTGAATGGAAAGTAAAACCCCATGAAGAGGGGATCACAAGGAATCAAACCCCAAGGGTTTTAGCTCAGAAATGAGCATTTACGAACAACTTACAGTTTGGATTATCTCGTTCTAAACCGAACATATGACGAGGTTTTAAGGCCTAAAATGAATGTCAAACTTTAAACCAATGTACCAGAAATGGATTAGGTTAGAAACAGTGAAGAAAGATTGGTTGAAATGTCACGAAATAGAAGGAAAAGAAAACCTGCAAATTAGGGCAACGTAGGGGCGAAATGAAGAAGATGACGATGAGTTAACTCGGTTTAAAATGGCCGAGTTGACTCGGACAGGTGGCAGCCTCTGGGCTTGCCACCGATTAAATCCAACGACGTCGTTTTGACTGTCGGTTAATTTAAATGAGATTAGGGCTGACGTCATGATGACGTCAGCCACATGTAAATAAACCGGATAACCGGTTGGTTTATGACTGGACCGGACTGGTTCACTTGGTTTGAGACCGAACCCAATGGTTTTCAAGTTATATAAAATAAAATAAAACCAATACTTTCTATAATTGCGGATTGACCCCAGAACTTCTGGACAATCCTACTGTTGCCCAATTTATGGAAGTTTTATGCATTTAGACCCCTGGAAAAATAATTAAATTATTAAATAATTAATTTAATTATTTAATAAATAAAGTAAAATGACTATTTTGCCCTTGGGTCAAAAATAGAGTAAACGAAGTCCAAATTAAGCATATGAATAGTGTATCTTTACTATTTTGGACATTCTGAGATCAATGGTAGGGTCCGTTTTACGAGACGGAGCCCGAAAAAATAAATACACGTAAGGGGTAAATGACCCAAAATACCCCTGACCCAAACTTTACAAGTTATTAGTGTATTCTTACTATCTTGGACCTTCTGAGTCCAATGGTGAGGTCCATGACATGAGACGGGGTCCCGAAAAATAAATGACACGTAAAGGGGTAAAATGACCAAAATACCCCTGGTACCCCTAAAGCCAAAATGAAATCAGAGAAGGTCTAAATTAACTTTCTTTGACATCCCGGACTCAAAAATGGAGTCCAAATTACGAAACGAAGTACAGAAAATATGACGCGTAAAACGGTAAATGACTATTTTGCCCTTTTACATATAACAGTCCGAATTAAATGTTACGAAAGCCTAAACCGACTTTCTTCGACACTCTGGACTCAATGGTAGAGTCTATTCGACCTAAAGAAATGTCTAAAATAAAAAGACATAAAATTTGATGAATAGCATCTGTTAGATGACTATGAATTGAAATGATGCCAAAGTACTATTACTAAGGCAAGTATAAGAAACGAAATACGAAAAGACACGACACGTAAACACGTCAAATAAATAACTTTAAATTAAAGTTAATGGAACTCCCAGAAGAGTATAAATTGAAGTAGATTCAATTTCTAACACATTAAATTGTGTCATAGGTTAAGAATACGAGTTACGTTAAGTACATATGAATTTATGAAATCATTGTAGGATCAAATACGATTTAAGCATAAGTTAAGGAATATCGAAATGATATTACGATGAATATGAAGTTGATGAGATGTTTATGAATTGTTCTTAGGAACTACAAGGAAAGTGGGAAAGCGCATTTTTAGCACTAACCCTAAAGAACCAAGGTGAGTAACCCTGTATTTGAAGTGGAGATTTAACTCCATGAATTTGAAAAGGTTTTAAATGCAAAGATATGAAGTGTTTGGGAATTCGAATTCAGTATTTACATGATTCAGTTAAATTGTTCTGTTTTTATAAACTCTATTATGACATGCTTAGTGAATGGTTTCTTTCATGGTTTTCTTAAAACATAATTCAGCATGTCTAAAGTTTTAAATGCCAAATTATGTAAAGTGTTCTGAATTTGTTTATATCAAGCATTTAACGGATTTATTATGAAATTATGTACATGATGTTTTAACTGTTTATGAGAAACATCTATTTGAAGAAATCATGTATTAAATGTATTTGAATGTAAGAAAAGCTGTGCCTAAGCACTATGGTTTTTGGTTGGGTTGTACGGAACTCAGCCGACTTTCTAAATAACAGATTTTTGGGTTGTACGGAACTCAATTAATCTGTAAACATGTGACAAGATTTTGGGTTACATACGAACTCAATTGACTGTCAAATGCCCGGTAGCAGGATCTAATCCCCCAGGCATGAGATATCTCTATTGATAAGTAATATGGGACTCCGGTTCGAAACGGATTCCACTAATGGAAGTGATAAGATGACAAATGATTTGAAAATGGAAGCAAGTTTTTACTCTCATTTTCATTATGCATATGTTGAGTTTTATATACTCTATTTAAGAAATACATGATATGTTATATGTTTTAAAAGTTCACATGTATAAGTATAGCTTGAATACTTCAAATGTTTCAAAGCTATTGTCTTACGAAATGCAAAATGTTTTGAGTTACATACTCTATTTGACGAAGTATAAGTATAGCTTGAATACTTAAAATGTTTCAAAGCTATTGTTTTACGAAATGCAATATGTTTTGAGTTATATACTCTATTGACAAAGTATGAGTTTAGCTTGAATACTTTTAATGTTTCAAAGCTACATGATTTAAGGAATACATATATTCTGTATTCAAAGTATACGAACAATTGGCGGTGATTATTTTACAAACTCTTATGTACTAAACCACTGCTAATTGAAAACCCCATGACGAATGCTGGAATTGCTCACAAGCTTAGATTAGCTTACCCGGACTTTGTTCGGACCCCCCTTTCAGGTAATTAGCAGCAGTCTTGACTTGAGGACGTTGATGATGAATCTGCTGATTTTGGGAAGATATGTTTAAGTAGTTTCTCTTGAGGAACCTATGAACTCTATTAGTACATTTGTATTGGTAGATAATGTAAGAATATGTATTAAGCCCTCAGGGCAATTGAACATGTATTGTATTAATGTTATAAGTTTTTAAGTTTTAGTTATACTCTGAATGTGTAACCATGTATGCTATGTATGGAGCGGCAGTATCGGACGGATGTGCGTAAATTTAAATAAGAAAAGAAAAGAAAAAGTTTTTCACGCTTCCGCAATACGCATGTCGCACGTCTATTCGATACCGCTGCATATGCGAGCCTTGTCTCGGGGCCCTCGGGTCTCGGGGCGGCGATCGCGATCCGGTGATCCGCTTAAGGTGGGTTTCGGGTCGTGACAACATGGTATCAGAGCACTAGGTATTAGGTCTTTTGGGAAAAGACTGAAATTTAAGTTAAGAATGATTAAGATTAGTTCTTGGTTGACTTAAGATCAACTTAGAAATTCGAAATAGAATTATGAGCTAGGTAAGTCCTAGGCTACCTAAATATGTGAAGTACGTAATATGAAGTAAAGGCGGGGTATGGGACCCGCGATATATGAAATGATTATGTGAAGTATATGTTATGATGTGAAGGCGGGGTATGGGACCCGCATTATATGAAATGGATATGCGAAGTACGTTATGTAAAGGCGAGGTATGGGACTCGCAGTTCATGAATTAGATATGTAAGTACGTGATACGTAATGTAAGGTAAGGGCAGGGTATGGGACCTGCACTAGAGTAAGTCAAGTTATTAGAAGTACGTGTACGATATGAAGGCAGGGTATGGGACCTGCAGTATATGAAATAGAGATATAAGTATATGACATGAAATAGAGATGTAAGTATATGATATGAAATAAGAGCGGGGTATGGGACTCGTAGTAAAGTAAGAAGAAATAAAGTCTAAAGTCTAAAGATTAGAAGTAAAACATGAACGAAGAAGATGGATAACTAAAATTATGAAAAGGAGGATTTTGACAGTTACTGGTGTGCTGTCAGGACTTTTGTTACCGGTGAGGAATGGCCACCTTATCATGTAACTAAGGGAACTGAAAAACGCACAGTATTGCCTTATCCAACTTGATCAAGAAAACCCTTAAACCCTAAAAAGACATGAATCCAAAATGTGACTCAAGATATTGGAAATTTTATGTTAATAAGTTGGAAGTAAGTAATGATACGCGTATACATTGTTAAGAAATATGAGTAGCCGAGTTTTGGGGACAAAACTCTTTTAAGTAGGGAAGAATGTAATATCCCGACCCGGGATACCGGGTCATATGGCACGTAATTTGAGATTAAAGGAAATTTGTGTAAAAATATTTACACCAAAGGAAATAATTAATTAAATAATTAATTATTTATTAATATGAAATTATTAACGCTAATTAGGATTAAATAAATTTTGAATACACAAACACACACTTTATGGTGTATTGTGTGTATGATATAAAGTGTATAAAAATATATATATACACATGTCCATGTATAAGTATGTATATATAAATAGTTAAAATAATTATTTTATATACAATTCATGAAGGCATGTATATGTATAATTATGTATGCATGTATGTACATAGATACATTATATATGTATTTATATATAATTAATTGTTCATATATATATTTATATACATATATATAGATATACATGTGTAAAGTATGAACAGTGCACAAGGTGTGTGTGTGTCGGTTGAGCTGTGTGTGTGTGTGTCTCCATGTGTTGGTGTGTGTGTGATATATATATATATATAATATACAATATACAAAATATCAAGGGGCCATTTAATGTAAGTTGCCAAAGATGAAAAAGTAGAAATTAGGGAGTGTAAGATGGGATGATAAGGTCAAGAATGAGGGCTACAAACGTGTAGAGATAGAGAGAGAAAGTGAGGAGAGAGAGAGGTCGGTTTCTTCTCTTTAAAAGAAAAGCCAATACATATCTTGTATGTTTGAACCTTAAGGAAGCAGAGAAGGAGAATAGAGGAAGAATCAGAAGCTAAAGGAAGAAGAAGTAGAGAATCAGAGAGAGAGAAGGATACAGAATATCAAAAATAGGTATTTTCTCTCTCTAAAAATATAGAATGGATATGAACTGTTTTAGAGCTTGTTTTCATTATATGATGTTCAATATACGTTTAAAGTTGAACCAAGCATGAAAATCTAGTATTAGAGCACCTAAAAACATGAAACCCAAGGTCGGCTGCCATGGATGACCTTCAAAATAACAGGTCTGAAATGGGTGAAACTAAATGGGTTCTAACCTACCAAGACCTCAAGATAAAGTCTTAAGGGTTATAAAAACCTAAGTACGCGATCAAAAATCAAAGGGAAAGCCTTCCAAAAATGGAGTTGCAGGTACGGGTTCAAAACCCCAACCCCATGAACTTTCATTTAAATCCAATTTTTTGAATGGAAAGTAAAACCCCATGAAGAGGGGATCACAAGGAATCAAACCCCAAGGGTTTTAGCTCAGAAATGAGCATTTACGAACAACTTACAGTTTGGATTATCTCGTTCTAAACCGAACATATGACGAGGTTTTAAGGCCTAAAATGAATGTCAAACTTTAAACCAATGTACCAGAAATGGATTAGGTTAGAAACAGTGAAGAAAGATTGGTTGAAATGTCACGAAATAGAAGGAAAAGAAAACCTGCAAATTAGGGCAACGTAGGGGCGAAATGAAGAAGATGACGATGAGTTAACTCGGTTTAAAATGGCCGAGTTGACTCGGACAGGTGGCAGCCTCTGGGCTTGCCACCGATTAAATCCAACGACGTCGTTTTGACTGTCGGTTAATTTAAATGAGATTAGGGCTGACGTCATGATGACGTCAGCCACATGTAAATAAACCGGATAACCGGTTGGTTTATGACTGGACCGGACTGGTTCACTTGGTTTGAGACCGAACCCAATGGTTTTCAAGTTATATAAAATAAAATAAAACCAATACTTTCTATAATTGCGGATTGACCCCAGAACTTCTGGACAATCCTACTGTTGCCCAATTTATGGAAGTTTTATGCATTTAGACCCCTGGAAAAATAATTAAATTATTAAATAATTAATTTAATTATTTAATAAATAAAGTAAAATGACTATTTTGCCCTTGGGTCAAAAATAGAGTAAACGAAGTCCAAATTAAGCATATGAATAGTGTATCTTTACTATTTTGGACATTCTGAGATCAATGGTAGGGTCCGTTTTACGAGACGGAGCCCGAAAAAATAAATACACGTAAGGGGTAAATGACCCAAAATACCCCTGACCCAAACTTTACAAGTTATTAGTGTATTCTTACTATCTTGGACCTTCTGAGTCCAATGGTGAGGTCCATGACATGAGACGGGGTCCCGAAAAATAAATGACACGTAAAGGGGTAAAATGACCAAAATACCCCTGGTACCCCTAAAGCCAAAATGAAATCAGAGAAGGTCTAAATTAACTTTCTTTGACATCCCGGACTCAAAAATGGAGTCCAAATTACGAAACGAAGTACAGAAAATATGACGCGTAAAACGGTAAATGACTATTTTGCCCTTTTACATATAACAGTCCGAATTAAATGTTACGAAAGCCTAAACCGACTTTCTTCGACACTCTGGACTCAATGGTAGAGTCTATTCGACCTAAAGAAATGTCTAAAATAAAAAGACATAAAATTTGATGAATAGCATCTGTTAGATGACTATGAATTGAAATGATGCCAAAGTACTATTACTAAGGCAAGTATAAGAAACGAAATACGAAAAGACACGACACGTAAACACGTCAAATAAATAACTTTAAATTAAAGTTAATGGAACTCCCAGAAGAGTATAAATTGAAGTAGATTCAATTTCTAACACATTAAATTGTGTCATAGGTTAAGAATACGAGTTACGTTAAGTACATATGAATTTATGAAATCATTGTAGGATCAAATACGATTTAAGCATAAGTTAAGGAATATCGAAATGATATTACGATGAATATGAAGTTGATGAGATGTTTATGAATTGTTCTTAGGAACTACAAGGAAAGTGGGAAAGCGCATTTTTAGCACTAACCCTAAAGAACCAAGGTGAGTAACCCTGTATTTGAAGTGGAGATTTAACTCCATGAATTTGAAAAGGTTTTAAATGCAAAGATATGAAGTGTTTGGGAATTCGAATTCAGTATTTACATGATTCAGTTAAATTGTTCTGTTTTTATAAACTCTATTATGACATGCTTAGTGAATGGTTTCTTTCATGGTTTTCTTAAAACATAATTCAGCATGTCTAAAGTTTTAAATGCCAAATTATGTAAAGTGTTCTGAATTTGTTTATATCAAGCATTTAACGGATTTATTATGAAATTATGTACATGATGTTTTAACTGTTTATGAGAAACATCTATTTGAAGAAATCATGTATTAAATGTATTTGAATGTAAGAAAAGCTGTGCCTAAGCACTATGGTTTTTGGTTGGGTTGTACGGAACTCAGCCGACTTTCTAAATAACAGATTTTTGGGTTGTACGGAACTCAATTAATCTGTAAACATGTGACAAGATTTTGGGTTACATACGAACTCAATTGACTGTCAAATGCCCGGTAGCAGGATCTAATCCCCCAGGCATGAGATATCTCTATTGATAAGTAATATGGGACTCCGGTTCGAAACGGATTCCACTAATGGAAGTGATAAGATGACAAATGATTTGAAAATGGAAGCAAGTTTTTACTCTCATTTTCATTATGCATATGTTGAGTTTTATATACTCTATTTAAGAAATACATGATATGTTATATGTTTTAAAAGTTCACATGTATAAGTATAGCTTGAATACTTCAAATGTTTCAAAGCTATTGTCTTACGAAATGCAAAATGTTTTGAGTTACATACTCTATTTGACGAAGTATAAGTATAGCTTGAATACTTAAAATGTTTCAAAGCTATTGTTTTACGAAATGCAATATGTTTTGAGTTATATACTCTATTGACAAAGTATGAGTTTAGCTTGAATACTTTTAATGTTTCAAAGCTACATGATTTAAGGAATACATATATTCTGTATTCAAAGTATACGAACAATTGGCGGTGATTATTTTACAAACTCTTATGTACTAAACCACTGCTAATTGAAAACCCCATGACGAATGCTGGAATTGCTCACAAGCTTAGATTAGCTTACCCGGACTTTGTTCGGACCCCCCTTTCAGGTAATTAGCAGCAGTCTTGACTTGAGGACGTTGATGATGAATCTGCTGATTTTGGGAAGATATGTTTAAGTAGTTTCTCTTGAGGAACCTATGAACTCTATTAGTACATTTGTATTGGTAGATAATGTAAGAATATGTATTAAGCCCTCAGGGCAATTGAACATGTATTGTATTAATGTTATAAGTTTTTAAGTTTTAGTTATACTCTGAATGTGTAACCATGTATGCTATGTATGGAGCGGCAGTATCGGACGGATGTGCGTAAATTTAAATAAGAAAAGAAAAGAAAAAGTTTTTCACGCTTCCGCAATACGCATGTCGCACGTCTATTCGATACCGCTGCATATGCGAGCCTTGTCTCGGGGCCCTCGGGTCTCGGGGCGGCGATCGCGATCCGGTGATCCGCTTAAGGTGGGTTTCGGGTCGTGACACAAAATGTAATTATGCAGAGTTGCGGTCTGAACCAGTTGGTTCAGAACCAGAAACCCTAAACCGGTTATATTCCACTGTGAACCAACCGGTTCAGTTAACTTCAGAGAACCGGATTGAGATATCCAATTCTCCCACCTTATCCACGGTTTGGACAACTCCAACCCAATTTCAATCCCTTATATCCGTGACCAAACAAGCCCAATTGATTTTAAATTTACATTCAAAACGACACAGTGTTGGTACTTGTATTGCAGTCGGTCGGATCTCAACCCGACCCGACCCAGACCCGGTCTCATCCTGACCCGAAGAAGCCCCCGATAGTCCAGTCGTCTTCTCCGGTGGGTTTTTCGGCCACGGTCGCCGGAACAGCGCAGTTCCTCACGGATCTTCGTGGTTTTACGTCCAAAATTTACTGTTTTTCTTCCCAATCAATTCTAAAATTGTAAGGAATATTTTAGGACTGGTTTTAACCTCCAACATCACCGGTTTCACACACCCATTCCCAGTTTCCGGCGTTGCACCGGTGAGGGAATAACTGGCCACAGAATGGCCATTTCTTGACCATTTAAGCTGATTCGAAGTGCGTTGGGTCCCTGGAGACGTTTCCTATCCATATTATGGTTCAAATCTTGATTTGATTTCACCTATTCTTAAATCACCATTTCTAACCGAAACCCAGTTCTGGTTTTTCTTATTTTTTTCTTTCCTGTTTCGAGTCCTACCAATTCACAATAGCATGCAAGAAGAATCTACGCAACACAGCAAGATTTGGTTACCTGTTTTAGTTGCTGATTTCCTTCAATTGCTTAAATCGGTTCTCTCTCTCTCTCTCTCTAACTTCTTGCGCCTCGATTTCCTTCTTTTCCTGCATTTTAGTTTTTCTCTCTTCCACTATCCCTTTCTTTCTTCCCTTAACCGACCCCCCAGTCGGTGGCTCTTGCCACTTGGAGTTGCGGTGGCAGCATATCCATGCACACATGGCACCTCACTATTTCCACCTTTTGTTGCAAGAACTCACATGTATGCACACTTGCACACCTGGCCCTCTCTTGCTAATTTCCCACTCGGTGGCTTTGCCACCTCCTCATCATGCAAGGCCCACATGACACACACTTTACATACCTATTATATATATATATATATGCAACCGTATACACATATATACATATATGTATATATAATATTCATAATCATTTAGATTTACCTTAATTATTTATACATCTATATTCACTTGCACATTTTTCAATAAACTCGGCTTCTGGTGCAACGGCACCCGGACACCCGTGACTGTTTGCCTCTCGTACCTATGCATCGTAATTGAACAATACAGTCTATTACGCATCCACTTTTATTTATGTCATATAACGGCTCATAATTCGGGATTACATTTTATAACCCGGTCCAGCCCGGTGTACATGCTATATCCCGGGTCGGGATATTACATTCTTACCCCCTTAAAAATAAGTTTGTCCCCAAACTTAACGGTTCTAACTCGATGGTTTTCGTGGTTCCTCTAACATCACGGTATAACTTAAATAGGCTGTTACATTAACTAGATAAAGATTTTCTGCTGAGAATCAAGTTTTACCGTCACGTTAGATCAAGTTTTACTGTCACATCAAATCAAGTTTTACAGTCACATCAATTATTGCACTATTCTTCCCATAATTTCAAGTATAATTCGAAACCTTCCCATGAAACACAATTCCTTCCTATGGTTCTTTTCGGCTTCTGTAATTTAAGATATCTTTTGATGAAGGAAATTTTAAAATTTCTAAACGTAGCTTGACAAAACTCTATCCATTCAGTCTATTAATATATCTAAGGTATATATATCATTTGAAATGATATTATGTGGAACTCATAGAGTTCACATCGGCTTCTACGTGTCATTTCCTCTACAATAAATCTGTTATTCTACTAATCGTTCCTTGACCTCAAGTCAGCTATGTAAAAGTATTTGTATCCCTAGTCTATATTTCACATGTCCTGTATCTAACACGTTTCAATGATAGTCCTCTTGACGGTCACGTAAGCAATGAGTCAACGGTCCAGGCGTTGAGTTTCTACATTCAGTTAGCAACATATGGAAACACATTAAATGTGTAACATAACATAGAAGATAGACCAATCATAAGTAACCCTAAAAGTATCATTTTCCAATAATGTATTTGGATTAACTATTACTCATCACCTGTATCACCTTTCAAGGTGTCATTCCTCTATCTAGATATCACCATTAATTTATTACCTTTTCAAGGTATTTTCATTTCATTTAGATATTACTGTCAGATTCACTACTTTTCAAAGCGTTATGTTTCCAATTCTATATTACATTCTATCCCTCAATGAGCACTAATCGTTTCCCTCGTTTATTATGAAACATAATTTAATTCTCACATATTCTCTCTGTATAGAAAAATCAACAAGTTCTTAATCCGTACATAGAATTTCAATTCTCAATAACTCTTGTAATATAGATCGATCGTCCAACCATAAACATCAAGTCTGTAGACTAGATATAGTAATTTAATTCTTAAAGCTCCCTCAGTACAGAACAATCATCAACCATAACTCAATAAATATCAAGTACATGTTTCCATAAGATAAAACAATCTTAAGGATTTCTAGATCCAATATTACTATGATTCCTTCCAAGCTTAACTGCTATCTCCCATTGAAACCTCGTTGATTTATCTATATCTTACTCAAGACTCTTCATATTTCCCGGTACGTCATTAATTTATTTAGAATATCAATTCCCCTGTACTTACCCCTTTAAGTTCCCTTACATATATAACAATCATCAAATTGTAACCCAATGGATATTCATTATGTACCTTCATAAGACAAAATAATCATTACGGATTATTTATTTCATTATTGCTATGATTCCCTCCAATTTCTTTTAAGTATGACTACTATTTCCTACTCAAGTTTCACTTATCTGTCTATATCAGTTATCGAAACCTCCTTCAGTATTGTCAATGTCAAATCTCAAGAATTCTCATCACTTATCCTTAAGTACACTGCTATCCTTAAGGATCACTAGTCAATAATCATCATTTTTCATTTTAATATGTAGTCGGTTTCCAAGACTAGTTGACTTTTAATATCTTAACTTTCTCTTGTCTTTGGACAGCCCCAATTCATTTAATGTGTTTCAATACACCAAGTTCTTTCTTGGATCAGTTAAACTATATACTTATGATCTGTACCTCCTATATTCTATGTATATTGTTCATTTCTAATGATTTCCCCAGTGTATAGTATTTAATAATAATGACTCTTTTAAGAGTCGCCATTTATTCAATCTCGTCTATCCAGTAATATTCAATCTCGTCTATCCAGTAATCATTCCTATCTATAACAGTATGTAATTCATTCTAAAGATTATAAATCTTATATTTATTCTATCATTGTTCTCTGAAATTTATTAATTATGAAATCACTTGGCTCATCAATGTCTTTTAATTTTTCAAGTGGATAATATATCGATCTAACACTCATATATCTATGTTACATACTCTACTTATTTCATGCATAACATCTATCATCAATCATCATCCTTGAACAGTTAACATATAACCTAAGAGTTCTGTCTCTATGTTCGGCTAGCAGTAAATGTTGAAATTCTAAATCAGTATGTAGAGTAATATTTAACAATATTGAGCATTTGTAAACAACTATAAATAATACCTACGACTACTGGTACAGTAGCCTAATCATCTCCCAATTCGCTGTAAAAGATCAATGGTCAGAATTCACGTACAAGTCTATTTATCATGTCAGGATTTACTCTATTTGACATTAGTAATACCGGTGCATCAATCTCATCTCCCATGAACCATTATTACAAAACTGTTTCAACACCCAATCTTTTGATATCACTGAGCTTAAGAATTTGACTTAATGCTCCAATCGTTTCCTAGCATCATTAGGTTTGGTAGGATAGATGTCGTGATATTGTAGCATTCTAATCCTCAAGTCCTCTGGGGTATACGTCGTTCTAACAGTATCATAAAGGATTCGTAGTATCCAGATTGGGTAAGGTAGCACTGTGTGTTTCTCAGTTACCCTAGTTACATGATAAGGCGGCCGTTCCTCACCGGTAACAGAGGTCCTGATAGCACATCAGTGATTGTCAATTTTCCACATTTTCTCTTTTAACCGTTTACAATCACAGTTATCCATTTTCATAATTTATATTCACTCCTAATCTTCAGTCTCGATTTCTTCTACATCACTAGACCTAATTTCCAAGTATAGGTCACTTGTTGATAATAGTCGTGATTTTGCTCCGTATCTCGTGTTCTATGCTCCATATTTCTAAACAATGATCCTCAAGGTAACCATTAAAGTTCTCGTGTTTCTCTGTCTAACATTCTTCCAATATTAACCTTGCAGATGTGATAGAATCAGTAAATCAATCATCCAAATGTTCAGTTACTAAGTTCAGTTCGGCAATTACATGGAAACACAATCAAGTGTGTGAGGATCTCTTAAGATCTAAACAGATTATAAATAACTGGAAGGGTACCTGTGGCTATCTGGGTAGTAGTTTAATCTTTCCTTGACACCAACAAGATTGGTGAGGTAGGTGTGGCACTGGCCGTAGCCTTCGCTTTCCGAGGACAATTCCTTGTTCACCCTGTGGGGTGATCCTTAACGGTGCCACTATTTCGATGTACATAGTTGTCTGTTGGGGTGAGCTTGAGGCAGAGATTTGAGAATCTCTTCTATAAGGCGCTCAATTCAGTCTAATTGATCCTTGCCTATCCCAATATTCCTAGTATACACCATTGCTCTAAACCATAAGTGTTAGATAAGTATGTCCATAAAAGTCTACTCGTCTATGGTCTAATCGAGTCAATATAATCTATTGAGATATTCCTTTTTGTTAACCTTGTCTATAAGATAACCATCAATGCTCAAAATAACAATCAATGTTCACATGAAATCTATATCATAGAGACTTCAATTCTATCTATTGATTCTAACTCTAAGTGATCTGTATATTTCATAACTATCGATGTATTCCTTGTGATAACCATGTCTATAAAGATAACCAGTAAAGATAACCCGTAAATTGTCAAATCAATCAATAAGAGAATGATCAAGGATCGTATGAACTCTATATAAGGAAGGTCAGTTACATCTATTCATTCTATTTCTAGTCCTATCTCCCATGACTCACAATCGAACCTATAGCTCTGATACCAAGCTGTCACGACCCGAAACCCACCCTATGCGGATCTCGTGTCGCGGGGCCGACCCGAAGGCCGTCCCTACTTTTTCCATTCCTGTATTATAGTACTAATGTGCAAAGTACTAAAACCTCAAAACAATAATAGCGGAAGTCTTTTCAATACACAATGTTAGTGAAAGTCTTTACAATACATAATATGGTTCTACATAAACAAAATAAGAACCAAACATGACCAGCACCCGAGGGTGGTGAATACATGGGAGAACTAAAACATAAACTGATGCATTTCCTCAAATGTCCTTCTATGTCTTTAAACTCCTACCGAGGTCTCGCGGCATCAGTACCTGAAATGGGGGTGAGGAGGGTGGAATGAGCTACAAGAGCCCAGCAAGTAAATACAGATCTCCGACACTGGTATCGAGGATCATAAAAGAATATGAATCCAAGAACAAGAATATGATAGCCAATCATAAGAAATAAGATGCTATGATAGCCAATGGGAACAGTTGCCATAAAGGCCAATAAACAATAGAACACTATGTACAATTAGGAGTAAGGGACATAACATCAACATGAAACTCTTAACATGTGAACAGTGGCAAATGAACAGTGGGATGACAATGTGTAATCAGTAGGAATGGCATAACAATGTCCTGGAATTCTCGACGATAATACAATAACAAGAAAGTACTGCAATTATAATTGATCACAATAGATCAATAAAGGAATATCTCACAATACTAGATAATCACAAGAACAATGTAATTCAACAATTATAGTTGAGCAATCGTATAAGAGATGCTTTTGTTCTGTGTCAGGGCTTGATATGCCCTCGGTCCTTGGGGGCCCGGTTTACCCCCTTCAGTGCATTCCAGTGTATGGCCATATGTCCGTTCACGGACTCGACCCGAAGGTCTTCAGTGAATTTAAAAGCATCGGATGGATATTGTGACTGAGCACAAATCCAGTATACATAAACATTTCATGATCATACATGATTCCATAGGAGTATATAAAAATGGAATATCATCAATTCAATGGAAACATAACAAGAGGCATTTCAAAGCACGGTTCAACATGATAACAATGGTACAACAATAAATCAATGTCCACCAGATAGAACAATATCATATTGTGGAGACAATAACATCAGATACGCTCAGGAGTACAAGTTTGGCAGTAAAAGAATGAACTTGGCTTGATAACACCACATGGAAGAGAAAGGGTATCTACTTACCTCCAATGCATTGCTAAATCAGTCTCCTGTAGGTTTTCCTTTTCCCGTTGAGTTCCCTATATATCAGTAAATACGTTTCAGAATAATTTCTATTCACCAAATTCTATGCCTTGCTATGATCAGTATTTCTAATACTTATTTAGACTTTTATATGTCCATTGTTCTCGGAACCTCTTTTCATAATTTTGACATTACCAATAGATTCGGAAGGTTCAGAATAATAAAAATTCACTAATTATTTAATTCAATCGGAGTCCATTTGACTCACCTATGAAGCAGGGGTATTTTGGTCATTTTTACAAGTCGTAACTTTTCAGGACTCCATCTCGTGAAACGGACCTCACCATTGGACTCAGAGCATCCGAGATAATAAAAATTGACTATTCATTTGCCCTATTTGAACCTCGTTTGACCCACTTTTGAGTCAGGGGTATTTTTATAAAATTAACATTTCTCTGTTGGGCCTTAGTGGAATTATCTATAACTTTTGGGGTCAAAATGTAATTATGTAGAGTTGCGGTCTGAGCCAGTTGGTTCAGAACCAGAAACCCTAAACCGGTTCTATTCCACTGTGAACCAACCGGTTCAGTTAACTTCAGAGAACCGGATTGAGATATCCAATTCTCTCACCTTATCCACGGTTTGGACAACTCCAACCCAATTCCAATCCCTTATATCCGTGACCAAACAAGCCCAATTGATTTTAAATTTACATTCAAAACGACACAGTGTTGGTACTTGTATTGCAGTCGGTCGGATCTCAACCCGACCCGACCCAGACCCGGTCTCATCCTGACCCGAAGAAGCCCCCGATAGTCCAGTCGTCTTCTCCGGTGGGTTTTTCGGCCACGGTCGCCGGAACAGCGCAGTTCCTCACGGATCTTCGTGGTTTTACGTCCAAAATTTACTGTTTTTCTTCCCAATCAATTCTAAAATTGTAAGGAATATTTTAGGACTGGTTTTAACCTCCAACATCACCGGTTTCACACACCCATTCCCAGTTTCCGGCGTTGCACCGGTGAGGGAATAACTGGCCACAAAATGGCCATTTCTTGACCATTTAAGCTGATTCGAAGTGCGTTGGGTCCCTGGAGACGTTTCCTATCCATATTATGGTTCAAATCTTGATTTGATTTCACCTATTCTTAAATCACCATTTCTAACCGAAACCCAGTTCTGGTTTTTCTTATTTTTTTCTTTCCTGTTTCGAGTCCTACCAATTCACAATAGCATGCAAGAAGAATCTACGCAACACAGCAAGATTTGGTTACCTGTTTTAGTTGCTGATTTCCTTCAATTGCTTAAATCGGTTCTCTCTCTCTCTCTCTAACTTCTTGCGCCTCGATTTCCTTCTTTTCCTGCATTTTAGTTTTTCTCTCTTCTACTAACCCTTTCTTTCTTCCCTTAACCGACCCCCCAGTCGGTGGCCCTTGCCACTTGGAGTTGCGGTGGCAGCATATCCATGCACACACGGCACCTCACTATTTCCACCTTTTGTTGCAAGAACTCACATGTATGCACACTTGCACACCTGGCCCTCTCTTGCTGATTTCCCACTCAGTGGCTTTGCCACCTCCTCATCATGCAAGGCCCACATGACACACACTTTACATACCTATTATATATATATATATATATATATATGCAACCGTATACACATATATACATATATGTATATATAATATTCATAATCATTTAGATTTACCTTAATTATTTATACATCTATATTCACTTGCACGTTTTTCAATAAACTCGACTTCCGGTGCAACGGCACCCGGACACCCGTGACTGTTTGCCTCTCGTACCTATGCATCGTAATTGAACAATACAGTCTATTACGCATCCACTTTTATTTATGTCATATAACGGCTCATAATTCGGGATTACATTTTATAACCCGGTCCAGCCCGGTGTACATGCCATATCCCGGGTCGGGATATTACAGTACCACCCCCTATGATGGTTGAAATCCTTCGGGATTCAACAGTAAATGCCCGGTAGCAGGATCTAATCCCCCAGGCAAATGAGATCGACAGTATTGGCAGTAAAATGGGAGTCTGGTTCGAAACAGATTCCACCTAATTAAAGAGAAAAGATGACAAAGTGATTTTGGAAATGAAAGCAGGTTTTACCCTCATTTTCAAATACATATTGATGTGATTTAAGTTATATACTTATCTGATGAAGTACGAGTTTTGCTTGGATATCTTAAATGTTTTCAAGCTATTTGAAATGCATATGTTTTGAGTTATATACTCTATTTGACGAAGTACGAGTTTAGCTTGAATACTTTAAATGTTTCAAAGCTATTTGTTTATGAAATGCATATGTTCGAGTTATATACTCCATTTGACAAAGTATAAGTATAGCTTGAATACTTAAAATGTTTCAAAGCTATTTCTTTTAAGAATGCATGTACTCTGTATTCTAAATTGTATAAGCAATTAGCAGTGAATGTTTTACAACTCTTATGTACTAAAAACCACTGCTAATTGAAAACCCCATGACGAATACTGGAATTGCTCACAAGCTTAGATTAGCTTACCCGGACTTTGTTCGGACCCCCCTTTCAGGTGATGCAGCAAACAAGGTCTTAAGGACGACGACAATGAGTCTAGCTGTTTTTGGAAGGATATGTTAAGTAGTTTCTTTTGAAGAACCTTTGAACATTAGTAGTACGTTTTGTATTAATAGACAGGGTAAGAATATGTAATAGGCCCTCAGGGCAACTGAATATGTATTGTATTAATGTATGAAGTCTTTAAGTTTCGTTATACTCTGAATGTGTAACCATGTATGTTAAGTATGGAACAACAGTATCGGACGGATGTGCATAATTTAAAAATGAGAAAAGAAAAGAAAAAGTTTTTCACGCTTCCGCAATCATGTGTCGCACATCTATTCGATACTGCTGCAGATGCGAGCCTTGTCTCGAGGCTTTCGGGTCTCGTGGCGGCGGTCGCGATCCGGTAATCCGCACGGGGTGGGTTTCGGGTCGTGACAACTTTGACAGGCAAGCCCGTGTTAAATGTGGTGGTTGTATATATATATATATATATATATATATATATTATAAATATTCAATAGTTAAGAAAATAATAGGGGCGCAGCCCTTGGGAATCGAATGCACGTCCTCATGTGGCAAGGGTTCAACCCAAGCCACTTGGACAGGCAAGCCCGTGGGAATAATTGTGCTACTATATATATATATTATATAAAAATCATAGTAAATTAATTTAATTAATTTAATAAATAGAAAAATAATGCGAAGTCCAAATTAAACAAGTAATTAGTGTATTTTGACTATCTCGTTCATTCTAAGACCAATGATGAGGTCTGTTTTGCAAGACAAGACTCTGAAAAATTAAAGACACGTAAAAGTGGAAAATGATCATTTTGCCCTTTTTAGCACAGATGTCCGAATTGAATTCCGCAAAAGACTAAACCGACTTGCTTCGACGTTCTGGACTCAATAGTAGAGTCTATTTTAGTAAAGTAGAAAATTATAACATAGAGTTATAAAATTTGATGAATAGCATAATTCATGTAGCGATAGACTAAGTCGTATTTTATTAATCTTAAGAACACCGAAGGGCAAGGAAAAGGCAGTCTAGATCCTTTTATTTTATAGACAGTAAAAGTAAGTAAAATTCGATCTCTACATGTGTTACTTTCCAAGCCATGTCAATAGTTCTTATACATATTACTTATTGTATTCCTTACATACCAGTGTTTATTGAGCCACATTGATATTGCCCTATCATGTGGGAAGCATTTATTAATCTTTCTATATATCTTAATCATGATTGTGCACTTGTGCATAGATTCTTTTTTGTACACTTGTATCTAGGGCCGTAAAGGCCAGACAGTTATATTTGAAGTAGTCTAGTAACCATAGCCTCGAAAACTATCGTTACGTCAGATTGCCTAGAGCCAGTTATGATTCCACTATACTCTTCGTGGAAGATATCATGATCCCGATATATTATTAGTGCCAGATTTGTGCTCAGTCACATCTCCATCTGATGTTATTTATGACCTTCGGGTCCAGGTTCCGAGTGAAACATTTACTATGTTGCTATGCGAGGCATGGGACGTAGGGTCACATTGTATTTAGAGTAGTATTCATAGAGCCTAGTTTGGATCTGAATACGAGCTCAAGGGGATTTTCGGGCCGCACTAGTGCATCTCTCAGATTTGATATCACTATCCTTTGTTGTTGATTTCATAGCTTGATCATGTTATATTATTATGAATGATCATGAGACTTTACAGCTTTCACTTGAGTGCTTACATTTTATACTTAATATAACTCATAATTGTAGTAGTATGACATTGTTAGCATAGCAGATTCATTTCCTTATCATTTATCTTCTATCATCTGATATTGAGTATATATATATTCATTGACTAGCTAGCACTCTTTTATACACTTGTACACATGGCAATGCAAAGGACTTCTTACTGAGTTTTCATAACTCACAGATACTACACAACATTTTACAAGCACAGATATTGGGAACAGACAGTAGAACTTGATAGCTAGAGGTGGACATTACTTTTGAAGTTGCAAGTGTAATATTTAGTACAGACAGTCTTGTAACTCTCACATGTTATCCACGTCTTGGGGATGAATAGTTGTTAAAGAATTTTGTATTCCGTATTTTAAGAACATTATATATATCACATGCAGCTTTCATTTATTTATTTGTTTAAGTCTTCCGTTATTTAGTTGTTGCATGTTAGTAGCACTGATTGTGTAGCAAGTTGAGACACCCCGGTTGAGACACCCAAAGTCGGGCTGGGATTCATGATTCGAGATCCGCACAAGGTAGGTCTCGGGTTGTGACAATATATATGGGAGAATGTTCGTCTCCATGGGGTTTTGGTATCTATTGTTTATGATAGGGATGCATGATTTATCGTTCGATTTTGACAGAGTCTACAAGCTGCCTTGTGTACCGACTTGGCACCTAACACTGCATTCCACCTAGAGACAGACGGCCTATCCAAGCGTACTATTCAAACCTTAGAGGACATGTTACGTGCTTGCATTATGGATTTCAAGGGCAGTTGGAAGGATCACTTGCCACTTGCCGGGTTTTCTTATAACAATAGTTATCAGGTGAGCATTGAAATGGCACCATTTGAAGCCTTGTATGGTAGGCCATGTCGATCACCTATTTGTTAGACCGAAGTTAGGGATGCTACAATTTTAGGTCCAGACCTAGTTCGAGAGACTATCGAGAAGATAAAGGCTATTTGATAGTAGTTACTTACGACAAAGAGTAGGCAAAAGAGTTACATAAACAAGAGGCGTACACCTCTAGCCTTCGGAGTTAAAGATCACATTTTTCTTAAGGTAGCACTGCGGAAGGGTTTGAATCGATTTGAAAAAGGATGAAAGTTAAACACCACGGTACATTGGGCCATTCAAGATCTTTGAGAGAATAGGAAAAGTTGCTTATCGACTTGCATTACCGCTACAATTATCCAAGCTTTATAGTGTATTTCACATGTCTATGCTTCACAAATATCAACTGGATCCTTCACATGCATTAGATTTGACAGAGTTGGATATCGAGGATGATGCATCTTATGAAGGGCGTCCTATCCGAGTCTTGGACACTAGGGAAAAAGTCTTGAGGGGCAAGAGTATCCCTCTAGTTAAAGTCCTATGGTAACATTATGGCCTTGAGGAGGCTACATGGGAGCGTGAGGATGTAATCTGCACCAAATATCCCAATTTATTTGCTAATCAAGGTATACTCTAAATTTCAAACATGAAATTTTTTCTAAAGGGGGAGAGAATGTAAAGACTCAAAAAAAAATTTAATTTAAAAATGTTAAAGTAATAATAATGAAAATAATAATGTAAAATTTATTAAGAAAATAAAAATTTAAATGAAAAGACTAAAAATGGCTTGGGATTTAAAAGAAGAGTAAGGAAATAAAAAGGGGCGAAAAGGAAATTTCAACTCTTGTCTTACTTTTGGCTTATAAAGCCAAAATCCTTCCACACCGACTAAAAACACGCACACCAACATTTACGTAAAAGAGAGAAAATGAGAGAAAGAGAGGAAGAGAAAAAAGATAAAAAAAGAGAGAAAAATTAGGGCTTTTAGAGATTCTTGAAGGATCATCAAGAATTAAAGCTCACTTTTGGAAGATTAAAGGAAGAAATCATGAAATGAGTTTACTTGTACTATGCTTGATAATTCAAATTGCACACCAAGTGTTTGTTTAATGCCTCAATGCATGCTTGATGTGGATTTATGATGATTGAGTGAAATTACTTGAATGTTTAATCTTCTTCATGAACATATGATGAATTGTGAATATAAATGCGAATGATAAGCCTTGGAAAATGTGAGAATGAAAACTTGGAAAGTAAGGAACATAGGCTAGAAGTGATGCACATCAATTGTGTGATTTTGATCCTGGTGAGATTGCGCTTACCTGGGGTTTTGATTACTATTTGGGATGGTGTCTCCCTTCTTCTTGTGAGCTGTAAACCCGCGTGGGTGGTTGTATGTCTCCATTAGGTTAGTAGCCCGTAAAGTACGCAAGGCTTATCAGGGGCCGACTAGAAAATTAGTCTTGGGATTGAGACTTGAGAATTGATAGGAGGAAAGCTTAAGAATTAAAAGAACTTGAATAATTATGAACTCCTCTAATTGACTTATCTATGATTGATTTACATAGTGCTCTCTTTTTATAATTATGAATGTGGTGGTGTGATAAGATATTCTCTATGGACTTATTGTGCTTGTGATCAAATACATGCTTTGAAACCACTTGTGTGCTACAATACATGCACAAGCATACACTTAACACCACATTTTCTTACCTCCATTTAGATTTCTCCTACTGGAGTTGTTGTACTAACCCCTACTAGATGTAGAAGTGGGCAAGGAGACGACCTCGAGTTGAAGAACACCCTTGAAGCTATTTTGGGAAAGACTCAATTTTTGTGTGCACTCGGATGATCCTTCATATGTGGAAACTTGTAATGAATTTTATTTTGAACACTTTGAACATATATATGTGTGTGTGTGTGTGATTTTAATAGGTCATGTTTAGGGTAACACTTGAAAATCATTGAAAGCCTCTTTGGAAAGGCTTTTTTTTTTTTGGTATAGTTGAATGTCACGAACTCTTAGGAAACTCTTGATTGTATATTTCTTGGAATAGGCCATGTGAATTGTATCTAGAATAGGGATGAACTCAAATGATTATGTTTTATGTTTATGTAATTATGGTAGGTGTCATAGGGTCAAATCCAAACCAAATTTTTCTGCCTGTGCGGCGTCAAGACTGCAGCCTTGACAAGTCAACCACATAACCCCAAAATAGGCTGCAGCCCTAGAATAGGCTTACAACACAAAAAGGTCTGCACAATTTAATTAAAAACAGGAACTAAGGCACATACATAAAGAACACACAGCCATTACAGGAAACACTCTTCCCAACCTTTTATTCAATACACTCTCAAATGAATACGAAGGACACCCAGCTAAGGGTTACAAAACCAGACTTTCTCTCTCTCAGATTCGTCTTCCACACCCTTGTGTTTATACAACACTGTATATACTGTCACATCCCGCACCCCACCCTACGCGAATGCTAAAGATGTGATGCCAGTTAGCCGCCTTGTCGGTCTCTCTACTGACAATGCGACCAACCAAAGGCAATCTTCTAAACCGTACAATGAATTGCACTCCAAATGTAGGGTCAGAACAGCGGAATTTAAAACCTTTTTATCTTGAAAATGTAACTCAACTATGTACCATATAAGTATGTACCACAGAGTAAATCTATAACAAAACAACTAATAACTTTAACCACAAAGCACATCTATAACAGATATATAACACAGAGCATATCAAATTCCTCTAGAGTACCATTACCATGAGCCATATCCCTACTCATCTATTATATATGAATAAAGTCAACTATATCATCACACTTACCTGAATAGCCAGAGTCAATCCATTATAATCCAAGTCTCCACAAATCTATGCCATCAGATCCGCACTTGAAATGCCTCACAGCCTACTAGTATCATCTCCTTATACCTTCTAGTCCAGTGGAGTTATATCTTGAAAAATGTTAAATAAATAGAATGAGCTTAAACAAGCTCAGTGAGTAACATAGGTTCCTGCCATGGGTTTCAAAACTGGTTCATATATATATATATATATGTGTGTGTGTGTGTGTGTGTGTGTGTGTGTGTGCATGCTCAAATGTAACTCAGATAGAACAATGCAACTCAAGTAGAACAAATACAGCTCAAATAGAACGGATACAGCTCAAAGTGCCTAAACCTTCCCCAGGCAATGTGGGATGCCGCACAAGATAATCCGTCAGTCACCCACCCCACACATGGAGGCCCGCGTCCCCAGAACACAATACCGATTGGGGTCGGTATCAGAGCGGAATAGATAGGATTGAGCGGATGCTGAGTTCTGGGCGTCCCACAGAGCCAGCTATCCATCTACTGATATACTCAATCCCGTGGGCCCAAGACTCATATAACAAGATAAACACAAATCAGACTCCAATAGCGTAGACAAGTTAGAACAACAGACTCGAACAAAATCAGAACAGGAGATATCAAGAAGCAGGATAAAATCATGCCACATGTAATGCAGTGAAAAGAGTATGCATTAAAACATATGCATTAAAATAGTACAGTGTACAAAACAGTTCAGCATATAAAGCAGTACAGTACACAAGTTTAGGTAGTACAAAAAATATACACCAAGTCAGGAGTCCGAGTTACTCACAAACTTTATACTTATCTCCATTCAAAAATATCCTCCAGATGCGTCAGGCACCTTCATGCATCTCCTCAACAATCATCATCTTGAATAATCGTCATTAATTACAGACAGATCAGAATTTAATCATTCATGTATTATTCATCATCTTAGGCGTCTACTGGATCACCTAAAATAATCTAATGACCTGTTACCCTTTCATCGGTTTCAACTGGAACTATTATATTCTTTAATTAAGCTTAGTAGTTATCAGGATTATAATCTAGTCATTTAGACTCTATCGTTATCTATCACGTGCCTATTTAACCTTAGGGCAAGATAATAATTAATCATTCTTGCCCTGAACCCTGCCGTGGTTCTCAGAATATTCCCTATATCTCATATAAATAGTCCTTATACAAGGCATTTCAATTTTGCCATGGCTTGAGCACAGGACTAAATTTATCATTGTATTTAGACTTCAGATTCAATAAAATCTCTATGTTCCTTGATCTCATTAGAATATTTGCTGGCTACTTATAAATCCTAGATTTTAATATAAATTCTCTTTGGACCAAACCAACACCAAGGTTCCGGTTACCATTTACTCTTTGTTTTTCCTGTATATGGGTTCAGTTTAGATCAATTCACATTTGGACATGATTTAATTGGAACTCCTGTACAACACATAATGTCACCCAATGGCTAAAATTTTACTCGAATTAATAGCTGAACTATACTTAATTTAATAACTGAACTATATTTAAATCAAGGGCTAAACTAAATTCAACTCATCACATATTCCAGTTTTCCAACTGACCTCATGACTAAAACGTAATTCCATTAAAGATGGTAAATTCATAAAATAAGATTCATACCTGCTAATTCTGCTGTCCAGATCGCAGTCTACCATTATTCCAGTTCACTTTCTTACTCCTGCTGCAACTTCTGCCTCAGAAGAACAATCGTCAACACACCTGGGTTGTTTCACCTATTTTTTCACTTGCTGTAGAGTTCTTTGATTCCTCAATTCCACCCAAATCAACTCTTGGCTATCAGCAAAGTTCTGTCCATAGATAACCCATCTGCACCATCCAACCCAATGCAATCCAACTGACATCGCTGCTATTTCTCCCCTGCAACGCCTCACTCAACTCCATAGCATTACCAACTCAGCCCCCAACGAAGACCATAAAGAAAATAGGACAGCCGACCCTCAACGTCCATGACAACCGTATCCCTTAATACCAATTGCACACCCAAAACCACATAGAACTGCTACATCCAACAAGTATAGTTCCCTTCACAACTACAATTTTCAATTCAGTAATAACCCAAGAGAGACTTCAAGAATGAACACCACTTCTCAACCTCATCCTCTAATTTTTACTACACAAACAATTCAAGTTATTTATGGTCTCAATCCGTCCCACCTCCATCTCTACAAAACGCAACATCCACAAATTGCACCGCTACACCCTACTGCATAATGCCCATGTTCGTCACTCCTTTAGTTCTCATAGCAACCAAATCGGAAGAGAGGAGATGGAGATAGAACCCGTTCACCCGCTCAATCTCAACGCCCAAAGGTACAATAGCACAACAACCAAATCGGTTCCAACCACCCTCTTGCAACCAATCCTCAAAAGTCCCATTACAGAACCCCCCTACAACGCTAGACACATACACACAATTCTGAGCCCCCCACAAAATCGCAATATCTTATTTTCCTATAAAAAATCCCAAATCAGCAGCTCTGATTACAGTAAGCAAATTCAAAACCCAATTCACAACTGCCGCAACACAATTCCCAATTCTTGACACATTTTAACCTCGGTCTGCATCTCCTTCACTCCTCTTCCTGAGCCGCTACACCTACACGCACACACAATCGTCCTCCCTGTTTTGCAATTCAATAGCAACCCCTGCCACACCGCTGCACTGCTTCTCTCTCCCTCTTTGTCTCAAATTTTTGCAAACCGAGATACGCACCTACACACACATATATATATGCATACATATATCACCTGCCGCACCGCTTGCGGCAACACCGTCATCGCTCCTTTCGGTTCTTCTCACTATTCTTCATCTCAGAAGTGGTTGCTTCATAAATTTTTTGCTGTAGACTGGAGATATACATATGTATATTGATGTGCAAAGGAGTCGGGAATTCTCTAGAATTTTTCCTTCCTAATTTTTCTGCAGACAGAGATATAGGTAGATGGATTCTTCTAGAATTCTCCTGTTTCCTCTCTTGTTTGTCCAAAAGCTTGGGCTGACCTAGAAGCTTCTTAAATAATCTACATATGTTTATATTTATATATATAGATACTTGTTTGGCACCTGTTACGGCTGAGCCCTATGGCTCCTAGAAGCTACCCAAATGTAAATATATTTCTCTATTCTCGCAGCTTCTAATTATACATATAAATATATATATATATATAATTATATTTTATGTTTGCCACATAATGTTTACATCTTATGTGCAATATATATACCATGGCCGTATTTCTATATTTTATCCAAAATATTTTCATAATTAATTTTTCGTATCAATCTCACCTATTCATTCCGACACTCAGTTGACCAGGTCATTTATTTCCCAAGTCTATATTATTCTTAGGGGTTTGGATTAATTTTATATTTTCTAATAATTAATCCAATAATGGCTCACTGTATTATTTTTTTATTTATTTTTTATTATATCGGGGTACAGTCTGGGTCATGTCAGATTTTCGCGATATTACATATACACTTCTGTGCTTCTCCCTACCTCGCAACCTTAGTATGCATGCATTATATAGGCAGCCATGCACAACTGTCTAGCAGTTGATACCCCCAACTGCCAAAGGGCTTGCTGGCACCAACCAGCCACTGCCATACCCTCTACAATACATATACACGAACATATATATTTACAGAATATATAAAATAGTCATGGTGTCTGTGACATGCACATGACAGTGCAGTTGACACCATCAACTGCAGGGTTTGTCAGAAACAAGAGCACACAGCCACCTGTCCTAATAGTTGACACCCCCAACTACTAGGGCTTTGTCTGAAGCCATTGGATTGCTTCCACATAGGAACAGACAGTTTTGTCTCAGTGTTGAAGTAGATCCAAGCCTGATGATTGCGCCAACATAACGGCAGTTAGCCCTTGTGTCACGACCCGAAACCCACCCTATGCGGATCTCGTGTCGCGGGGCCGACCCGAAGGCCGTCCCTACTTTTTCCATTCCTGTATCATAGTACTAATATGCAAAGTACTAAAACCTCAAAACAATAACAACGGAAGTCTTATCAGTAATAGTACATCAGCGGAAGTCTTTCAATACACAATGTTAGCGAAAGTCTTTACAATACATAATATGGTTCTACATAAACAAAATAAGAACCAAACATGACCAGCACCCGAGGGTGGTGAATACATGGGAGAACTAAAACATAAACTGATGCATTTCCTCAAATGTCCTTCTATGTCTTTAAACTCCTACCGGGGTCTCGCGGCATCAGTACTTGAAATGGGGGTGAGGAGGGTGGAATGAGCTACAAGAGCCCAGCAAGTAAATATAGATCTCCGACACTAGTATCGAGGATCATAAAAGAATATGAATCCAAGAACAAGAATATGATAGCCAATCATAAGAAATAAGATGCTATGATAGCCAATGGGAACAGTTGCCATAAGGGCCAATAAACAATAGAACACAATGTACAATTAGGAGTAAGGGACATAACATCAACATGAAACTCTTAACATGTGAACAGTGGCAAATGAACAGTGGGATCACAATGTGTAATCAGTAGGAATGGCATAACAATGTCCTGGAACTCTCGACGATAATACAATAACAAGAAAGTACTGCCATTATAATTGATCACAATAAATCAATAAAGGAATATCTCACAATACTAGATAATCACAAGAACAATGTAATTCAACAATTATAGTTGAGTAATCGTATAAGAGATGCTTTTATTCTGTGTCAGCGCTTGATATGCCCTCGG
Organism: Nyssa sinensis; assembly: GCA_008638375.1. Taxonomy (NCBI): domain Eukaryota; kingdom Viridiplantae; phylum Streptophyta; class Magnoliopsida; order Cornales; family Nyssaceae; genus Nyssa; species Nyssa sinensis. The sequence continues at coordinate 32,595,500 of CM018046.1, forward strand.
TCCTTGGGGGCCCGGTTTACCCCCTTCAGTGCATTCTAGTGTATGGCCATATGTTCGTTCACGGACTCGACCCGAAGGTCTTCAGTGAATTTAAAAGCATCGGATGGATATTGTGACTGAGCACAAATCCAGTATACATAAACATTTCATGATCATAAATGATTCCATAGGAGTATATAAAAATGGAATATCATCAATTCAATGGGAACATAACAATAGGCATTTCAAAACATGGTTCAACATGATAACAATGGTACAAAAATAAATCAATGTCCACCAGATAGAACAATATCACGTTGTGGAGACAATAACATCAGATACGCTCAGGAGTACAAGTTTGGCAGTAAAAGAATGAACTTGGCTTGATAACACCACATGGAAGAGAAAGGGTATCTACTTACCTCTAATGCGTTGCTAAATCAGTCTCCTGTAGGTTTGCCTTTTCCCGTTGAGTTCCCTATATATCAGTAAATACGTTTCAGAATAATTTCTATTCACCAAATTCTATGCCTTGCTATGATCAGTATTTCTAATACTTATTTAGACTTTTATATGTCTGTTGTTCTTGGAACCTCTTTTCATAATTTTGACATTACCAATAAATTCGGAAGGATCAGAATAATAAAAATTCACTAGTTCTTTAATTCAATCGGAGTCCATTTGACTCACCTATGAAGCAGGGGTATTTTGGTCATTTTTACAAGTCGTAACTTTTTGGGACTCCGTCTTGTGAAACGGACCTCACCATTGGACTCAGAGCATGCGAGATAATAAAAATTGACTATTCATTTGCCCTATTTGGACCTCGTTTGACCCACTTTTGAGTCAGGGGTATTTTTGTAAAATTAACATTTTCCTATTGGGCCTTGGTGGAATTATCTATAACTTTCGGGGTCAAAATGTAAATAGCTAGAGTTGCGGTCTGAACCAGTTGGTTCAGAACCCGAAACCCTAAACCGGTTCCATTCCATTGTGAACCAACCGGTTCAGTTAACTTCAGAGAACCGGAACAAGATAGCCAATTCTCTCACCCTATCCACGGTTTGGACAACCCCAACCCAATTCCAATCCCTTATATCCGTGACCAAACAAGCCCAAATTATTTTAAATTTTAGAACAAAATGACACAGTGTTGGTACCTGTATTGTAGTCGGTCGGATCTCAACCCGACCCGACCCAGACCCGGTCTCATCCTGACCCGAAGAAGCCCCCGTCAATCCGGTCGTCTTCTCCGGTTGGTTTTCCGGCCACGGTCGCCGGAACAGTGCAGTTCCTCATGGATCTTCATGGTTTTACGTCCAAAATTTACTGTTTTTCTTCCCAATGAATTCTAAGATTGTAAGGAATATTTTAGGACTGGTTTTAACCTCCAACATCACCGGTTTCACGCACCCATTCCCAGTTTCCGGCGTTGCACCGGTGAGGGAATAACTGGCCACAGAATGGCCATTTCTTGACCATTTAAGCTGATTCAAAGTGCGTTGGGTCCCTGGAGACGTTTCCTATCCATATTATGGTTCAAATCTTGATTTGGTTTCACCTATTTTTAATCACCATTGCCAACCGTAACCCAGTTCTGATTTTTCTTGTTTTTCTTTTCTATTTCGAATTCTCATCAACTCCAACAGCAACGACACCTATTAAAAATATAAATGAACATAATTTAAATCAGGAATATACCTGTTTGTAGATTTTCTCAACCCTTTCCCAAAAATTCGTTTTCTTTCTTTCTCTCTCTATTCCTGCTTCTTCCTTTCTTGCGATTTTGTTTCTCTCACATTTTCAATCTCTTTCTAACTCTCTCTTCCTTTCTAATTATCCAACCGACTCAGTAGTCGGTGGCTTTTGCCACCTGTAGTCGTTGTGACAGCACACCCACACAAACGACGCCTCCCACATAGCTTTCTCTTGACTGATTTTTAGTCGGTGGCCTTGCCACCTAACACACATATGCACCGTATGTTGCCACCACACATGACCCACATGCAGTTCCTTTCTTTCCATTTTATTTCCTTTCATTTAATTATGTTGTATTATAATATATATATATATATATATCATCCAACCGTATATATATATATATGTATATATAATATTCATAATCATTTAGATTTACTTTAAAATTTATGCGTCGACATTCACTTGCACGTTTTCTAGTAAAATCGGCTTCCGGTGCAACGGCACCCGAACACCCGTGACTGTTTGCCTCTTGTACCTATGCATTGTAATTAAACAATACAGTCTATTACGCATCCACTTTTATTTATGTCATATAACGGCTTATAATTCGGGATTACATTTTATAGCCCGGTCCAGCCCGGTGCACATGCTATATCCCGGGTCGGGATATTACATTCTTACCCCCTTAAAAATAAGTTTGTCCCCAAACTTAACGGTTCTAACTCGGTGGTTTTCATGGTTCCTTTTACATCACGATATAACTTAAATAGGCTGTTACATTAACTAGATAAAGATTTTCTGCTGAGAATCAAGTTTTACTGTCACGTTAGATCAAGTTTTACAGTCACATCAAATCAAGTTTTACTGTCACATTTGTAACTGTACTACCCTCTTTATAATTCCACGTATGCTTCGAAACCTTCCCATGAAACACAATTCCTTCCTATGGTTCTTTTCGGCTTCTATAATTTAAGATATCTTTTGATGAAGGAAATTTTAAAATTTCTAAACGTAGCTTGACAAAACTCCATCCATTCAGTCTACTAATATATCTAGGGTATATATATCATTTGAAGTGATATTATGTGGAACTCATAGAGTTCACATCGGCTTCTATGTGTCATTTCCTCTACAATAAATCTGTTATTCTACTAATCGTTCCTTGACCTCAAGTCAGCTATGTAAAAGTATCTGTATCCATAGTCTATATTTAACATGTCCTGTATTTAACACGTTTCAACGATAGTTCTCTTGACGATCACGTAAGCAATGAGTCAATGGTCCAGGCGTTCAGTTTCTACATTCAGTTAGTAACATATGGGAACACATTAAATGTGTAACATAACATAGAAGATAGACCAATCATAAGTAACCCTAAAAGTATTATTTTCCAATAATGTATTTTGATTAACTGTTACTCATCACCTGTATCACCTTTCAAGGTGTCATTCCTCTGTCTAGATATCACAGTTAATTTATTACCTTTTCAAGGTATTTTCTTTTCATTTAGATATTACTGTCAGATTCACTACTTTTCAAAGCGTCATGTTTCCAATTCTATATTACATTCTATCCCTCAATGAGCACTAATCGTTTCCCTCGTTTATTATGAAACATAATTTAATTCTCACATATTCTCACTATATAGAAAATCATCAAGTTCCTAATCCGTACATAGAATTTCAATTCTCATTAACTCTCGTAATATAGATTGATCGTTTAACCATAAACATCAAGTCTGTAGACTAGATATAGTAATTTAATTCTTAAGGCTCCCTCAGTACAGAACAATCATCAACCATAACTCAATAAATATCCAGTACATGTTTCTATAAGACAAAACAATCTCAAGGATTTCTAGATCCAATATTACTATGATTCCTTCCAAGCTTAACTACTATCTCCCATTGAAACCTCGTTGATCTATCTATATCCTACTCAAGACTCTTCATATTTCCCGGTACGTCATCAATTTATTTAGAATATCAACTCCCCTGTACTTACCCCCTTAAGTTCCCTTACGTATATAACAATCATAAAATTGTAACCCCATGGATATTAATTATGTACCTTCATAAGACAAAATAATCGTTACGGATTATTTATTTCATTATTGCTATGATTCCCTCCAATTTCTTTTAAGTATGACTACTATTTCCTACTCAAGTTTCACTTATCTGTCTATATCAATTATCGAAACCTCCTTCAGTATTGTCAATGTCAAATCTCAAGAATTCTCATCACTTATCCTGAAGTACACTACTATCCTTAAGGGTCACTAGTCAATAATCATCAATTTTCATTTTAATATGTAGTCGTTTTCCAAGACTAGTTGACTTTTAATATCTTAACTTGCTTTTGTCTTTCGACAGCCCTAATTCATTTAATGTGTTTCAATACACCATGTTCTTTCTTGGATCAGTTAAACTATACACTTATGATCTGTACCTCCTATATTCTATGTATATTGTTCATTTCTAATGATTCCCCCAGTGTATAGTATTTAATAATAATGACTCTTTCAAGAGTCGCCATTTATTCAATCTCGTCTATCCAGTAATTATTCCTATCTATAACAGTATGTAATTCATTTTCAAGATTATAAATCTTACATTTATTCTATCATTGTTCCCTGAAATTTATTAATTATGAAATCACTTGGCTCATCAATGTCTTTTAATTTTACAAGTGAATAATATATCGATCTAACACTCACGTATCCATGTTACGTACTCTACTTGTTTCATGCGTAACATCTATCATCAATCATCATCCCTGAACAATTAACATATAACCTCAGAGTTCTGTCTCTATGTTCGGCTAGCAGTAAATGTTGAAATTATAAATCAGTATGTAGAGTAATATTTAACAATATTGAGCATTTGCAAACAACTATAAATAATACCTGCGACTACTGGTACAATAGCCTAATCATCTCCCAATTCGCTGTAAAAGATCAATGGTCAGGATTCACATACAAGTCGATCTATCATGTTAGGATTTACTCTATTTGGCATTAGTAATACCGGTGCATCAATCTCATCTCCCATGAACCACTATTACAAAACTGTTTCAACACCAAATCTTTTTGATACCACTGAGCTTAAGAATTTGACTTAATGCTCCAATCATTTCCTAGCATCACTAGGTTTGGTAGAATAGATGTAGCGATATTGTAGCATTCTAATCCTCAAGTCCTCTCGGGTATACGTCGTTCTAACAGTATCATAAAAGATTCGTAGTATCCAGATTGGCTAAGGTAGCACTGCGTGTTTCTCAGTTACCCTAGTTACATGATAAGGTGGCCGTTCCTCACCGGTAACAGAGGTCCTGATAGCACATCAGTGACTGTCAATTTTCCACATTTTCTCTTTTAACCGTTTACAATCACCGTTATTCATTTTCATAATTTATATTCACTCCTAATCTTCAGTCTCGATTTCTTCTACATCACTAGACCTAACTTCCAAGTATAGGTCGCTTGTTGATAATATTCGTGATTTTGCTCCGTATCTCGTGTTCTATGCTCAATATTTCTAAACAATAATCCTCAAGGTAACCATAAAATAGTTCAGTAACTAGCCTAGAGTTCTCGTGTTTCTCTGTCTAACATTCTCCAATTATAACCTTCCAGATGTAATAGAATCAGTAAATCAATAATCCAAATGTTCAATTACTAAGTTCAGTTCGGCAATTACCTGGAAACACAATCAAGTGTGTAAGGATCTCTTAAGATCTAAACAGGTTATAAATAACTGGAAGGGTACCTGTGGCTATCTGGGTAGTAGTTTAATCTTTCCTTGCCACCAACAAGACTGGTGAGGTAGGTGTGGCACTGGCCGTAGCCTTAGCTTTCCGAGGGCAATTCCTTGTTAACCCTATGGGGTGATCCTTAACGGTGCCACTACTTCGATGTATATAGTTGTCTGTTGGGGTGAGCTTGAGGGAGAGATTTGAGAATCTCTTCTATAAGGCGCTCAATTCGGTCTAATTGATCCTTCCCTATCCCAATATTCCTAGTATACACCATTGCTCTAAACCATAAGTTTTAGATAAATATTTCCATAAAAGTCTACTCGTCCATGGTCTAACCGAGTCAATATAATCTATTGAGATATTCCTTTTTGTTAACCTGGTCTATAAGATAACCATCAATGCTCAAAATAACAATCAATGTTCATATGAAATCTATATCATAGAGACTTCAATTCTATCTATTGATTCTAACTCTAAGTGATCTATGTATTTCATAACTATCGATGTATTCCTTGTGATAACCATGTCTATAAAGATAACCAGTAAAGATAACCCGTAAATTGTCAAATCAATCAATAATAGAATGATCAAGGATCGTATGAACTCTATATAAAGAAGGTCAGTTACATGTATTCATTCTATTTCTAGTCCTATCTCCCATGACTCATAATCGAACCTATAGCTCTGATACCAAGCTGTCACGACCCGAAACCCACCCTATGCGGATCTCGTGTCGCGGGGCCGACCCGAAGGCCGTCCCTACTTTTTCCATTCCTGTATCATAGTACTAATATGCAAAGTACTAAAACCTCAAAACAATAACAACGGAAGTCTTATCAGTAATAGTACATCAGCGGAAGTCTTTCAATACACAATGTTAGCGAAAGTCTTTACAATACATAATATGGTTCTACATAAACAAAATAAGAACCAAACATGACCAGCACCCGAGGGTGGTGAATACATGGGAGAACTAAAACATAAACTGATGCATTTCCTCAAATGTCCTTCTATGTCTTTAAACTCCTACCGGGGTCTCGCGGCATCAGTACTTGAAATGGGGGTGAGGAGGGTGGAATGAGCTACAAGAGCCCAGCAAGTGAATACAGATCTCTGACACTGGTATCGAGGATCATAAAAGAATATGAATCCAAGAACAAGAATATGATAGCCAATCATAAGAAATAAGATGCTATGATAGCCAATGGGAACAGTTGCCATAAGGGCCAATAAACAATAGAACACAATGTACAATTAGGAGTAAGGGACATAACATCAACATGAAACTCTTAACATGTGAACAGTGGCAAATGAACAGTGGGATCACAATGTGTAATTAGTAGGAATGGCATAACAATGTCCTGGAATTCTCGACGATAATACAATAACAAGAAAGTACTGCCATTATAATTGATCACAATAAATCAATAAAGGAATATCTCACAATACTAGATAATCACAAGAACAATGTAATTCAACAATTATAGTTAAGCAATCGTATAAGAGATGCTTTTATTCTGTGTCAGCGCTTGATATGCCCTCGGTCCTTGGGGGCCCGGTTTACCCCCTTCAGTGCATTCCAGTGTATGGCCATATGTCTGTTCACGGACTCGACCCGAAGGTCTTCAGTGAATTTAAAAGCATCGGATGGATATTGTGACTGAGCACAAATCCAGTATACGTAAACATTTCATGATCATAAATGATTCCATAGGAGTATATAAAAATGGAATATCATCAATTCAATGGAAACATAACAATAGGCATTTCAAAACACGGTTCAACATGATAACAATGGTACAACAATAAATCAATGTCCACCAGATAGAACAATATCACGTTGTGGAGACAATAACATCAGATAAGCTCAGGAGTACAAGTTTGGCAGTAAAAGAATGAACTTGGCTTGATAACACCACATGGAAGAGAAAGGGTATCTACTTACCTCTAATGCGTTGCTAAATCAGTCTCCTGTAGGTTTTCCTTTTCCCGTTGAGTTCCCTATATATCAGTAAATACGTTTCAGAATAATTTCTATTCACCAAATTCTATGCCTTGCTATGATTAGTATTTCTAATACTTATTGAGACTTTTATATGTCTGTTGTTCTCGGAACCTCTTTTCATAATTTTGACATTACCAATAAATTTGGAAGGTTCAGAATAATAAAAATTCACTAGTTCTTTAATTCAATCGGAGTCCATTTGACTCACCTATGAAGCAGGGGTATTTTGGTCATTTTTACAAGTCGTAACTTTTCGGGACTCCGTCTTGTGAAACGGACCTCACCATTGGACTCAGAGCATGCGAGATAATAAAAATTGACTATTCATTTGCCCTATTTGGACCTCGTTTGACCCACTTTTGAGTCAGGGGTATTTTTGTAAAATTAACATTTTCCTATTGGGCCTTAGTGGAATTATCTATAACTTTCAGGTTCAAAATGTAAATAGCTAGAGTTGCGGTCTGAACCAGTTGGTTCAGAACCCGAAACCCTAAACCGGTTCCATTCCATTGTGAACCAACCGGTTCAGTTAGCTTCAGAGAACCAGAACAAGATAGCCAATTCTCTCACCCTATCCACGGTTTGGACAACCCCAACCCAATTCCAATCCCTTATATCCGTGACCAAACAAGCCCAAATTATTTTAAATTTTAAAACAAAATGACACAGTGTTGGTACCTGTATTGCAGTCGGTCGAATCTCAACCCGACCCGACCCAGACCCGGTCTCATCTTGACCCGAAGAAGCCCCCGTCAATCCGGTCGTCTTCTCCGGTTGGTTTTCCGGCCACGGTCGCCGGAACAGTGCAGTTCCTCACGGATCTTCATGGTTTTACATCCAAAATTTACTGTTTTTCTTCCCAATGAATTCTAAGATTGTAAGGAATATTTTAGGACTGGTTTTAACCTCCAACATCACCGGTTTCACGCACCCATTCCCAGTTTCCGGCGTTGCACCGGTGAGGGAATAACTGGCCACAGAATGGCCATTTCTTGACCATTTAAGCTGATTCAAAGTGCGTTGGGTCCCTGGAGACGTTTCCTATCCATATTATGGTTCAAATCTTGATTTGGTTTCACCTATTTTTAATCACCATTGCCAACCGTAACCCAGTTCTGATTTTTCTTGTTTTTCTTTTCTATTTCGAATTCTCATCAACTCCAACAGCAACGACACCTATTAAAAATATAAATGAACATAATTTAAATCAGGAATATACCTGTTTGTAGATTTTCTCAACCCTTTCCCAAAAATTCGTTTTCTTTCTTTCTCTCTCTATTCCTGCTTCTTCCTTTCTTGCGATTCAGTTTCTCTCACATTTTCAATCTCTTTCTAACTCTCTCTTCCTTCCTAATTATCCAACCAACTCAGTAGTCGGTGGCTTTTGCCACCTGTAGTCGCGGTGACAGCACACCCACACAAACGACGCCTCCCACATAGCTTTCTCTTGACTGATTTTCAGTCGGTGGCCTTGCCACCTAACACACATATGCACCGTATGTTGCCACCACACATGACCCACATGCAGTTCCTTTCTTTCCATTTTATTTCCTTTCATTTAATTATGTTGTATTATAATATATATATATCATCCAACCGTATATATATATATATATGTATATATAATATTCATAATCATTTAGATTTACTTTAAAATTTATGCGTCGACATTCACTTGCACGTTTTCTAGTAAAATCGGCTTCCGGTGCAACGGCACCCGGACACCCGTGACTGTTTACCTCTCGTACCTATGCATTATAATTAAACAATACAGTCTATTACGCATCCACTTTTATTTATGTCATATAACGGCTTATAATTCGGGATTACATTTTATAGCCCGGTCCAGCCCGGTGCACATGCTATATCCCGGGTCAGGATATTACACCTTGTCTGCCCCTAGACATCCTTGTCTTGTGCCAGACACTCAACTGCTACCACATGTGCTGCCAACTGCTGCCACATGTGCTGTCTGCACTAATGCCACCCCAGTCACTCAATGGAGCTGTGAACACTCAACAAGCTCATCACTACACACCCAGTGATTCAGTCATGTACCACAAGTCATCAAGCTTCTTTTCCAGCCACAATGCCAACCCATACCCCACGCATGTCTTGGTCTTCCTTAGCTGCATAGGTCACTCGCCTATGGGCGCCTCAAGGAGATACTCCCCCCTATATATGTCTTATGAAGATTTGTCCCTCTGACAAGAGTGGATACAACTGCTTGTAGAACCAATTCTTCCCCCCGTGCACATTTGCCTTGCCAAAGGCAATCAATGTGCCAAAATGTTCACAAAGCCTTGACCTTTGCTATCTAAGGTATGTACATCAGATGCACCAACTCTGAATTGCCTAAGTATCCTTCCAATACTTAGAATATCTTCAACATGTCCACAAGGATGCCCATGACAGGCCACCCTTATCTTGGCCTTGACATTGGTTGAGGCTCACCAACTTGGCTAACTTCGAAATGTCTTTCCAACCCTGAATGTCATTCCACTCCTGAATCTCATTCCACTCCTGAATGTTATTCCAATGGCATAGCATGCTGCCCCTCCATGTCAAACCCTCAAGGCATGGCATGCCACCCCATGCCCATGCCGCCGTGTCAAGTAGAAAAGGGTCTAACAATAGGGCACTTGACTATCTTTTGATCCCTTTTAGATTATGGAACATGAAATTTACATAAAACTTAGTATACTTCTTGTTGTCTTTAATGCACAAAACATGATGAAATTGATGCCAAAAATATGAAAAAAATATTTAATATATACTTAAAAATCATTAGAGTTGAAAAAGGAAGCAAAATAACTTGAAAAGGTTACAAGAAAACAAGTAATGGGTCAGCCCGACCGATTGACCAGTTACTGTTCACTGGTTGACTGATTATTTTGCACTTGCATCATTTTAATATTTTGAGCAGACCGGTTGACCCATACTATTCACCGATTGACCGGTCCAACCACATTTTTCTTTATTTTCTTTCGTCTTTTCAAGCCTTGTTTAGGGTTGTTTTAAGGAGATTTTAGGGCATTATTTTGAGATATTAAAATATGATATTTGAAGAATGAAATCTTATTAAAAAGATGGTATTTTCACTAGAATATGACTAAAACACTTAACTTACAGAATAAGGATCACGAGTCACAATCAAGATTTAGAAACTAGGTCGTGACACCCACTACTCTAACTGGCATTTCCTTTATGAGACCCCAACCTTGTGTTACATAATTTAGAGCCTAATTTAAATGACAAAGAACTCCGTTATTTACCCTAATTCCCTCTAGACTTCGGTTTCTGACTTCCTTTTCTTTTGGTGAACTCTTCTCTACTTCATTCAATGATTTTAGTGATTGCCACTACATCATTATAAGTAGTCAACTGTCGAGGCTGTTGTAACACCCTGCCTCCGATTAATTTATAATTAGTTTGCTTATTATTAATTAGAAACAACATAAAGAATAATTAAGAAAATTAATTGAGATTTCTCGATAGTTATGATAGGCCAATAAAATAATTAAATACGTCAAAAGGGGATGATGAGGACTAGATCAAGAAAACAATAGAGTGACACGGCTTCAATTTGTGAAATCGATGCGTGAAGAAAAATAAATCCAAATATGACTATGATTTATAAAATCGATATATGAAGGAATGAGTAATAATTACAAATACATGGAGAAGGAAATAACAATTTAAATACACCACGGAGATTACGGGGGAAATACACACAATAAGAGGCTTCGAAAATTGAAGCCATCCTGGATATGAAACAACTATAAGAAATTGACTCACAAAAAGAGGAATACGAAGGAAAGTAAAAGGGAAAAAGCCAAAATATATATTTCTGATTGCCAAACGAGGCATAAGCCAAAAAGTGAGGGAAATGTTCAAAAATGCAACCAATGGTTTTTGAACCCATGACCAAAACCAATGAAGCACTTAAGTCCCAAAAAATTATCACTTGGGCTACCAACCATTTTCTGATATATATTACATGTGATATATATATATATATGTAGTAAATAATTTTCCTCCACCTCCCAAATTGAAAAATGAAATTCCATGCAGCTAAGTTACTATATAATATGTGTGTATATATATATATATATATATACACACACACACTATACATTGCGTGAAGGCAGTGGGCTATCCAGAAATCAAACCCTTGAGTGTGTGTTGTAGTGTGTGTGTGTATACAAGAGTTTGTAAGTCCATTGTGTGTGTATGAGTGTGTGTGTGTGTGTTATGGTGTGTGATGAGTGCGCGAAAGTGTACTTTAAATACCTTATTATTATATTAAAATGCTAAAATGTGACCCTATTATTAGAGCATAAGGTTTAATATTCTTAATTTATTTATATTTAATTTTATGACATATTTTCTGTTTAAGTGAGTTGATTAATATATTTATTGAATTAGGGAAGCATTGAAGGTAAAAGAAGAGATATGGAGTATATTGTGTAATTTTCAGTTTTTAGGCAGATTCACTCTATGGAGCTTCAACTGAGGTTTGGATGGCGTTAAAGTTTCAGAATGAGAAAATAGTCTTCATGAAGTCTTTAGAGCACGTCTTTAGATTTTCAGAAAGGTGTGGTTTGCAAAAATCCGAGTTCGTTTGGACCTCCAAACATTGTTTCAAAGTCAGGCCTGGAAAGCTGGATTCCTGTCCGACCAGCAAAATTCAAGGGGTCATAACTTGAGATTCCAAAGTCCAAATCAGGTGATTTAAAAGCCTAAAATTATCTACACATCCAGAGCTACAACTTCCATGAAGAACCCGAATCAAGATTCAGTCGTTATTTAATAGAAAAAGGGACTTAAATATTGCGGCTGCTGGCTGTGCGCGGGAAAGAAAAAAAAAGAATTGAAAGAAGAAAAAGGAAAAAAAATACAAAAGAAAAAAAAGAATAAAAAAGAAAAAAAAAATAAAGTTTGAAAAGTCAAAGAAGTGGAAACAAGGAAAGAGAGAAAAAGGAAGCAAAAGGTGGCTGACGTAAAGGGGAGGAAAACTAAAAGAAAGAAAAGGAAGAAAGGTGCGTTGGGCCTGGCTGAAGTTGTGCGGCGCGTAGGAACGCAAGCCCAGAAGCTTGCGCCGAGGGCTTAATGCGCTGTGAGGTTTCAAAGGTTTAAAAGAACAGGTCCGTACGGCAGAAAAGATCACTGTGCGGCGCAGGAGGTCCTGGGCAGCGGCTGCCCGGGCGTAATCAGAACAGAGCCGCTGGATGCTTCGGGTTTATTTTTTCATGAGGTTTATGTTGTCCGTCGTGTTTATGGGTAACTAAATTTTTAATTAGGGTTAGGGATGAACTTGCACAATAGATAGTACATTTAATTTATTTTTGATTCATGTGCTGAATTTTTATTTTTTAAAACTCTTTGTTTTATTATTCTCAATTTATTGTTGTCAAATAATTACAGAGTTTATTCCGTTGTAAATTCAGTCATGCTTTTTCTATTGAATGGATTAATTTTTTTGATTATTTTTGGATCAGTTGATTATTTATATTTATTTAATTCTTTGCTGCAATATTGCTCCCTAGGTATATGTCGTCGTTGGGTTTTCTTAATGTGGATAACAATTTGCGTGATTTAAAAGTGTTGAATGATTTTTCAAAGGTTACATATGGTTTAATTTTGGTTTAAAATTCTATATCTTCCGATTGGGATATTTCGAATTAAATTCTCAATTGAGTTATCAGTGAATTAAAAATAATTAAAATATCGGCTATGTGCAAGGGATTCTCGACGCTCTACTATTCATTAAATTGAGTATTTTCTTCCATTAATCACTTTGTTTAAATAGTAATTTACATTTTAAATCACTTTTTATTTTCTCATTAATTATTTAATATTTTTTTTAGTTTCGGAAATTCTTTCTATTATTCTTTTAATTTTATCTCCATGTGGAATCGACACCCCAAAACTGCACTACAACTGCCGCGTTATTCTTTGGGCTTAATGAGTGTGTACGTACGGCTAAAAGAGAGAGAAGAAATGTCATGACCCGAAACCTACCCTATGTGGATCCCGAATCGCGACCGCCGCCCTTCGGCCAAGACTTTAGGGCAAGGTGAAACATAGCAACAGTATCGGACAGCAGTGCGACCCGTGGTTACGGAAGCGTGAAAAAACTTTTTCTTTTCTTTTCTTATTTAAAAATTATGCACGTCCGTCCGGTACTGCCGCTCTTTACATTGCGGTATATATGATTATACATTCAGAGCATAACTACAATTCTAAAGTTTAATACACAATACATATTCATTTGTCTTTCAACTTAACTACATAATATATACATATTGTTTATAACCAAAAACGACTAACTAGTAGTCTGGAGCTTCCCAACAACTGCTAATCCTGCAATGTACTCCCTACGCCCTTCCACAAAATGAGCATAGGTTACGCGCTTCCTTCATCAAGACCACAACTTGCCTCCTATTACCTGAAAAGGGGGTCCGAATAAAATTCAGGTCAGGTAATCTAAGCTTGTGATTAATTCCTGCATTTGTCATGGGGTTTCAACTGGCAGTGGTTTAGCACATGAAAGTTTATAAAATACTCACCACCAATTGCTTGTATATTCAGAATACAGAATATATGCATTCTTCATAAGGGTAGCTTTGAAACATTTAAAGTATTCAAGCTAAACTCACGTTTCTTCAATAGAGTATATGCATTTTAAAATATGCATAATAGAATGAGGGTAAAACCTGCTTCCATCTTTAATAGTATGACTTTAAATGTTAGCTTAAAAACATTTATAGTTATCAAGCTAAATACGCATCTCTTCAAATGGAATATATGCATTTCAAAGCATATAAACGTACATAATAAAATGGGGGTAAAAACCTATTTCCATTTTCAAAAGTGTTTGTCATCTTTTCTCTTTGGTTAGGTGGAATCTGTTTCGAACCAGACTCCCGTTTTACTGCAATGCTACAATAGGAGATTCTCATTGCCTGGGGGATTAGATCCTTCTACCGGGCATTTCAACGGTTGAATCCTGAAGGATTTCAACCTCACATGGGGTGCTTATGCACATTTGGATGCCTTTTTAACGAGCATCGAAATACTGCTTCTTCAATAAATGCTTTTCGAAAATATTTACAATATGACTTCTTCAAACATATGCATTTATAGCATTTGAAATATGACTTCTTCGATAGATGCTTTATGAGCATTTAAAATATGACTTCTGAACAAGAAACTTCAGAATAGGTAGACATTTCAACTACTTTTAGAGAAGACAGTAATAGAAATTATTCATTGAGCATGTCATAACAAGATTTATAAGAGCAAAATCTTTAAAACATGAATCATGAGATATTGAATTTAATACTCAATACTTCAAATCTTTTGGAATTTAAAACATCTTTAAATCCGTGGAGTTAAATCGCCACTTCAAATACAGGGTTACTGGCCTTATACTCCAAGCTTGGCGTTTACTGCGACGCCTTCCCTTTCCCTTTTGTAGTTCCTAGAATAATTCATAATAGTTTGTCAACTTCATAATCTCATTAAATATCTCTTACTGATGCTTCTTAAATACTATTTTCTCTTCTGGTAGTGTAATTAAAGTATAAAGTTTGATTTTATCACTTTACGTACTTACGTGTCCTCTTTTTTTGTACTTCATTTCATAATACGGACCCTTCCGTTGAATCCGAAATGTCGAAGAAAGTCGGTTTAGGCTTTCGTAAGATTTAATTCGGACCTTTATATGAAAAAGGGCTAAATGGTCATTTACCTATTTGCATGTCATATTTTCTGTACTTCGTTTCGTGTCGTGGACCTCACCATTGGACTCAGAAGGTCCGAGATAGTAAGAATACACTAATAGCTTGTTAATTTTGGACAAGGGATATTTTGGTCATTTTACCCCTTTACGTGTCTTTATTTTTCGGGACTCGTCTCTTAAAACGGACCCTGCCATTGGGTTCGAAATGTCCAAAATAGTAAAATGCACTATTGGTTTGCTTTATTTGGACTTCGTTTGCCCTATTTAGGGCTAGGGACATTTTTGAAATATTTCTTATTTAATATTATTAATTTATTGTAAATTTTATTTCGGTTGGGCCTTTGTATAATTCCTCAGGAATTCTGGGGTCAAAATTGAATTTTGAACTCTTCCGGTCTGAACCAATGGGTTCAGTTTTAATTTTACTGAACCGGTCCGGTTCTCATTAAACCAACCGACTTAATCCGGTTCACACGTAATGATGACGTCATGATGACGTCAGCCTTTTAAATTTCAACCTAACTCAAAACGGCATCGGTTTATTTATTCGGTGGCAAGTCTCGTCGCTTGACACATGTCCCGCGTTAACTCGGGTGACTCGATTCCACAGTGAGTCAACCCGTCATCTTCCCCTCCGCCATTACCAGCGTTGCCCTAATTTTTGAATCTTAATAGCTTCAATTTTGAGCCAATTTATTCAGCTAAATTCTTCTGTTTTCACATTAATCCATCTCTGAATCTTTGTTCAAGAGTTTGGCATCCATTTGGAAATCTTGAAACTCGTTCATGCGTTCGGTTTTGAAGTTTGATAGCCGAATGAATAATTTCATAATACATCCTCATTTCGTCACTATTTTTTATGAGATTTGGCCCTATGTGATCCTTATGACATGGGGATTAAATCCCCATTCTCAAAACCGAGCTTAGAAGTGTAAAACCAAAATTGGGTTTCACGACTTAAACCTACGACTAACGTTTTAGGTTTCATTTCTTGAGATTTTGGATCGCGTTCTATCAGTTTTAAGGTCCTAGAACAGTCTAATTTAGGATCCTATAACCAAAATTTGAATTATCAAAGGTCGACTCAGACCTGTATCAGAGTTTCTGATTTTTTCCTGTTCACTTATGACTTGATTTTCTCACTCAATTATCCATAGTTTCCTATCATTTCCTGTGTAATTTAAAGCTTAAATTATGCAAAATAAAATCCTACTTTGCATGCTTTAAATTCAAAACAAACTAAACAGAGTTCGACCAAAGATTCACCTGTTTTTTGTCAATGCTGCCCCAGTTTTCTTCCTCCTTCTCACTTTATCTCTATGCAATTTCCTCTCCCTTTACACGTTTTATTTTTTTCATTCCAGCCGACCTTATGGAGTCGGTGGGTTGCCATGTGTTGGTTTTACCCCTTGCATGGAGAACAACTCACCAAGCAGCCAGTTCCCTCTCATCATTTCCTTTCACATGGAAATCACCTAGAGCAAACATGGAGAGCAGTGCCTACAGCCGTAGGTAACCACTACTTCTCTTTCTTCACTTTCTAATTGCTTCTAGTCTTCTTCAATTTAATTTTTATTGTTTCTCATTTGTTTGTCCATATGTATATGTATATTAATATACATGGACAGCCGTATACACACACACACACAATTCCTACTTTAGGTTTTTTATATATATGTATATATATTTAATTAAATTATGTATGTAATATCCCAACCCGGGATACGTCACGTATACCGAGGTAGGTCGGTTAAAATATGTAACTTGAACGGTAAGATATGTATATCATAGTATTTCATGGAAATGAATGACTGAAAACTGTAAATGATTGAAATGTATAACCCGTGCTGGGCAACACCCGGGCACCTCGGGACATCGCATCGTAAAGCGTGCACGCATGTATTTCCATGCATGCCCATGTTTCACGGACACATAGTATACCAAAAATCAGTGTATACATACGTGCCCAGAGTTTAGTATATACGTATATGTATGGGCATATAGGTATGTATAAAATATGTATAATTATGAGTTTATACATGTATAGATATATATAATGTATTATACCATATATATATGTGTATATTTAATGAAAGGAAAAAGGGGAAAGAAAAGAAAATGGGCAAAAGGCTGTTACCAGCCGTGCAAATGTGTGTGAGTGGGTGAAGATATATATATATATATATATGTATCAAGAGGTGTGTGTACGGTTGTATGTGTGTGTGTAAGAAGTTGAGTGTATAACACTCAATAGAGAGTGGTAGTGGCAGAAAGTGGGTGTTGGAGTGTGTAGGGAGATCTCAGGGCATGGTCAGGTCTGAGTAGAGAGAGAGAGAGAGAGAGAGAGAGAGAGAGAAAAAAAAAAAACTTGTTATATGCATGTGATCTCTCACTCTCGAGAGAAAAGGAAATCAAAGGAAAGATCAGGAACTAAAAGGGAGAGGGAAGCAGAATGAGAAAGAGAAAAGGTTAGAAAGAGAAACGGGTCACATAAAAAGAGAAGAAATTTAGAGAGAGAAAGTGAAAATCAGTGGAGAAACCGAGAGCTTGGAGGAAGGAGAAACAGCAACTAGGCAGGTATATTCTGACTGAACCTATGTCCTTTTGTGTTTTAAATTAAATCAGTTGTGTTGGACTTGCTAAGGTATAGAAAAAAATTAAAGAAATGAAAGTGCCGCACATGGTCAACAATGGCAGATTTGGGTAGGTCCATTTGATCGCGATTTTACGACTTAAAATGGGTAGCCAAGTTCATTAGGAACCCAACGGAATTTGAACCATCTAAATCGGTCGAGAAATGGCCAGTTAATGGCCAATTATCCGTCCACCGGTGTTACGCCAGAAAGTTGTGGGTATCGGAAAAAACTGCAACAAATCGAACCCAAATTAGTTTAAATGAGTTGTCAAGATTATAAGGAACAATTTGGTTCAAAAATTGGGAACTTTGGACGTAGAAACCGTGTAAAACAGTGAGAGGAAACCGACATTCCGGTGACCGGAATTGGGGGGATGACCGGAGAAGGAGATCGAAAAAACGAGGGGGGGCCATTTTGGGTTAAACCGAACCGGCCGGCTCACTTAAATGTTGGACCGGTTCAGAGGTTGAGCCAACGAACCCACTGGTTCAGGCCGGAACTCTTAAAAATCACGAACCGACCCCAGAAGTTTTGAGTATTTACGTTTGAACCCCAAACAGTAAAACTTATTAAATAATATTTTAAGAAATTACGAAAATACCCAAGTCCTAAACTAAAACAAACGAAGTCCAAACGAGACGCATGAATGGTCAATTTTTATTATCTCGGACATTCTAAGATCAATTGTCACGACCCGAAACCCACCCTATGCGGATTACCGGATCGCAACCGCTGCCCCGAGACCCGAAGGCCTCGGGACAAGGCTCATACATAAGCAACAATATCAGACAGCGATGCGACCTGTGGTTGCGGAAGCGTGAAAAACTTTTTTTTTTCTTTTCTTTTAGAATAAAACATCTGCCGCATATCCGTCTGATACTGCCGCTCTTCATAGCGGTACACATAAATATAATAATCAGAGCATAATAATATTAACTAAGGATTTTTGCATAGTACATATCCAAATGCCCCTCGGGCTTAAGTACATAATTGTCCAAAAATTTTCATTACAAACGTTTGACTGATAATGGGTCCTACTACTACCAAAATATCTCCAAGGACCTATTGGAGTTGCCATTCATTGCTCCCCAAATTGAGCAAGTGTCTAACCTTGATCATCACCTGAAAAATGTTAGGGAGTGGGGTGAGCTTCGAAAAGCCCAATGAGTAATTCCTACCTCTGTCATGGGTTTTCAATTGGTAGAGGTTTCGTACATGAGAGCTTATAAAATACTCAACTACTAATTGGTCGTATACTTGAACATAGAGAACATGCATTTTTAAAATATGTAGCTTTGAAACATTCATGGTATTCAAGCTAGAACGTATATTTCCATAAAAGAGTATGTGTATTTCAGAACATGTAACTTAAAATCATGTAAGCATGCATAGTGAAAATGGGGGGTAAAACCTGCTTCCATTTCCAAAATCGTTTGTCATATTCTCTCTCTAATTAGGTGGAATCTGTTTCGAACCAGACTCCCATTTTACGTATACGTGGAGATATCTCATTTTCCTGGGGGATTAGATCCTGCTACCGAGCATTTCACATGATAGATCCGCAGGGTTCATGTCACGACCCGAAACCCACCCTCTGCGGATTACCGGATCGCGATCGCCGCCCCGAGACCTGAAGGCCCCGAGACAAGGCTCGCATCTACAGCAGTATCGAATAGATGTGCTACACATGGTTGCGGAAGTGTGAAAAACTTTTTTCTTTTCTTTTCTCATTTTTAAATTATGCACATCTGTCCGATACTGCTGTTCCATACTTAACATACATGGTTACACATTCAGAGTATAACTAAAACTTAAAGACTTCATACATCGATACAATACATATTCAGCTGCCCTGAGGGCTTATTACATATTCTTACTTGTCCATTAATACAAAACATACTGCTAATGTATATAGGTTCTTCAAGAAAAACTACTTAAACATATCTTTCCAAAAACAGCCAGACTCATCGTCAATGTCCTTAAGGCCCTGTCGCTGTATCACCTGAAAGGGGGGTCCGAACAAAGTCCGGGTAAGCTAATCTAAGCTTGTGAGCAATTCCAGTGTTCGTCATGGGGTTTTCAATTAGCAGTGGTTTTTAGTGGATAAGAGTTGTAAAACATTCACTGCCAATTACTTATACAATTTAGAATACAAAGTACATGCATCCTTAAAACAGATAGCTTTGAAACATTTAAAGTATTCAAGCTAAACTCGTACTTCGATAAATAGAGTATATAACTCAAAAATATGCATTTCAAATACCTTGGAAACATTTAAGATATCCAAGCAGAACTCATACTTCATCAGATAAATATATAACTTAATCACATAATATGTATTTGAAAATAAGGGTAAAACCTGCTTTCATTTCCAAAATCACTTGTCATCTTTTCTCTTTAATTAGTTGGAATCTGTTTCAAACCAGACTCCCATTTTACTGCCAATACTGCCGATCTCATTTGCCTGGGGGATTAGATCCTGCTACCCGGCATTTACTGTTGAACCCCGACGGATTTCAACATCACATAGGGTGGTACTTAGTTCCATTTATCTTGTAAAACATTTATCACACAACTTCTTCAATAGATACTTTCATGAATAATTAAAAACATGAAATGTATAATTTCTACAATAGGACTTCAAATACTTGTAACTATCAAATTCAGGATATTTAACATAATTTGGCATTTAAAACTTTAGACATGCTGAAATATGTTTTAAGAAAACTATGATAAATACCAATCACTGAGCATGTCATAATAGAGTTATAAAACAGTACAATTAAAAGCTGAATCATGTAAATACTGAATTTGAAACTTCAAATACTTCACATCTTTGAACTTAAAGCTTTTTCAAATCCATGGAGTTAAATCTCCAATTCAAACACAGGGTTACTCACCTTGATTCTTTAGGGTTAGTGCTAAAATGCGCTTTCCCACTTTCCTTGTAGTTCCTAAGAACAATTCATAAACACCTCGTCAACTTCACATTCATTGTAATATCATCTCGATATTCCTTAACTTATGCTTAAACCGTATTAGATCCTAAAACGATTTCACAATTTCATAGGTACTTAATTTAACTCGTACTTGTAACCTATGACATAATTTAACGTGTTAGAAATTGAATTTATTTCAATTTATATTCTTCTGGGAGTTCCATTAACTTTAATTTAAAGTTATTTATTTGACATGTTTACGTGTCGTGTCTTTTCGTATTTCGTTTCTCGTACTTGCCTTAGTATTAGTACTTTGGCATCATTTCAGTTCATAGTCATCTAACAGATGCTATTCATCAAATTTTATGTCTTTTTATTTTAGACATTTCTTTTGGTCGAATAGACTCTACCATTGAGTCCGGAGTGTCGAAGAAAGTCGGTTTAGGCTTTTCTAACATTAAATTCGGACTGTTATATGTAAAAGGGCAAAATGGTCATTTATCGTTTTACGTGTCATATTCTTCTGTACTTCGTTTCGTAATTCGGACTCCATTATTGAGTCCGGGACGTCAAAGAAAGTTAATTTAGACCTTTTCTGATCTCATTTCGGCTTTAGGGGTACCAGGGGTATTTTGGTCTTTTTACCCCTTTACGTGTCTTTATTTTTCGGGACTCCATTTCATGTTGTGGACCTCACCATTGGACTCAGAAGGTCCAAGATAGTAAGAATACACTAATAACTTGTAAAGTTTGGGTCAGGGGTATTTTGGTCATTTTGACATTTTTTAGGGGTCTCAAATTTTTCGGGACCTCATCTCATGTCATGAACCTCACCAATGGGCTCAGGGGGTCCAAGATAGTAAGGTTACATATATAACTTGTAATTTTTGGACAACGGGCCATTTCGGAGTAATTAATTTAATTAATTTAATTAATTAAATTAATTTGATTAGGTGTAATATATATATATATATTATTTTGCACTTAATATGACAGGTTGAATAGGATGGCACGCTGACCAGCGTGCCATCTCCCTCCCCATACCATGCACGTTCGAAACTCAGTAGGTGCAGTTGCACCTTTTATTTTTTCGGATTTAATTAACTTTAATATATATATATATATATATCATGTTCGTACATGGACACACGCACACGCGTGGCCGAGTGGAAAAGAACGCGTGGGGCGCGTGAGGTCAGGGGTTCGAACCCCACCAACCGCAGTTTCCTCCCTTTTTCCTTTAAAACTTAACCGTATATATATATATATACATACCTAAGGCCCAAAACGACGTCGCCTCATTAATGCGGTGGCAAGCCCAGAGGCTGCCACCCGTCCCGAGTCCACCCACCGTTTTAAACGGTTCACGAGTCGACTCGGTCGTCTTCCCCATTTCGAACGACCTGAAAACCCTACTCCCGATTTCCTTTTTCTTCTATTTCGTGCAGTTTGGATCCATGGATCCTTACTGTTTTTGTCCCAAAACGTTCCTAAGGGATAAATGATTCGATTGGCATTCGTTTTGGAGTTTAAAACTCCTTCATATGTTCGGTTTTGGTTTGGATAATCCAAACTGCCATTTCGGTCGTTCATGCTTATTTCTTAACCAAACTTCATGGGATTTTGTTTGTTATGATCCCCTCTTCATGGGGATTCATATATCGTTCTTAAATATTGGTTTAAAATGAGTTTTAAGGGGTTGGGGTGCAAAACCCGTAACCTGCAACTTGCGTTTGGTGGCCATTTGTTGAGCTCCAAGGTCGCGTACATAGGTTTTTAAGACACCCTTGGTGTCTAGTTGGGGCTCCAAAAATCCAAACGTGATTTAGTCACCACGGTTTCAGACCTGCCTGAGCAAGGTCCATCCATGGCCGTAACTTGTGGGTCGTGTAATCTTAGGTGTTTTTAAGTTAAATTTTCATGCTTGTTGTGATTAGAATGTGTTCTAGACATCATATATATCAAATGGAAGCTTTAAATCAGTTTGTATGTAGAGAAATTCTAGAGAGAGAATTTTGACAGTTTTGAACATTCCCACCTTTTTGGTTGGGGTTTTCCTCCTTTTCTCTCTGATTTCTTTCCTCTTCTTCTCCTTCAGTTCCCTTATTTTGGTTTCTTTCGTGAGAGATCAACATGCATTGCATGTTTGGATTTTAAAGCAAGGTAGCCGACCTCTCTCTCTCTTCATGTTCTCTCTCTCTCTACAGCTATCTCTCTCTCTCTCTACATTCTGAATTCTAGCCCTACACAGCTCTCACATCTCATTAATTTTTACTTTTTCTCTTTTCTACTTTACATTAATTTCTTGTAAGATATTTTGTATACATATATACATATAATACAATACACACACTCACACATGAGAACACACACACTATGTTGCCGACACACACTCACACACTCATACCTTTTCACTTTTTTACTTTTTAACATTTTCATATTTCATTCCTTTAATATATATGTATATATTTATATATTTAATTAATACACATATATATCCTTTTTCCATAATTAATTAATTAATTTAATAATTAATTAATTATATATCTATATATAATTTCTTTCCCTCGTAATACGTGCCATGTGACCCGGTATCCCGGGTCGGGATATTACAGTTCAGTACGACCCTACTCACTACCTATGTGATGATGCACATGATAGGTCCGTTGAGTTCCGTACAACTCACAACACTACCTATGTGCTTATTATTTATCTTGCAAAACATTTGTCATATGACTTTTATATAAAAGCCTTTTATGAGTATTTAAAACGTGTGACGTATAAATCTTGCAGTGATGCTTCAATACTTGCAGTAATCAAATTTAGAATGTTTGAGGAAATCAGACATGCTAACTATTTTGAAAGGAAACATTTACGGATATGATATGTAAATAATCGTGAAGCATGTCATGGCAGAATATTTAAGAAAACAGAAATCATGAATACTGAATTTGATATATCAATGCTGTAAATATTTTGAACTTAAAAACATCCGTTGAAATCCGTGGAGTTAAAGCCTCCACTTCAAATGCAAGATTACTCACCTCGGTCCTTTAGGGTTAGCTCTACAGAGGCGCCTTCCCTTTACCTTTCTCTTTCCTTAGCCTATCAAGATTTATGAAGATTCCATAAATTTCATATATGCTAAATCAACTTCATAACTCACTAAGTGTAGACTGTGAGAAGCCTAAATGCTTATACCGATCTGACTTATAGCTGTATTATAGATCTAGTAACTTATGTACTTAATGATAATAATATTACCTGCGACGCCATTCGACTAAGGTTTCCGTGTTCTCTCTTTCCTTTTCCAATTTCCTTTTTTCCTCCTTCTTTTTCTTAGCTTCTGCCACCATTGCCTTGGTGGGTGATTTGAAAATGAAGGGGCTCACCGAGACGACTTCTGTCGCCTTGGCTATCCTGACGAACCTGTCGATCACTCTCTGACGATGCAACAGTTCTTGCATGAAGGCCTGTTGTTTTGGGTCCTTAGCCCTTTGGGCCTTAGTCATGATCGTGTACTTTGGTCGTTGTTCTTCCATAATTATCACCTAAGATCAATTTATGAGTTAGAAATTCTATTTTAAGGTTGATGTGTTGTCGTGTCTTTTTCGTAATTCACGTCCTCGTATACGCCGTAGATTAGTACGTTGGCATTACCTCAATTTATAGTCATTTGACAGATTCTATTCATCAAATTTTATGTCTTTTATTTTAGACATTTCTTTTGGTCGAATAGACTCTACCATTGAGTCCGGAGCGTCGAAGAAAGTCAGTTTAGGCTTTCTTAGAATTCAATTCGGCTTAGGACATGTTAGGGGTATTTTGGTAATTTATACTTTAACGTGTCTAAATTTTTTAGAGTCTCGCCTCGTGAAACGGACCCTACCATTGGCTTCAGAATGTTTTAAATAGTTAGAATCCACTATTTAATTATTTTATTTGGACTTCGTTTGACTTATTTATAGGGCAGGGGCATTTTGGTCATTTTGACATTTTTAGGGGTCTTTAATTTTTCGGGACCTCATCTCATGTTGTGGACCTCACCAATGGACTCAGGAGGTCCGAGATAGTAAGACTACATATATAACTCATCTCATTTGGACACCGGGCCATTTTGGAGTATTTAATTTAATTAATTTCATTTAATTAAATTAAATTATAAATGTAGTATATATATTTTTAAAGGGGAATAAGTGACAGGTTGAATAGGGTGGCACGCTGGCCAGCGTGTCACCTCCCTCCCCATATGCCCGAGTTCGAGTCCCACCAGGTGCAAAATGCACCTTTTATTTTTCTGATTTATTTTATATATATTATATATATAAATACTGCCCCATATGTGACACGCGCATGCGTGGCCGAGTGGAAGGGACGGGCGCGTGGGCACGTGAGGTCAGGGGTTCGAACCCCACTGACCGAGATTCCCCCCCTTTCTTTTAAAACCTTAACCGTATACATATATATATATATATATACCTAAGCCCTGAACGACGTCGCCCCACTAATTCGGTGGCAAGCCCAGAGGCTGCCACGCATCCGAGTCGACTCGGTCAAAGCTTTTAAAACCGAGTTGACTCACTGTCACCTTCTTCATTCGACCCCTACTGTTGCCCTAATTCCTGCGTTTCATTTTTTTCTATTTCGTGGATTTTGGCCGATTATTTTCTTACTGTTTCTTCTCCAAAATGTTTCTAAAACATCATGGAGTGTTTTGGCATTCATTTGAGGGATCGAAAGGGTCTCATTAGCTCGGTTGAAGGTTGGATAATCCGAACTGTAAATCGTTGGTTCATGCTCATTTCTTCATCATTTTTAGTGAGGTTGGGCTTATTTTGATCCCCTCTTCATGAGGATTCAATTCCCATTCATACTTGTTGATTTAGATGAGAGTTTAAAGGTTTGGGTTCCAAACCCCTAACCTCCTACTCGGTTGTTGGGGGTCAGTTTTTGAGTTTTTTGATCGCGTAGTAGGGTTCTTAGAACCCTCATGGCCTCAGTTTGAAGTCTTGATAAGCCAAAATGGAATTGGTAAACGTGGGTTCAGACCTGCTTGAGCAAGGTCCATCCATGGCTGCCTTGTGTACGGCTGATGTTTCTAAGGTGTTTTAAGTTCAATTAATCATGCCTAGTTCATGTATATTCATCCTAACCATCATATATACTAAATTAAAGGCTAAAACAGATTCATACATATAGAAATTCTAGAGAGAGAAATTCAAGTGTTTTGTGGGTTTACCTTGTTCCAAACTGTTTCTCTCTCCTTTGCTCCTTGCTTCCCACTTCTGAATGTCCTAGAAACTCCTTCAATCTCTCCCTCACTCTCGGATGGTTGTGTTTGTGTGAGTACAAGCACCATGCATACTTGTATAAAGAAAGGTGAATCATGGCAAATCTGATTGCCCTTCCACTTCTGAGTGGCCGGTTGTGTGTGTGTGTGGTGTTTGACTTACATATATATATATATGTATATATATACATGGTTCAACCCTAATACCCTTGGATAATACACACACCTCTCTTGACACACACTCACCTTTGTACACTTTGGACAATAGCATGCCCTCTTATCCCATATATAATATACATACATTTCATATTTTAACATACATGCATGCATGCATACACACACTCATATATATATATATATATTCATGTATAATTATATATATATATATATATATTTAAGGTTATAATCATTTATATAGTATATATATATATATATATATATATATATATATATTTGCATTTAATTATATATATTAGTTGTTACAATAATATTTAAAATAATTAATTACTTTAAAAATTAATTATTTTCTTAAATGTATCATCTTGGTACTAATCTTCGTATCCTCGTAATACGTGTCAAATTCTCATACTCGTATCAACAATCGGTAGTTGACGTGAAAATATAATTATCACAGAATCAACATGTTGGTGATTGCAACGAAAGTGATGTACAGTCGTCTTGACTTTTCAGGACATTTACTTAAAAGTTCGCGCATCGGGGTTGACACCGACCTCGTTACTAAAGGCGTCGATTTCTAATTTTAACACAACAGCTTAATAGTCCCTAATTCGGGTCGGGATATTACATCA
Organism: Nyssa sinensis; assembly: GCA_008638375.1. NCBI lineage: Eukaryota > Viridiplantae > Streptophyta > Magnoliopsida > Cornales > Nyssaceae > Nyssa > Nyssa sinensis. The sequence goes on from CM018046.1 coordinate 32,622,362, forward strand.
ATGGTAGGGTCTATTTCACGATACGGGATCCCGAAAAAAATAAATACACATAAAAGTGCAAAATGATTATTTTGCCCTTTTGGTACAAATGTCCAAATGGAATTCCTCGAAAGCCTAAACCGACTTTCTTCGGCATTCCGGACTCAATGGTAAAGTCTAAATTATTATTTGAGATACTTATGATAGAAAAGCATAAAATTTGATGAATAGAATTTATTCTAAAACGTATTCACTGATATATAGGGAACTCGAAAGGCAAGGGTACACTCACGGATTTCTGATATAGGACTGCATTAGAGGTAAGTGGATCACTTTCTCTTCCATGTGATGTTTCTAAAGCCAAGTTTATTCCTTACTGCCAAACTTGTACTCTTGAAAGTACTTCATGTTATTGCTATCCACAATATGATATTGTTCTATCTTGTGGACATTGATTGACTGTTGTATCATTGTTATCATGTTGAACCATGCCTTGAAAGGCATACTGTTATGCTTTCATTGAATCTATGATATTCCATTTTATACTTCTATGGAATCACGAATGATCATGATATGTTATGAATACCGGATTTGTGCTCAGTCACAACATCCATCCGATGCTTTCTGTATTGACTGGAGACCTAAGGGTCAAGTCCATGAATGGACAGGTGGCAGGAATGAATTCCTCGAAGGCTTTCCACCGGCAATTGACTGGCATGATCACTGGAATTTCATTGCATTTCCACTGGCATTTCATTCGCATTTTCACTGGCATGTTACAGAATAAAAGCATCTCTTATGACTGACAGAACTTGATTGTTGAATGGCACTATCCCTTATGATTCTTCAAGTCTCGAGGGACTTGCATCGATTGGTTTGATTGTGATCGGTTCATTGTGGCAGTACTTCATTGTTGTTATATTATCATTGAATTTCTTCATATTGATATTACACTAAATACTTCTGATTGTGTATTGTGATTACTGTTCATTGGCCCTCGTGGCAATTATTTTCATTGGCCCTCGTGGCAATTGTTTCCATTGGCCCTCGTGGCAATTGTTTCCATTGGCTATCACAGCATCTTATTCTTATGATTGGCTATCATAATCTTATTCATGGATTCATTGATCATCGATACCAGTGTTGGAGATCTGCATTTATTTACTGAGCTTTGTAGCTCATTCCACCCCACTTACCCCCATTTCAGGTGATGACGCTGCGAGACCCCAGTAGGAGTATGAGAGCGTAGAGGGACATTTTGAAGTACTGTACCAGTCTATGTTAGTTCTCCCATGTATTCACCACCCCCGGGTGCTGGTTACGTTTAGTTCTCATTTTGTCTTATGTAGAACTATGTCATGTATTTAATAGACTTCCGCTGTTTAAATTATTAAAAGACTTCCGCTGGATGGATTACTATAATTAATAAAGACTTCCACTATTCATTGTTTAATATTTTTAGTACATTGCATATTAGTACTATGATACAGGAATGGAAAAAGTAGGGACGGCCTTCGGGTCGGCCCCGCGACACGAGATCCGCATAGGGTGGGTTTCGGGTCGTGACAATGTACATACATGCATACATATTGGATTCACATGTATATTTATATACATGACACACCCTCCATGTTATTGAAATGTGTGTTTAAGATATTAAATTTAATTAAAATAATTATTTAATTAATTAACTAATTATTTTCTTGAATGTGAAAATCTTAACACCAATTTTTTTTCTTAACCTCGTAATATGTACCATATGACTAGGCATCCCGGGTTGGGATATTACAAGAAGAAGAAGAAGAAGGGAAGCAATGAGGAAGAAAAATGGCTGGAATAAGAGAGAGAAACCAAAGAGAGAGAGAGAGAGAGGTAAAAATTTTCTCTCTCTAGGAAATCTTTTGTTTTTGAACTTATTTATTGATTTATCTTGCATGTATTGGATTATTATGCTAACTGGATATAAAAGGGGGAGGAATGCACAAAAATTTGCGAAGAATGGCAATGTTTGGGGTTAAAAATAGAGAGTGATAGTTTTAGAGAGAGAGTATTATGAACAAGTTTGGGGGGTTTTATTGGGTTTTAGGAATGGGAATTTGTCCCATATGGTTTCAGAAACCTTTGGGAGAAAAAATGGGCTCAAAACAGCACCCATAGCTCCACAAAATAGAAAAAAACCAACTTCACCAGAAAAACGATTTGTTGCCGAAGCAGCCCTATAACTGCCTATTCCGATGGTCCAACTTAAGTGAAACTAGATTTTGATGTTAGAAAAGGAACCCTCACAAAAAAAATGGTTTAAACCACGTTGAAAATGGTTAGAAAAGTCACCGACGGGAGGTCGCCGGCGACAGAGGTGATGCCAGAACCCTAGCCGGACTTTTGGGGACGATGACTGTTCATAGGTCAGGTCATGGACCGGGTATCGGGTCGGGCCTTGATCGAAATACAAAACGGATTATTAAAACTACGTTGCTTTGGTTAAATTGGATTAAAAAAATAAAAAAAGTAATAAGGCTGACGTCAGCATGATGTATTGGACTGCTGAACCGGCCAGTTCAACGCATAAAGGGGTGGTTCACTTAAAATTTTAAATAAACCCACTGGTTTATTTTCAATATTTTCCAAATTTTCATTTAGACCCCTAAGAACTTCTAAAATCTAAAATTAGCCCCAGAACTTTCAAATATTCACGAAATAACCACCAATAGTTTAGTAAATTATAAAATGAGCCAGAGATTAAATAAATATTTAATTTAAACCCCTTTTAAATAAACAAGATATTACTAAAATAAATGAATGGTGTATTTTGTTACGACCCGAAACCCACCCTATGCAGATCTCGTGTCGTGGAGCCGACCCAATGGCCGTCCCTACTTTTTTCATTCTTAGCATCAATGACAACAATAAACAATGTAACATAATCAATAAAGTGTGGAAGCCTTATTACAAACATCATTCAAAGTCTGAAAATAAAACCGACAATAACCTAAACATAAACCACTTTTAAGTGGTGAGTACATGGGAGAGACTATATCATTCTATTGTGCTCCTCAACTGTCTCCCTACGCTCTTGGCCCCTTACTGTGGTTTTGTAGCATTCTCACCTGAAAAATATAATGAATGGGATGAGCTAACAAAGCTCAGTAAGTAAAAGCCTATGTCACGCCCCGGATTTCCATAAACTCAAGGCACGAGTTAACAAAAATTAAAAGAAATGAAATGAAATGACAATTTAGTAAACTTTAATTGAAATATCCTTTGTCCTCCTTCAAATTTTTCCCCAAGGTTAAAATTAAACAGTTGCTATCCCACTTTAACTCAAAACGGTCCCCAAATGTCGCCTAAGTCCTTGTCTCAATTAATGTTCCAATTAATTTAAGTCATATTCAAAATTGGTCCTTAAAACAGTCTTAAATCATTTCCCAAATATTTTCCTAAAATGATGTCTCAAATGGCCCCAAAAATATTCTAAGACAGGTCCATAAATGAGCCAAGAAACCCACCAAATATCGTCTAAGGAAGAGGGCCTAACACAGCCCATATTAGTGGCCCAACATGGCCCAAAAAGGTCACTAAAACAGTCCATAATAGGGGCCAAACATGGCCGAAAATAATGTCCAAATAGGGATCAAAAGGTGTCCCAAAAATGGTTGAAAAAGGTAGCCAAAAAGGTGGCGTAAGGTGGCGGGACAACAGGTGGGCAACAGGGCTGTCGCGCGGCACGAGCGCGAGCGCACGGGGCGGCTGGCAGGCAGGGCACGGGTGCAGGGCGCGCAGGCACGCGCGCACGGGCTGTGGCGGCTGGGGCTGGTTCCTACACAGTTCGAGTTACTGTAGCACAGAGAGCTAAAATCTGATTTTTTTTCTTTCAGGTTTACTATTCATGGCTGCGAGTTAATTTTTTCCATTTCCGATTTTTTTTTCCAAGTCTTTCAAGCCCACTTTTTCCCATTTATAACCCACTTCTTCAAGACTTCTAAACCCTCATTTTGGGCATTTATCTCACCTAGTTACAAGGTGTTTTTCACACTCTTTTAATACTTTAATTTTCTAAAAAATTTGACCTAGCTTCCTTTATTTGCTAAGTGTTTTTCCCACCTAAATTTTCACAAAATTCACATGCATTGTTAAGGAAACAACCCACCCTCACCCAGTGGCCACAACTCCATGCATCCATTATATTTCCAATACATCAATTTAATATACATTCAAATAGAATTATTATACATTCATCACAAAATGGCCCAAGGCCTAATGTTCACAATTTACATAAGTGTAAATACAACAAGTTGGGCTCATGCCCACACATTCAAAACATGCCCCCAAGGTCAAATCTTCCACAAAATCCATTTCCTTCCTTTTTCTTCAACACTCAAGGAAGTCTCAAGCAGTTGGTGCCTTATCTGAAATATAATGTCCCACGAATGGGTCAGCTCAACTGCTGGTATGATAACTCACTAATACTAGCAACAAATTTAGGATGTGGCATGTGCAAGTATACATTTTCAAGCCATACTTTCCCCTCCCGTTGTTCAATGCAATGCAAATATACTATGCGTGACTCACACATGCAAACTCTATGTCACCTATGTCTCGCTTCACGGTTCTTCCCCGTTGGCATTCAAGTACCAATATATGTCTCGCTTTACGGTTCGGACCCCGTAGGCATGCGAGTACCTAATGGCCAATTTTGAGTTTTTCACCACAGGATCTACACCCTCATAATGCATAGCACCTCGTGCTCAACTCACACCATGTTTCCAAGGAATCACATTATGCCAAGATGCCATGATTTCATCATGCAAGTTCAATGTGACAAATGATCAAACACATGGTGTCCCTTTTCCAGTCATGCATTCCTTCCCACTCAATTCATGATTTTAAACTTCCAAAACACCCTTTACATAACATATACCATGACTACACACATCAATACACATTCAAACTACAATTCCACAATTCTATCAATTGACAAAGATCATAGTAAACTTCACAAGAACACCAAAATTTCATAAGGTACTAACACATCACATAATCAATTTTCTTCCAAGATAGCAAGTGAACATCAACTTAATTACACATCAAAATATAACAATCCAATTCAAAGACAAAATACACCTTCCACATAGCAACAAAACATCAAATAACCAAAGAACACATAAGCCCCAAATTTTACCAACTCTAAGCTCTTCAAAGTAACACCTCCCAGATAACTTCCTAGCATGAAATAAACATCTAAAGCAGCTCAATCAACATGTAACAAGGTAAGAAAAACTAAACCTATTCCTAGCTTAGCAAGAAACCATACCTAAATCAGTTTTTCTTAAAGAGAGAAGGCTGTACTTTCTGGATGTCTAAACTGTTTGGTGAGTATATAGTACTTGTTTAGCTGAACACTTTCTCAGAAGGAAGGTCGGCCAAATTCTCCCTTGAAATGTGTGTTCCGACAGCTTAAAAATGTGAAATTTTAGGGCTTTTCTCTCCCTCTCTCTATATGGACCAGATTTCTGAAATTTCAGAGTGTTTATGTGATAATTATGGACTAGATGAGCTGTATTTATATTGGGGAATCAAAGGGGCAAGGGCAAATGACCGTTTTGCCCTTAATGAGGCCATGAACCCCGTTACTGTACAGCTCATTCCTAAATGCTTCAAATTGAAATTATGTTTTATCCAATGTTCATAAAATTATTTTAAATGAAAATTCTTAGAAGAAAACATTTTCATTTGAGGTCGGCTTAGGTCCATTCCACCTGGGTCACCCGGGTGCCCTTTCTGTCCAATTCTGGAAACCGTTTCCGTTTTAGCTAATTTTCATATAGCGGATACCTCATATTATTCTAAGAAATTTACTCTTTTATGACACACTCTAATTATGTCTCTAAGTGGGTCGTTCGATGAAAACAGTGCAAAAAAAACGTTTTACCGGTAAAACCGGCAAAACTGTGCATGCGAAATGTCCTACCAGCAAAATGAAAAATTTGCCCTCATTTTTCGAATCTCTACAGCCTATCTCAAATACGGGTTAGGGATTACAAAGGAAAACAAGAATTCAAGGTAACATGATAGCCAATTATGACAACGATTGCAGTTACAGTAAAATGCTACAAGGCTAATGAACAGTAAAGTCCAATAACAAGTGTGAGTAGTAGTGTAACATAGATATGGATAAAACACAATAATCACAATAAACATGAATACTGCCACAATAAAATGGTCGCAATCAAGTACAATTAATGAAAAAATGGTCAATGCATATAAAATACCCTCATAACTCCATATGTAAAAACACCCCCATCACCATATGTTCGATCACGGAATCGACCCGTAAGTCCCATCAATCAGCCCGTAGATCCAGTCAATCGACCCGAAGGTCCAGTCAATCGATAAAAACACCTCCATCACCATTTGTCTATTCAGAGTCTCAACATTCAATTACAAATCAAGATTCTATCGTGTATAAGGTATAAAATAAGACGACATGCATTTAATGATAGACATTAGTACAATGAATCAAATCATGAGATATCAGTCAATAGGCCTCCACTAAATAGGACAATACCAATGGTGAGAACAATAACAGGAGATACATACATGAGTACAAGTTTTGGCAGTAATAAAAAGATCGTGGCTTGGAAAACCATGTATAAGAGATAGGAATCCACTTACCTTATCAATGTCCTAGTATCCCGTGACTTTCTCCTTTCCTTTTGACTTGCCTATACATCAATAAACACGTTTCAGCTTTCATTTCATTTATCAAATTTATGCCTCGTTACTCTAAATATCTCTTTTACTAATTTTATGCTCTTACGGTTTCTGATTTGAACTTAATTTACCCAAGGGAAAAATGGCCATTTACGTATCTCTATTTTTTGGGTTCTATTTTCACAACTTGGACTTCATCGTTGAGTCTAGTAGGTTCAAAATAATAAAAATCTATTATTTACTTAACTCAATCGGAGTCCGTTTGACTCACCTTTAACGTAGGGGCATTTTGGTCATTTTTGTGTTTTATGGGTATTTTATTTTTCGAGATTCCATCTTGTGAAACAGACCTCACTATTAAATCCAGAAGGTCCAAAATAGTAAATTTTCATTATTCATTCAACTAATTTACGCGTTAGAATTTAATTCGAATTTATTTAAGTTCTTTAATTATTTAATTTACTTAATTGTGTCTAATATATATATATATATATATATATTATTTGAAGCAAAATAAACCGCATATGCCTCAGTGGCACAGTGGTCCATCGTTCCCATTCCTTCCCCTTGGTCACTGGTTCAAATCATAGAGCATGCAACTTTTTTTTTTCTTTTTTTCTTTTTTGTACACTTATAAGCCAACCATTGGATAGTTTCTCCTTTACAACCAAACACCCCCCAAACTCAAATTTAAAAATTGACCCATAAAGTAACAGTGTTGGGCAGCCCTCTGAATGAGTGGGTCGTTCAAACCCGACCCAGTTTGGCCCAAAATCAAGAACAAAAACATTCAGCTGTGCAACACCCTCCCACACACAATTGATCATCTTCTCCGTCAACGGCGACTCACCGACGACGGATTTTCTTGCGTTTGTTAGTGGGGTTCATACCTATAGGTCATGGGCAACCCAAATCTACCATCGGTTTTTTGATCGGAGTGCCTGATCTCCCCCAAAACAGGAAAAATTGCAGCTCCACTAGAGCTGTGCGATTTTTCGGCCAGCCTTTTTCTCCTCCATTTTCCCACCTTTTTCTCTACTATTTTGGCCCATTTCTCCTCCCATTCAATTTCTGCACCTTTTAGGAATAATCCCCCATTGTTTAAACCAAGTTAAACACATTAAAATTACTCAACCCAGTTTTGATTCCATTCCCTGTAAATTTCATTTTCTTACTCATTTGTGAATCATTTCTCTTGATTCAAAGTGCAATATAAACCCAATTCCATGCTTAATAAAATACTAACATCAATTTATCATTCATGCTTCTAAAAATTTAAAATGGAAAGCTAATGTTCTCATTTTTTTCCTGTTGCACGCCCTTGGGTTCGGTTCCTCTTCCTCTGTTTTTCCTCTCTTCTCTTCCACTGACCCACCTTCTGCTTCTTCCGTTATTGCTTCTTCTTTTCTTTTTCTTTTTTTTTCCTTCCTGCTTTGGTGTGCCACACCACCCTTGCGCCACTTCCTTCACCTCTATTTTTTTTTTCCTTTTGTTGCTTTTTCTCCTTTTTTCTTTCTTCAGTTTTAACACATGCATAGCATGCTTCCACTTTAAAAACTGCCCCCCTCTTTACTTCTCTCTCTCTCTCTCTCTCTCTCTCTCTCTCTCTCTCTCTCTCTCTCTCTCTCTCTCCTTTAGCCATTTCATTTCCTGCACCAATCACTCCCTCATCCGTTTTCTTCTTTTTTTTTTTTTTTTTTCAATTACATGTTGTAACTAATGCACATATACCTTCACATTTATATAGTTATATATGTATACCTATATATAGACACATATATACCCATTTCCATTTTATTAGTCACTTGCTATTTCCTTTTATTTTTCTTTTTATTTCCTTTTTATTTTATCTATTTATTTGAACCTTTATAATTTATTAAATTTATTCTTATTTTACTTTTTTTTCTTTTTGTTTCATTTTTATTTGCATTTTATTTTTCTTTCAATATTCATTCATGGCTTACCCGGGCATCACCCGTTATTGTCCATATATTCGAAACCATTAAATTTCCAAATTTGGCTCAAGGTATTACATTCTACCTCCCTTAAAATGAGTTTTGTCCTCAAAACTCGGATGTTTATAATCTAAGAGACTCTATTATCTCATCATGCCAATTTCATCAGCTTCATAATCCCCTTATTAATCTGTCTCTTAGACTTATCGTTGGTATTAAGACGTCTTATTCTCAAGCGAGAAGATTTCTTTTTGTGTATTGATCTTTCTTTACTTACGACCATTTTCGTACTTCCCTTCAGTATTTTTAGTGTCATATTCCCCTTTGATTTTCAATAAACATCTTTTGGTTCGTGTTGGGACAGTTTACTCATTTTCTCTTTGCATTACCACTTTTATTCCCTACACGGTGACTTTCCATTTGTGATTTCTCAATCAGATGTTCATTCTTTACTGGTTTATCAATCCTCTTTTCATTTCATTTTGTATTATTCTTTGACATTCCTGCCTTTGTTTTCAAATTTGTGCTTATCCTTTTATGATTTTGATAGATTGACGAGATCAGTTCCTCCATTTTTTTCACATTATAGGCGATTGCTTCTTACAATTGCTCTTTTCACAAGTTTTGATTCCTCATCCCTTCATAGATAAAGGTATGGTACATATACTTAGAAAATTTTAGGATAGTCTTTTACCCCAGTCATTAATTCTTCCTACAACAGTCTACTTCGAAAGTGTTCTTAACAGTGTTATCATTTTTGGTTTACCTTGAATTGTCCACATCATTCAATCAGTTTAAATCTCAAAGTCTTATGGCTTGTTAGTTTTTAACCATTCTTTTGGTTTCACTTACCTTTGCTCAGAAAGGTTGTTCAATTGTCTTATGCTCATCATTATGTTCAGTTTTTCACCCTATGTTACATTTTTCTCCCCAATCGTTGTTCAACGTTTACAAATTTGTTCTGTCAATAATTTATTCAACCGTATAGGGAGTTCTTTGTACATTTTGTGACTTCATATCATATGTCAGGGTTGTTCACATCAATTAGTCGTCCCATCATTTTATCGTTACATTTGGCATAATTATGTCAAGTTTTTCCCACTATGGAATTTCTCAACTTCCTTAGTTTCACAGATGTAGTTATTCTTACTTTCTACCTCAATCTTAATTATTTTTGTAGCTGAAAGAACTACGTATCACTTTAGTACAGTCATTGCCCTCACCAGTTTCCTAAACATTATGCCCTAATTTCTGTCTCTTTAGTTGCTAGGTCACGTAAATCCTCAAAAATCATTCAGCGTTATCAATCTCAAGAAAGTACAACCCATAATTAGGTCTTATTGTTATCTAGGTCAATAAGATCCATTGAATTTTTCCAAATGATCATTCATCACGTGTCAATCTCCTTTTAGAACCATCACATTTCATAATGTTCATTTGATAATCTCGTTCAATCAGTATCTGCCTCTAATGATCCATTTATCTTTATCCTATATGACTCACTTAAGAATCCTCATATTTTTTATATATCATTAATCCATCTGTAGTCTCAAACTCCTCACGTTACTATTCATTAAGTCTTTCTTAGATCATCTCTCATATAGATTTATTGTTAAATTCACTGACTTTCTAAGATTCCACAATCCTAACTCTATTCCACCTTATATCTTCCAAAAGAGCATTAATCGTTGTCCTTATTCAAATGATAGTTTCCCCCCACTTCATTGATCTATTCACAGTTTAATAACTTAAGAGTCGTCAACCTCGACATTGATACAATTCTTCCCAAGAATCCCTAACCTTTGCCCTTAAACATACTACTTTCTCCCAATAGTCACCAATCATTTGATCATTTTAATCATCCAAGAACATCAAAGTCTGTCATAGCATAGTCTATCCCAAAGGCCATTAACCTTAGTATTTAATCAAGCGATCATCGTTAAATCATTGGATTCTTAGTTCTTTAAGGTATCTAATCGGTTAAAAATACTGTGTACTTATGTTCTATACTTCACATGCTCTATGTATATCTTTCATGAATAATGATTTCCTCGTAGTGCCTCAAAATCACATATCATCTAAATTTCCTGGTTCTCTAAATGGTTTGCTACCAGTTCAGTCTTTACGATCATTTAGATCACATTGATCCCTAACAGTTACTCAAGATCATTTATCATTTGCTTCATTTAACTTGATGAGGTATGGACTTCACTCAGATCACACCTTATCTTAGATCACAAGATTCATAAACTTCTTCCTAATATTCATTCATCATGTGTCAACCTCTATCCAAAATTATCACATTTCGTAAGATCAATTCTAACAATCTAGCTCATTTAGTAACTATCTTCAAGACTCTATTCATCTCTACTCTCTCAGGGTCTACCTATGACTTGCTCAAGAATTTCCATATTTCTAGTACACTATTAAGTTATTTAGAGTATCAACTCCTCTTGTAATCATCCATTAAGTTTCCTTTAGGCTATCTCTCCTTCAAGCCTTGTTCATTTATCCATAATATTTTTTGAAATCTTCTCAAGTATTTTCAGTTTCGTTCCTCGAAAATCCTCATCATTTCTCTTTAAACATACTACTATCCCATACATGTCACTATTTACTTAATCATCCCAATTGTGATACCCTGACCCCAATTCTGACACGTAAACCGAGATAGGTCGAGTCGAGTAGTGTAGTACCAGTTATAACCGAACATGAGTTTCGAATAAAATAGAATAATTTCAATTAAGTCCAAAGAGTCAAATAATAATACCGAGCTTTGACCAAGCAATGAACAAAGTATCAAAAATAAATTGAGACCAAAAACAAACCAAGAATAATATATCCCAAAATATACCCGAAGCATCGCAATGAATAATATACAGTAATAGGCACGTAGTTCGAGACGAACAGTGAGAGTCACCAATAGAGCCGTTACGATATTTAAATGTACGAGAAGCAGTTACAAGAAATCCTGAGTACCTAGTAGTATTGTACAATAAAACCCGAGCAGGATGGAGAATCGTGTACGTAGGCCAATACATGCCTCGATATACATGCACAATACATTTTAATAAATACAAGAATATATATATATATATTTATATATAAAAATATATACAAGTATATATATACGGTTATGTATGTACATGTATTATATAAATATATGTATTAGTATAAATGGATATATATATATATAAGCATGCAAAGAAGCAGCAAGTAGGAAAGAGAAAAGAAAAAAAAAAGAAAAAGAATAGAAAAGGTGTGTGCAGCGTGTGTTGTATATGTGGTGTGTGTTTAAAGTGAAATGAAGAAGCAGGAAAAAGAAAAATAGAACAGAAAGAAAAAGTAAGAAAGAAAAGTCAAGAAAGGGGGCATGTGGGCAACATTACAGCAGGAGAAAAAGGGAAAAGAGAGAAAGAGAGAGAGAGAGAGAGAGAGAGAGAGAGAAGGCGGTGCAACAGGGAAATTTATATATAAATATATGTGTGTTTGTGCAGTGGGGGAACAGAGGGGCGGTGCAGGAGAAGAATTGAAAAAAAATGAGAAAAGAGAGAGGGAAAGGGAGCAGCAGCTGCAATGCTCCAACAGCAGTCGCATCAGCAATAGAATCAAGTGGTGCAGGTGGAAAAATGGCACCGGATGGATTGGAGGACCTGATGGGTTGCTGTGATAAATTGGAGCAGCAGGTGTTAGATATATATATGTACGTGTAGCGTGCAGGGAGAGATGAAGTGTAAAGGAAAAAAAGTGACATAGTTGAGGGCAGTGCTGTGCATACATTGTTACGTAGCAGAAGCGGTGAAGGGTCTTGGAGCTAAATTGATATTAGGTTGTTGTTGGGTGTCGTAGAAGCAAAGTCATTGGAGGCTTGGGGTTTGAATTAATTGTCTAAGCAGTAGACCAAGTGGGAAGATAACATGGTGGAATTGGAGAATTATGTGCGTGGTTGAGCAGTTCAGTCGTGAGAAACCATTCAACCAGGCAGCAGACTTAGGGGAAATGAAGAGTGAGAAAATAGAGGAAATGAAGGAGTAGTATAGCTTTGAAATCCTTTTGGAAGATCTATCCGGTAGAGGTGATGACAGTGGGTCTGGTTGGGATTTTTGTGTTTGGCATGGAGGTGTTTGGCAGCCAAGGGAGTGACTGCCGGCTAGTGGCATCCTAATTAGGTGGGAACTCTATGAGAGTGAAGGAAATCGATCTTTTGGAAAAGATACTTTCTAGTAACTTGCTTGGGGGGTCTAATGACTTTTCAAGTGGAGAAACTATTTTAAAGTTAGTAGATGATTTTGGTTTTGCTCTGATATCCAGTCAGGGGGATAAATACCAAGACTTACACTCACGGTTGCTGCTATGGCTAGCAAAGCTGGAAATGAACAACTGCACTTGATGAAGAAAACTTAGAAAATGCCGCATATATCTAGTGATTCTAGAAGTTACTCTACAATAGGGGTTCAGGCAGATACGTAGGACCTTAGTATTCAAATGTTAATTGAAGTTTGAGAGATATGATGTTGTGTGATTGTGGCCCCAGTATCTAAAATTCAGTAACTGCTATTAGTGGAGGGAATTTGTGTAAGCTGCAGTTGCCATGATAGTCAACTGTCCAGGTGGTGGTTCTAGCTGGGCTTTAGTGGTGGCCTAGGTGGAAAGCTACCCAGTTGGAGGCCAGAGCAAGACATGATTGGGGGCTTGTGACACTTGACTGCAACCAGACAAAGGTTAGACTTAATTATTATTCGTTATTTCAAATTAGAATAGAACCTTGTGAAATTATAATTGTACCCAGATTTTATGGTTCATTGTGAATTGACCCAAAGTAATAAAATAATATCTAATTTAAAAAGGGAAATTACTAAAATGACCCTAAGTCAAAAAGGAGTCAAACGAACTTCGATTAAAATAAAAGAATAGTAATTTTTTGTTAGTTTGAGCATTCCAAACTCAACCATAGAGTCTGATTTACAAAAAGAGGTCCCGAGAAGTAAGAACCCGTAAAAGTGCAAAATGACCAGTTTGCCCTTTTTAGTATAAAAGTCCGAAGTGGATTCGGCGAAAGCCTAAACCAACTTTGTTCAACGTTCCGGATTCAATAGTAGAGTCTATTTAAGTAAAAGAGATATCAATAGTAAAGAGACATAAAATTTGATGAATAGCATGAATTATATAGATTTATATAGACTGAGATGAGTTTCTTGAAGCTTAGGAACACCAAGAGAAAATGAGAAGGCGGTTTGACCTTCTAGATAGATACAAAAAAAGGGAAGTAAAATCCGATCTCTCCATGTGTTACATTCCAAGCCATGTCAATAGTTCTTCTATATATATTGCCTATTGTACTCTATTCATACATACCAATGTTTATTGAGCCAAATTGATATTGCCCTATCATGTGGGAGACAGTTATCGATTTCTATATATATCTCGATCATGATTCTACACTTGTGCACAGATTCTTTTATGTACACTTGTAACTAGGGTCGTAAGGGCCAGACAGTTTTATTCGAAGCAGTCTAGTAACCATGGTTTAGCTAACTATCGTTACGTCAGATTGCCTAGAACTAGTTATGATTCCACTATACTCTTCATGGAAGATAGCAAGATCCTGATATATTATTAGTGTCGGATTTGTGCTTAGTCGCATTTCCATCTGATGTTATTTATGACCTTCGGGTCTAGGTTCTGAATGAAACATTTACCCATTGCTATGCGAGGCATGGGACGTGGAGTTACAATGTACACAGAGCAGTATTATTCAACGAGTCCTATGGAACTGAATACGAGCTCAAGGGGATTTCCAGGCCCCACGAGAGCATCTCAGTTTTAGTTGATATCACTATCCTTTATTGTTGATATTCATAGCTTGATCATATTATATTGTTATTGAATGATCATGAGATTTTACAGCTTTCAGTTAAGTGCTTACATTTCATACTTGATATAGCTCATGACTGTAGCAGTATGACATTGTTAGCATAGCAGATTCATTTCCTTATCATTTAATTTCCATCATTTGATATTGAGTTATATATTCATTGACTGGCTAGCACTTTTTTTTATATACACCTGTACACATGGCAGAGCAAAGGATAACTTACTGAGTTTTCATAGCTCAGAATAGATACTACTTTTTGACTATTTTGGGCACAGAGATCGATGACAAACAATAGAGCCTGATAGCTAGAGGTGGACATTACTTTTGAAGTTGCAAGTGTAATACTTAGTACAGACAGTCTTATAGCTCTCCCATGTTATCCACGTCTTGGGGATGAACAGTTGTGTTAAGAAATTTTGTATTCCACATTTTGAGAACCTATATATATTACATGAAGCTAGTATTACTGATTACATGTTAGTATTTATTGTTTAAGTCTTCCGTTATTTAGTTGTTACAAGTTAGTATTACTGATTGTGTAGCAAGTTGAGACAGTCCCAGTTCGGCACCCAGAGTCGGGCTGGGGCACTCGCGATTCAAGATCCGCACAGGGTGGGTCTCGGGTCGTGACAGCTTGGTATCAGAGCATTAGGTTTAAATGATTAGGCTCAATTGGTATCAAAGACTTGGTATCAGAATAGCCTAGATCATAAGTGTTTCATAGGAGATAAGACTAAGGTACTAGTATTATAAATATCCAAGTAGAGTCAGTCAATAGATAGATTCTAACATGATAGATAGACTATTATACAAATTTTGACCGTGATCTTTTACAGCGAGTAATTTTGGGAGATGATCAGGCTACTGTACTAGTAGTCGCAGGTATTTTTCTAGTTAGTTATGACATAACCGCATGTGAGCTTTATGTAATGATTATGCCTTTCGCATTCACTACTAGATTGATTTAGAAATTGAACTACTAGTTGAACATAGAAACAAAACCCCTAGGTTATATGTTAACTGTTCAAATTCTACCAAGAGAATGATCAATGAGGGATATTATGCATGAAACAAGTAGAGTACGCAACATAGATATACGAGTATTAGATCGACATATTATTATCTCGTAGAATTTTAAAGGCATTGATGAGTTAAGTGCTTAAATGATTTGATAAATTTCAAAGAGCAATAGCAGATTTAAATGCAAAGATTTATAATCTTTAGAATGAACTACATACTGTTATCGATATAAATGATTACTTGATAAACGAGATGGAATGAATAGCGATTCTTGGAAGAGTCATTATCAATGAATGTATTACATTAGGGAAAATCATTAGTAAGGAATGATATACATAGAGTATATGAGGTACAGATCATAAGTGTACAATTATTTGTTGATCTGAGGAAGAAATTGATGATTTGAAAGCAATTAAACGATTTGTGACTACTAGAATATGGAAACAAGTTAAGAGACTAAAGGTTAACTAGTTATGGGAAAGAAATTATATGTTATGATAGAAGTTGGTGATTCTTGAACAACTAAGGTGATCAAGTAGATAGTGATCCTTAAGAATAGTAGTGTACTTAAATATAATTGATGAGAATTCTTGAGATTTTGGCACTGAAAATACTGAAGGAGGTTTCGATAAATGATATGACAGATAAATGAGGTTTAAATAAGAGATAGTAGTTATACTTAAGAAAACTTGGAAGGAATCATAGTGATATTGAAATTAGTAATCTTTGATGATTATTCTATCTGATGGAAGCATGTACTTGATATCTATTGAGTTACAGTTTGATGATTGTTCTATATTAAGGGGACTATTGAGAATTGAATTACTATATCTAGACTATGGACTTGATGTTTATGGTTAGATGATTGTCCTATATTGTGAGAATTAGAAAGAGTTGAATTACGTTCCATAATAAACGAGGAAAATGGTTAGTTCACATTGAATGATAGAAGGTAACATAGAGTTGGAAAATGTGACGGTCTGAAAAGCAGTGAATTTGACAGGAATATCTAAATAGAATGGTAATACCTTGGAAAAGTAGTAGAATTAATAGTGACATCTAGATATAGTAGTAATACCTTGAAAGGCGATAAGTGACAAGTACAGTTAATTAGAATACTTATACACTGAAGGGCAATGAATGTAGCAAGAAATCAAAATGAGAGATAGTCTGAAGGGAACTTAAATAGGTAAGTATAAGGGGAGTTGATATCCTAAATAAATTGATGACGTACCAGAAATGTGAAAAGTCTTGAGTAGGTTATAAATAGACCCTGATAAGGTAAAAGATTAATAGAGTTTCGAAGACATTTACTAAATGAGTGAGACTATTAGAAGTTGACATTATAAAAGGCAAATAATTCTGAGAAAGAGGCTAATATATAATTAATAAGTGTTAGAAAATATTTGAGAAATCTTAGAAAATGATCCAAGTAGTAGATTTGATATGAACAAAGGATAGTACTCTGTCAAGCTAAGTGAAAATAAGTAATAAACAATCTTGAGTAACTTTTAGGGATTAATGTAATCTAAATGATAGTAAAAGGACTGGAAGTGTAGTGAATCATTTAGAGAATGCATGAAATAAAATGATATATGGAATCGCAGAACCCACTACAAGAATGCTTACAAGTATAGAAGAAAGTAAAGATTCGTGAACAGTAAGGAATTATGAGCTGTATTGATTTTAGAAAGCTTAAACCATTTGACTGAATCTTAGATAATGACAGGGAACCTAATAGGGATTGGCAATAGTTACAGAGGCCTTAGATGGGAAGTACCTTCCTCAGGAAGTTAGGGATCAGAGAATTTTTGAGTTTTTAGTACTACATCAATGGGAAAAAGGTACCCTTCTAGTTACTTACGATCTGTTTACATTTTATTTTTAGACAGTCGAGTATGTCTCCATCTGTTGCTAACTGAAAGTAGAAAATAAACACCTAGATTATTTGACTCATTGCTTACATGTCCATCAAGGGAACTATCATCGAACCATGTTAAACATAGAACACATGAAATACAGACCAGGGACATAAATATTCTTAAACAGTTGACTTGAGGTCAAGGAACAATTAGTTGAATGGCAAGTCTATTATAAAGGAATGACAATTAGGAACCGGTGTAAACTCTTGAGTTCCGTATGATACTATTGGAATGAAATATACCCCGGATATATATTAGTAGACTTAATAGATAGAGTTTTTAAAACCCTATTTAGGAAATTTCATAATTTTGTTCACCAAATGATGCCCTAAATTTACTAAGAACTGGGAGAACCATAGAAAGGAATTGAGATTCACGTGAGGGTTTTGAAATACTTTTGAAAATTTTTGAAAAATAGAAAAATCATCTGATGTAACTATAAAACTTGATTTGATGTGACTGTAAAACTTGATTCTCAGCAGAAATTTTTTATCCAGTTAATGTAAACATCCGTTCAAGTTATACCATGATGTTAAAGAAACCACTGGAACCACCGGAGTTAGGAATGCTAAGTTTGAGGACAAACTTATTTTAAGGGGGTAAGAATGTGATACCCAAACCTAGATTCTGACATCTAAACTAAGGTAGACCAAGTCGAGTACACATAAACCGAGATAGGTCGAGTCAAGTAGTGTAGTACTAATTGTAACGGAACATGAGTTTCGAATAAAATAGAATAATTCCAATTAAGTCCAAAGAGTCAAATAATAATACCGAACTTTCACCAAGCAATGAACATAGTATCAAAAATAAATCGAGACCAAAAACAAACCAAGAATAATATATCCCAAAATATACCCGAAGCATCGTAATTAATAATATACAATAATGGGCACGTAGTTCGAGATGAATAGTGAGAGTCACCAATAAAGCAATTACAATATTTAAATGTACGAGAAGTAGTTACAAGCAATCCCGAGTACCTAGTAGTACCGTGCAATAAAACTCAAGCGGTACGGAGAATCGTGTACGTAGGCCAGTACATGCCTCGATATACGTGCACAGTGCATTTTAATAAATACAAGAATATATATATATATATGAGAAAATATATATGTATGTATATATAAAAATATATACAAGTATATATATATATACGGTTATGTATGTACATATATTATATAAATATATGTATTAGTATAAATGGATATATATTATGTATATATATATAATAAAATGCATATTTATTATATATATATATAAGCATGCAAAGAAGCAGCAAGTAGCAAAGAGAAAAGAAAAAAAAAATAAAAAATAGAAAGGTGTGTGCAGCATGTGCTATATGTGTGGTGCGTGTTTAAAGTGAAATGAAGAAGCAGGGAAAAGAAAAAGTAGGAAAGAAAAGTCAAGAAAGGGGGCATGTGGGTAGCATTACAGTAGGAGAAAAAGGGAGAAAAGAGATAGATAAAAGGCGGTGCAACAGGGAAATTTATATATAAATATATGTGTGTTTGTGTAATGGGGGAATAGAGGGGCGGTGCAGCAGGTGTAGCGGTGTAGGAGAAGAATTTAAAACAAATTGAGAAAAGAGAGAGGGAAAGGGAGTAACGGCTGCAGCGCTTCAGCAGCAACCGCATCAGCAGTAGAATCAAGTGGTGTAGGTGGAAAAATGGCACCGGATAGATTGAAGGACCTGATGGGTTACTGTGATAAATTAGAGTAGCAAGTGTTAGATATATATATATATATATATATATATATATGTGTGTGTGTGTGTGTGTGTGTGTGTGTGTGGGCGTGTAGCGTGCAGGGAGAGATGAAGTGTAGAAGAAGAAAAGCGACATAGTTAAGGGCAATGCTGCGCATACATTGTTGCGCACCAGAAGCGGTGAAGGGTCTTGGAGCTAAATTGATATTGGGTTGCTATTGGGTGCTGTAGAAGTAGAGTCATTGGAGGCTTGGGGTTTGAATTAATTGTCTAAGCAGTAGTCCAAGTGGGAAGACAACATAGTGGAATTGGAGAATTATGTGTGTGGTTAAGCAATTAAGTCCTGAGAAGCCATTCAACCAGGCGGCAGACCTAGGGGAAATGAAAAGTGAGAAAATAGAGGAAATGGAGGAGTTGTATAGCTTTGAAATCATTTTGGAAGATTTATTCGGTAGAGGTGAGGACAGTGGGTCTGGTTGGGAGTTTGTGTTTGGCAGCTAAAGAAGTGACTGCCGACTAGTGGCATCCTAATTAGGTGGGAACTCTATGAGAGTGAAGGAAATTGATCTTTTGGAAAAGATACTTTCTAGTAACTTGGTTGGAGGGTCTAATGACTTTTCAAGTGGAGAAACTATTTTAAAGTCAGCAAATGATTTTGGTTTTGCTCTAATATCTGGTCAAGGGGATAAATACCAAGATTTACACTCACGGTTTGCTGCTATGGTTGGTAAATCTAGAAATGAACAACTACACTTGATGAAGAAAAATTAGAAAATGCCGCATATGTCTAGTGATTCTGGAAGTTACTATACAGCAAGGGTTCAGGCAGATATGTAGGACCTTAGTATTCAGATGTTGATTGAAGTTTGATAGATATGATGTTATGTGATTGTGGCCCTAGTATCTGAAATTTAGTAGCTGGTATTGGTGGAGGGAATTTTTGTAAGCTATAGTTGCCATGATAGTCAACTGTGCAGGTGGTGATTCTGGCTGGGCTTTAGTGGTGGCCTGGGTGCAAAGCTACCCAGTTGGAGGCCAGAGCAAGACATGGTTGGGGGCTTGTGACACTTGACTGTAACTAGACAAAGGTTAGACTTAATTATTGTTAGTTATTTAAAATTAGAATAGAACCTTGTGAAATTATAATTGTACCCAGAATTTATGATTAATTGTGAATTGACCAAAGTAATAAAATAATATCTAATTTAAAAAAGGAAATTACTAAAATGACCCTAAGTAAAACAGAAGTCAAACGGACTCTGATTAAAATAAAAAAATAGTGAATTTTTGTTATTTCGAGCATTCTGAACTTAACCGTGGAGTCTGATTTGCAAAGAAAGGTCCCGAGAAGTAAGAACCCGTTAAAGTTCAATATAACCTTTTTGCCCTTTTTAGTATAGAAGTCCGAAGTGGATTCGGCAAAAGCCTAAACCGACTTTGTTCGACGTTCCGGATTCAATAGTAGAGTCTATTTAAGTAAAAGAGATATCAATAGTAAAGAGACATAAAATTTGATGAATAGCATGAATTATATAGATATATATAGACTGAGATGAGTTTCTTGAAGCTTAAGAACACCAAGAGAAAAGGAGAAGGTAGTTTGACCTTCTAGACAGATACAAAAAAAGGTAAGTAAAATTCGATCTCTACATGTGTTACATTCCAAGCCATGTCAATAGTTCTTGTATATATATTGCCTATTGTACTCTATTCATACATACCAGTGTTTATTGAGCCACATTGATATTGCCCTATCTTGTGGGAGACAGTTATTGATTTCTATATATATCTCGATCATGATTGTACACTTGTGCACAGATTCCTTTATGTACACTTGCACCTAGGGCCGCAAGGGCCAGACAGTTTTATTTGAAACAATCTAGTAACCATGGTTTAGCTAACTATCGTTACGTCAAATTTCCTAGAACCAGTTATGATTCCACTATACTTTTCACAAAAGATAGCATGATCTTGATATATTATTAGTTCCAGATTTGTGCTCAGTTAAATTTCCATCTAATGCTATTTATGACCTTCAGGTCTAGGTTCCGAGTGAAACATTTACCCATTGCTATGTAAGGCATGGGACGTGGAGTTACAGTGTACACAGAGCAGTATTATTCAGCGAGTCCTATGGAACTAAATACGAGCTCAGGGGGATTTTCGGGCCGCACGAGAGCATCTCAGTTTTAGTTGATATTCATAGCTTGATCATGTTATATTGTTATTGAATGATCATGAGATTTTACAGCTTTCAATTGAGTGCTTACATTTCATACTTGATATACCTCATGACTGTAGCAGTATGGCATTGTTAGCATAGCAAATTCATTTACTTATCATTTGACTTCCATCATTTGATATTGAGTTATATATTCATTGACTAGCTAACACTTCTTTTTTACATACACCTGTACAATGGCAGAGCAAAGGACTACTTACTGAGTTTTCATAGCTCAGAACAGATACTACTTTTTTACTATTTCAGGCATAGAGATCGAGAATAGACAGTAGAGCCGATAGCTAGAGATGGACATTACTTTTGAAGTTGTAAGTGTAATACTTAGTATAATCAGTCTTATAGCTCTCCCATGTCATCCACGTCTTGGGGATGAACAGTTGTTAAAGAAAATTTACTTCCCATGGTTTCAGTTCAGTTGAGACAGTCCGATTCGGCGCCAGCGTCGGCTCAAGCTTCACGATTTGAGATCTGCACGGCGTGGGTCTCAAGTCGTGACACCAATTGTTCAAGAATCACCGATTTTCATCATAACATATAGTCCTTTCTCCCGATATATAGTTTTCATTAATAATAAATCTCTCGATAGTTCTTTTTGTTTCATTTTTATTTGTACTTTATTTTTCTTTCGATATTCATTCATGGCTTACCCAGGCAACACCCGTTATTGTCTGTATATTTGAAACCATTAAATTTCCAAATTTGGGTCAGGGTATTACATATTTTGATTATTTCGGACATTCCAAACTCAACGGTGGAGTCCGATTTGTGAAGTTAAGTCCCAAAAAAATTTAGACATGTAAATTATAAAAGACTATATTACCCCTAATAATGCCCAGGGCCAACTTAGTCAAAAAGATAGTCCATTGTTACTATCTCAGACATTTTAGACTCAATAGTGAGGTTTGTGAATCCTAAATAAATCCTAAAAAATACGAACGGACAAACTAGGATAATTCCAAATATGCCCTAATGATCAGTTATGTGAGCAAATAGACCCCGATGACTATAAAATTATGTACCTTAACATTTTGGGACATTCTGGACTCAATGGTGGGATCCGTTTTATAAAATGAAGTCTTAGAACAATAGATACGTGAAATGTCAAAATGATAATTTTACCCTTAGTGTTCCAAAAGCCAGATAAATGTCAATGGGGACATAGTCTGACTATTTTGGGCACTCTGGACTCAACGGTGGAGTCCGTATTAGCAAATGAAGTACCAAAAAATGTGACGCGTGAAAGTGTAAAATTACAAAAATGCCCTAGGCCTAATGTGAGTCGCAAATAAGCTAATTAACATCCACAAAAGTATAAATTTATTACAATCAATATTTTGGACTTAATGATGATGTTCTTTTAAGGAAAATATGTCATGACCCACACCCTACCCTGTGCGGATCAAGGTGCACGACTATTCTTTCTATAACTGTACTATTTGGCGGTGGCCCACAAGCCGTGCCCTCACCTGTGAATTTGATACACTGTAAAAAACTTCACTTTGCATGTCATATCATCATATCAACATCTATCCTTATCAGAGTTTGGTTTTATATGTCTAAAAATAAAAGTATTTATATACAGATCCCAAAAATATACATATACCTATACCTATACCCAAGACCTGGACTCATGGAAGAATTAAAACTACTCTATACTAGTCTATCTCATCGGTATAACCAAAAATGTCCATCGTAATTGCCAAAAAGGACTAACAATAGCGAGTGGAGCAGCTACTCTGTGTGTATGTCTAGTAGTCCCTCAATCTCCTATTGTCTTGAAAAAGATAAGTAATACAAATAGAATGAGCTAACAAAACTCAATAAGTAAAATCCTTTCCTTTATCATGGGTCACGATTAGTCCAAGAAGTAGGCATAAGCAAATACCAATAGAATGTAATATATCAATACATGTTATAACAGAAAACATAATAAAAATCACAATAGCCAGTCAGCAACGTATAAATCGATAGAAATGACCCTAAGGTCCTACAGGCGTATCCCAAGATGAGTACACAAAAAATAAAAATAGGGAATAGCCAAATAATATGCTACTAAAATCAGAAAACATTTATATAGGTATGTCATCACGTCAAATAGCACAACAAGGAGTATTCCAAAGAAAATCTCACAAAGCATATCAAAGATTCGAGGAATATGATCTCAACATTGCACAAACGTATACAACATATCAAAAATTAAAAGTGTGTCATGGAAGAGTTAAAAAGAAGATATCTGTCAGATGCTATCTGTTAGGGCCCGGCATACAATTTCGTGCTTACAGCACAGTGCTTTCAAGTTTTTCGTGTCCTCCAGGACCCAAGTCATACGTCATGCCTCTCATAACTACGTGTCGATCATGCGATGTGACACTCACAAACACTCATAGGTCAATCGTGCGATGTGACACTTACAACCACACGTAGACTATCATCATCTTGTCCTTGAGGACTGAAGTGTGTAATGTGTCAAATACTACCACGGATAAGAATCAGGTGATGTACAGATAATGCACAAATTCATGGAGTAATACTTTTCTCAACAATGTGTGACATGTACTGTTCAGTATCCAAGCATCATCGAAATACACACTAATCATATCAGGATGTTGACATGTAACAACTCAACAAGTCCATAAGATAAAACAATATCAATTATGGAAATCAAAATGTATCAAATAATAGAGTAAAAGGAGGCAACATGAAGAAATAATTGTGACATGGCTAATGGAGGACCACATAACAAAGTTTGGGTTTACTTACCTTCAAAAATGGTTCATTTTTCCCTTTTGATAAGAGTCACGCCTCTTTCTCCTTTCTTTTCGACATTCCTATAAATCAAAAAATACTATTAAGTTATCTACATTTATTTAACCTGATTTATTTACTAATTGCCTATCATTTAGTTTCATATGTCGTATTTTAGCTCATAGGCTTAATTTCCCCATCTTGGTAATGTCATCATATTTATAACGTGTCTTAAAATTAGCCTCATTTTATATATCAATACTTTACAGTGAAATGGACTTCGCCGTTGAGTTCGAAAAGTCAAACAAAATAATTTTAAGCTTTTACAACTTTTCATTTGGCTTTGGGAATCTCTAAGGGCGATATGGTAATTTTATATTTTTATAGCTTAATTTTTTGGGACCTCAGTTCATAAAATGGACCTCACCATTTGGTCTAGAATGTTCGACATAGTTAAAATAGACTATCTTTTATGTTTAATTGGCCCTAGGCATCATTAAGAGAAATATAGTCATTTATAATTTACGTGTCTATATTTTTTGGGACTTAATTTTTCCAATTGGACTCCACCATTGAGTCTAGATTGCCCAAAATTGTAAAAATACACTATTTATTTATTTTATTTGGGCTTTGTTTGACTTATTTAGTGTTCAAGGGTAAAATGGTCATTTTACCTAATTAATAAAATAATTAAATAAATTATTTTATTACTTTATTATTTTTCAAGGGCTTATTTGAATTAATTCTTTAAAATCTAGGCCATAACAGAATTATTGGAAAGTGTTAGGGTCAAATTCGAATTTTAAAAATTCTTGGTTTTTCACTTTTAATTTAAAATAGTGAACCACTTGGTTCAGTTGACCTAACCCTAAAACGGTTCACTATTCCCCTGAACCGACCAGTCTAGGCTTCCTAATGAACTGGAATTAAATATTCTACTAAACCCCTTTATCCACGGTTGGGTTAGCCCCTTATTCAGAATTTTCAATTCCTTATAGTCGCAACCAAATAGCCCCAAAACCAATTTAATATCAATTCATTTCCCACAAAAACGGTGTCGTATCCAGAGACCCGCATGCGTGCTGTCGGGCGGGTCTGACCTGACCCAAACTACCTGATCCGACCCCTCAACTGCATAGTGTCATCTTCCACGTTTCTTTCAGCATTGGCCAAAGTTTTCCGATGAGCTTCCAAACTTCTAAAAAAAAAAATGGAAATGCCCCATTTTTTCCAAGGATTCCATTTTTCTAGACAAAACCATTTTTGGACAACCCGACGGCCATCAAACAGCCACTTTTAGTGGCTGCCTCGACAAGAAGCCATTTTTTGTCGACTTTTTGTTTTGATTTTTCTTCCTATTTCCACACCTATTTTTGACATATTTTATATCAAAACGACTCTAGGGACCTCAATAATTTATTTGGGTTTATTTTCAACTTCAAACAGGACAGTTTTCTTCCACCCAACATTTTTTGCCACCTTTCTCTCTTTACATTTTCTCTCTCATTTCTCCACAAAAAAACATCTCGTTTCTTCCTAAATTCATCATTTTTCCTACTCTTTTAAGCCCTATAGTTCTTTGGGTGTTTAGTTTCAGTTTTCAAAAAAACTAGTAAACACAGTAAGAAAATACAGAGAAGAAAAATCGAAAAAAGGTTTACCTCTTTTCTCCCTTCTTGCCTCTGATGTCTTTTCTTCCTCTTCTTCTTCTCCTTCTCACTCACAACAGCTTTCTCTCTCTCTCTTTCTCTCTCTATATTTTTTGGTGTGGCCGAATGGCTTGTGTGTGTGTGTGTGTGTGTGTGTGTATATATATATATATACAAGCAATTCAGATTTTTCTCCAACTACTCCTTATACTACCCTATCTAGAATCCTCTAGCTCTCTTTCTCATCCAACCACACGTACACACACATATATTTAAATACCTTGGCCAATGCTGCTGCAACAGCACATATATATACATACATATATATATATTATGATTATTTTTGGTTCTAAGTTATTCACTTTATGTGTATATATATATATATATATATCATATATCACAAGTTGGTCGGTAGACAAATGGAATTTTTTTTTTTGGACATAAATGCTTCATTGGTTTTGGTCAAGGGTTCAAAACTCATCCATTGCATTTTTGGCATTTTTTGCTATGTTTTTGCCTTAAGGCTTTGTTTGGCAATTGAAAATACATATTTTGGCTTTTTACCTCTTATCTCTCTTTTTATTTCTCTTTTTGCAAAGCGGTTTCTTTTAGTAGTTTCCTACCCGAGCTAGCCTCGATATTCTAAGCTTCGCATTGTATCTATTTTTCTCGTGGTTCCCGAGGCGTGTTAATTTCATAATTACGATATTCGCATTTTGCTCCAAACGATTAGATTAACATATTATATTTCCAAAAAGTACTATTACACATTTTTACTTCCCTAATCGGGTTGGGGTATGACATCCTCCCCCTTTTAGGGAAGTTTGGTCCCCAAACTTGATAAAGTTCATAATACAAAAAGATAAAGGTACTTAGTACGGATCTCATACTCCCTTTCCCAAGTGGCTTCTTCGATCTGATGATTCCTCCAAAGCATTTTTACCTATGGGATGGTCTTATTTCTCAAAACTTGTTCTCGACAGTCTAGGATCCGCACTAGATGCTCAATATATGCCAAATCCTCCTTGACATCTAGTGGCTCATGCTTGACCACTTGGCTGGGATCGTGTAAGCACTTTCTCAACATTATGTACATGTGCCAACTCTGCTGGTAAGGCAAGTCGATACGCCACCAGTCTGACTTGTCTCATGACCTCAAATGGTCTAATGTAGCGGGGTCCCAGCTTTCCTTTCTTCCTAAACCTCATCATGGCCTTCATGGGTGACATTTTCAAAAACACATAGTCGCCCACCTCAAATTCCAGGTCTCGTCTCTGTACATCGACGTAGCTCTTTTAGCGGCTTGAGTTGCTAGTAGCCGCTACCGAATCAGCTAGATCTTTGTTGTAGTTTGCTCCACTATCTTAGGGCCGTATAACTTCCTCTCGCCTACTTTTGTCCAACACACTAGGGATCGGCACTTCCTACCATATAGTGCCTCATATGGAGCCATACCAATGCTAGACTGATAATTGTTATTGTAAGTGAACTCTACTAGTGGAAGCTGATCCTCCCAGCTTCCCCTAAAGTCCAGAACAAAAAACCTAAACATGTCCTCTAATGTCTAAATTGTCCTCTCGGACTGTCCATTAGTCTCAAGATGGTAGGCTATGCTGAGGCTAAGCTTCGTGCCCATTGCTTTCTGTAAACTTCTCCAAAGTTTGGACACGAACCTTGGATCTTTATTAGACACTAGGACTTTGTGTAGTCGGATTATCTCATGAATGTAGAGTGCTATCAACCGTTCTAGTGTCTGGGTTATCCTAGTCGCAAGGAAATGTGCCATCTTCGTCAATCGATCCACAATAACCCATATCGAATCACTCCTTTGCGGTGTCTTGGGCAACCCCAATACGAAATCCATGGTGACATGCTCCCACTTCCACTCCGGTATTGGGAGTGGCTGCAAAAGTCCACTAGGCCTTTGATACTCGGCCTTGACTTGTTAACATTTAACACACCGAGCTATGTATTCAGCAATCTTTCTTTTCATCCCTGATCACTAATAAGTGCTACAGACGTTGTGGTACATTTTGGTGTTTTCGGGATGCATAGCAAACTTTGAGTGGCGTGCTGCATCAAAGATCTCCCTCCTAATCTCAGGTGGGTCTCATACACATATCTGGTCCTGATAGTACAACATTGCCTCTCGGATAACAAAATCTGAGTTTCTTCCTAACTCAGCTTCTTCACGGAGCTTGGCTAATTTCTCATTATGGATCTGCCGCTCTCTGATCTTGTCCACAATCGTTAGTCTGACTGTGACGTTGGAAAACATTGCTTTAGAACATGGCAGAACCACTTCTATTTCTAGTTCCTCTAACTCCTTCAGTAGCTCCCGCCGCGTGGTTAATAAGCAAGCAAAGTTCCCTTATGACTTTCGGCTGAGAGCATCGGCCACTACATTGGCTTTTCCTGGGTGATACTAGATGTTGAGCTCATAATCTTTAATCAATTCTAGCCATCGACGTTGCCGCATGTTGAGTTCCTTCTGTGTAAATAGATACTTAAGGATTTTGTGATCTGTGAATATCTCACATGTCACCTCGTAAAGATAGTGCCTCTAGATCTTTAACGCAAACACAACGACGACAAGCTCAAGGTCATGGGTGGGGTAGTTCTTTTCATGGGGTTTCAACTGCTGCGAGGCGTAAGCTACTACCCTACCTCTTTTCATTAGGACGTATCACAAGCCTTTGTAGGATACATCGCTATAAATCACAAATCCCTCAGATCCCTCCGGTACTGTCAAAATAGGAGCTGTCACTAGACAGTGCTTAAGTTGCTAAAAACTTTTCTCTTTTTCCTCAGTTCATACAAATGGGACATTCTTCTTTGTCAGTTGGGTAATTGGTGCGGCTATCTTTGAGAAATCCTATACAAATCGTCTGTAGTAGCCAGCTGGTCCCATGAAGCTACAAACCTCCGTGACACTAATTGGTTAGGGCCAATTGACAATAGCCTCTATCTTTCAGGAATCTATAGAGATCCCATCTCTAGTGATCACGTATCCGAGGAATGAGATGCTAGGAAACCAGAACTCACATTTCTTAAGTTTGGCGTACAATTTTTGCACCCTTAGCCTTTGCAAAACTCTCCCCAAATATACTTCATGCTCTTCAGGACTTTTGGAATAAATCAAGATGTCATCAATAATAATGATCACGAAGTTATCTAAGAACGGATTGAAGACCCTATTCATCAAGTCCATGAATGCTGCTGGGGCATTGGTCACCCCAAATGGCATCACAAGGAACTCTTAGTGCCCATATCTGGTCCTGAATGCCGTCTTTTCTATGTCTGCAGGTCTAACTTTCAGTTAATGATACCCTAATCTCAGGTTAATTTTTGAAAAGACCTGCGCCCCCTTTAGTTGATCAAACAAATCATCTACTCTTGGCAGAGGGTACTTATTTTTTCTAGTGACTTTGTTTAGCTCACAATAATTAATACACAATCGCATAGTCCCATCTTTCTTTTTGACAAATAGCACGGGGGCTCCCCACGGCGAGGTGCTGGGTCGTATGAAACCCTTGTCAAGCAACTCATGTAGTTGTGCTTTCAGTTCTTTTAGCTCTATTGGCACCATCTTGTATGGGGTCTTAGACACTGGTGATGTGCCAGGAAATACATCAATAGTGAACTCAATCTCCAGATCAATAGGTAGTCCAGGTAAATCATCTATAAACACGTCGGGAAACTCTCTAACAATGGGTATCTGGTCAAGAGTAGGTTTTGGTGAGCGAGTGTCTAGAATGCTACACAAGAAACCATGGCATCCTTTACGAAGCAATCGCCTTGCCTGGATGGAGGAAACAAAGTAGGGTGGAGAGACCACTCTTGTGCCCTTAAATACTATGCTCGGCTGATCTGGACTCTGGATGAAGACTTTCTTGGCTAAGCAGTCAATAGTAGCGTGATTAGTGGTTAGCCAATCCATGCCGAGTATTACATCAAAGCTGCATATTTCTAGAGGTATCAAATTTGTAACTAACTGATGACCTATAATCTTAATCCCACAAGATTTATGTATCACTGTACCCAACAATGCATCTCCGGAAGGAACCAAAACAGATAACATGTAGCCTAAAGGTTCAGCAATTAAGTTCAATTTTGCGACAACTGTAAGAGACATAAATGAATGGGTGGATCCAGTATCGAATAAAACATGAGTAGGCTAAGAACATATTAGAAGAGTACCTACAATTACAGACATGGTAGCCTGCACATCACCGGGGGTAATAGCAAAGACACTTCCTAGCCATTACTGCTCGGTTCTCGGCCCATTGTTGCGTGGCTGAGATCTACTACTAAGATAGATGCAGTCGGTGCAGAACTAACTGTGGACTTGCTCCCCTTAGGGCAGTCTCTCATATAGTGCCCAGTCTAACCACATATGAAACAAGCATTGATGTCCTTGTAGCATTGCCCCTTGTGAACTCTATGACAGGTAAGGAATTTTAGGATACTTTCATTATTAGTGTTGGCCCTTCTTTAGCTAGGTCCTGCTCTGGAGTTGCGTGATCCACTACCAGACTTGAATATCGATGATCCCTGTCCTTTTCTCCTATTGTTCCCAGACCTCTAATTTCCTCGCCTGCTTGCAAACTCCTCACCGTTCTATTTTATAATCTTGGCAATGGTCACTACCTTATTGTAGGTGGTAAGCTGATGGGGCCGAATTCTATCTTTAATGGCCCATCTGAGATCGCTCTCAAATTTGTGAGTTTTCATGTCCTCGGTGTTCACAACATTCGAGGTAAATCTGGCCAATTTGGTAAACTTGGCCTCGTACTCTTCAACTGACATGCCTCTTTGCTGAAGGACTATGAACTCGGTAATTTTTTTATTTCGGACTTCCCGCAAAAAATACTTCTGATTGAAGATCTCAATGAATCGTTGCCAAACCATATTAGGCTCCCTGGCTTTCTCTAGTAGCCACCATTTGTGCGCAACCCCTTTGAACATATAAGTGGCGTAGGCCACCTTTTGAGTCTTAGTACATGTTAGAATACTAAAGATTTTATCCATTTCTAGCATCCATTCTTCTGTTGTTGAGCCCTTTGAACATATAAGTGGCGTAGGCCACCTTTTGAGTCTTAGTACATGTCAGAATACTGAAGATTTTATCCATTTCTAGCATCCATTCTTCTGCTGTTGAGGATCCTTCTGCGCCATCAAAAGTAGACAACCTCATGTTCTGAAACTGTTTGTACAGGTAGGTCGGATCCCTGTTAGCTCTCTGTCTATCCCCCTGGGCTGCGGGATGATTCTGCCGAGCCGGCTCATTCACTTGAGCATTCATCCTGGGTAGAGCTTCTGCAACACAGTTCAAGATGTGTTCTATTATGTCCAATCACTCTCTATCTGATTTCATAGCTACACTAAGTGTAAGGACCATCTACTGCAAAAAGACAGCATTTAGCAGTCAAGTAAGCATTTAATCATTATAATAGATTCACTTATTACTTGACTCTTAGACTCTATAGGTCTTAACACCCTAGTCCTAATCTCCCATGGACCGCTAAAACCTTGGGCTCTAAACCACGCTCTGTCATGACTCGCGACCCACCCTATGCAGATCGAGGTGGCGAATATTTTTTCTATAACTGTACTATTGGGCAGCGGCCCACAAGCCGTGCCCTCACTTGTGAATTTGATACACTATAAAAAAAATTTTACTTTGCATGTCATATCATCATATCAACATCGATCCTTATCAGAGTTTAGTTTTACTTGTTCAAAACTAAAAGTATTTATATACAGATCCCAAAGGTATACATATACCTATACCTATACCCAAGACCTGGACTCATAGGAGAATTAAGACTACTCTATACTAGTCTATCTCATCGGTATAACCAAAAATGTCCATCGTACTTGCCAAAAAGGACTAATAGTAGCGAGTGGAACAGCTACTCTATGTGTATGTCTGGCAATCCCTCAATCTCCTAATGTCTTGAAAAAGATAAGTAATACAAATGGAATGAGCTAACAAAGCTCAGTAAATAAAATTCCTTCCTCTGTCATGGGTCAATATCAGTCCAACAAGTAGGTATGAGCAAATACCAATAGAATGCAATATATCAATGCATGTCATAACAGAAGACATAATAGAAGTCACAATAGCCAATCACCAATGTATAAATTGATAGAAATGACCCTCAGGTCCTATAGGCGTATCCCAAGATGAGTACACAAAAAACAACAACAAGAAATAGCCAAATAATATGCTGCCAAAATCAAAAAACATTTATATAGGCATATCATCACATGAAATAGCACAACAAGGAGTATTCCAAAGAAAAGCTTACAAAGCATATCAAGGATCCAAGAAATACATTATCAACGATGCACAAACATATACAACATATCGAAAATCAAGAGCATAACATGGAAGAGATAAAAAGAAGCTATCTGTCAGATGTTATCTGTCAAGGCCCGACATACCCTTTCGTGCTTACAGCACAGCGCTTTCAAACTTTTCTTGTCCTCTAGGACCCAAGTTGTATGTCATGCCTCACATGACTATGTGTCAATCGTGCGATGTGACACTCACAACCACGTATAGGTCAATCGTGCGATGTGACACTCACAACCACACGTAGACTATTAGCATCTTGTCCCTAAGGACTAAAGTGTGTAACGTGTCAAATACTACCACGGATAAGAATCAGGTGATGCACAGATAATGCAAAAATTCATAAAGTAATACTTTTCTCAACAATGTGTGACATAAATTGTTCAATATCCAAGCATCATGGAAATATGCACTAATCATATTAGGATGTTGACATATAACAACTCAACAAGTCCACAAGATAGAACAATATCAATTGTGAAAATCAAAACATATCAGATAATAGAGTACAAGGTGGCAGCATGAAGAAATAATTGTGACATGGCTAAGGGAGGACCACATAACAAAGTTCGGGTTTACTTACCTTCAAAAATGGTTCCTTTTTCCCTTTTGAGAAGAGTCACGTCTCCTTCTCCATTCTTTTCGATGTTTCTATAAATCAGTAAATATTATTAAGTTATCGACAATTATTTAACCTGATTTATTTACTAATTTCCTATCATTTAGTTCCATATGCCATATTTTAGCTCATAGGCTTAAATTTTCCCCTCTTGGTAGTGTCGTCGTATTTATAATGTGTTTTAAAATTAGCCTCGTTTTATATATCAATACTTTACATATTTTATTTGGTGAAACGGACTTCATCATTGAGTTCAAAATGTCGAACAAAATATTTTTAGGCTTTTATGGCTTTTCATTTGGCTTCGAGAATCTCTAAGGGCGATATGGTAATTTTATATTTTTATAGCTTAATTTTTTGGGACTTCAATTCATAAAATGGACCTCACCATTTGGTCTAGAATGTCCGACATAATTAAAATAGACTATCTTTTATGTTTAATTGGCCCTCGGTATCATTAAGAGCAATATAGTCATTGACAATTTACGTGTCTATATTTTTTTGTACTTAATTTCATCAATTGGACTCCATCATTGAGTCTAGAATGCTTGAAATAGTAAAAATACACTATTTATTTATTTTATTTAGACTTCATTTGACTTATTTAATGTCCAAGGGTAAAATGGTCATTTTACCCAATTAATAAAATAATAAAATAAATTAATTTATTAATTTATTATTTTCAGGGGCTTATTTGAATTAATTTTTTAAAATCTAGGCCATAACAGAATTATTGAGAAGTGTTGGGGTCAAATTCAAATTTCAAAAAGTCTTGGTTTTTCACTTTTACTTTAAAACAATGAACCACTTGGTTCAGTTGACCTAACCTTAAATCAGTTCACTATTCCCCTTAACCGACCAGTCTAGGCTTTCCAATGAATCGGAATTAAATATTTTACTTAACCCCTTTATCCACGATTGGGTTTGCCCCTTATTCCCAATTTTCAATTCCTTATAGCCGCAACCAGACAGCCCCGAAACATATCACGCCCCGAATTTTCCATGAACCCGAGGAGTGAGTGAAATGAAATAAGAAAAGTAAATGGAAGATAATCTAACAGATTCAATTAGACAGGTATTCATTCTCATCAATACATAATAGGTAAAGTACTGTCAATACACATATTGTTCATGTCATTATGGACTTAAGCTCTTACATCTCAAAAAGTGCCCCAAGGGCCAATTACAATTCCAAGTCCCCTTCCCTTCCTTTTTTTAAGATCTCATCAAGTCTCATGTGGCAGGGGCGTCATCTGTAATATGTTATCCCACGAATGGGTCAGCTCAACTACTGGTATAATATAATGCTAATGCAAGGAACAAAATTAAGGCGTGGCATGTGCAAGTGTACATTTATGTCTACATGTCATTCAATATCACCCATACAATATACTGACAAGATTTAGAATGTACTCATACAAATTTTATACCACCTCCTTGAATTTATTGATGTGATGTTATGAAAATATGCTTGACACACCCATGTAACTCCATGTCGCACCCATATCTCGTTTTCGGAACACATCCGATGGATCCTGAGTACCAACACCCGTTCACGGAACACACCCGTTCACGGAACACATCCGTTGGATTCTGGGCACTAACACCCATTCACGGAACACATCCGTTGGATTCTGGGCACCAACACCTGTTCACGGAACACATCCGTTGGATACTGGGTACCAATTGCTCAACCTACACCATGCTTTCAAAGAATCACACTATGCCAATATGCTTTGATCCCACCATGCAACAATACAATATCAATGAAACATCTTATCCACACAGGAAGCATGCTTTAAAAAATGTATTATACTTAAGCAGTAATTACATTTAAATCATGAAACTCATTCCACATGTATGCATGCTATACAAAATCAATTTAAACACATGCTCGATTCACATATTCACAATCTTAACCATTCTCCAAAAACCTAATCACACACGGCACCAGCACATGAAACAAATCATAACTCCCAAAGGATAACAAAAAACACATAAACACATAACAACAATCAATTCCAGGTTTTGTTTCAAAGCAACCATTTCCTACGTGATTTTTTTAACATCAAAAGACATATGATTCATTCAATCAACATGCAAATCATTCCTAAACTTAATCCTATTCCTTACTTAGAAAAATATCATACCTGATGGGTTTGTCTCAACCCTAAAAAGACGTGCTCGTTGTGTAGCTGAACTAACAGTGATAGTGTAAAAGGTCATATCGCCTTCTCCTTACCTTTCAGCGTCCCTAAAATCATGAAATGTAACTCATTCTATTGCTACTTGAATTATGCTATTCATCAAATTTTATGATTTTATATCATGGGTTCCCATTTTACTACAATAAACTCTACCATTGAATCCGAAAAGTCGAACAAAGTCGGTTTAGGCTTTTGCAGAATTCAATTCGGGTATCGGTACTAAAAAGGGCAAAACGGTTAGTTTTTCATTCTTGCCCCGGACCTTATTGTGGTCCTCAGAATGTTCCATATATCTTACATATAATTTTCTAAGTCTTTTGGACTTCATTTGGTATCTGCTTTTGATCATCGGGACACATCGGTCATTTCTTATTTTATATGTTTGACTGTTCTGGAGTTTTAATTGTGCTTAGGATAATTTATTAGATCAGATTGGTCTTTACTTGGCCTCTACTTTGTACTTACCGTGCTCAGGAGCATTTTGGTAATTTCATACTTTTACGCGTCACGTTTTTCGATACTTCGTTTGCTAGTACGGACTCCACCGTTGAGTCCAGAGTGCCCAACATAATTAAAATGGACTATCTTTTATTTTTATTTGGCCCTAAGTATCATCAGGGGTAGTACAATCATTTACTATTTACATGTCTGTATTTTCGGGACTTAATTTCTCAAATCGAACTCCATCATTGAGTCTGGAATGCCCAAGATAGTAAAAATGTACTATTTACTTATTTAATTTGGGCTTCGTTTGAGTCATTTAGTATCTAAGGGTAAAATAGTCATTTTATCCAATTAATAAAATAATAAAATAAATTATTTTATTATTTATTTATTTTTCAGGGCTTATTTGAATTTATCTCTTTAAAATCTGAGCCAGAATACAAATGTTTAAAACAGTTGGGGCTAAACTAGAATTTACAAAAGTTCTGGTTTTCTTATTAAATCTTTTAATCAGTGAACCAAAGGGTTCAATAACCTAAACCCTAGACCGAACTGACTAACCCCTGAACCAGCTGGTTCAAGTTATTCCAAAGAACCGGTTTTAAATATCCTCCCTATGTGTCTTATCCACGGTTGGGATTTTCTGCTGTTCCAATTTTAATTTTATAGTCCTGTAACCAAACAGACCAACTTCAGTTTAATTTTAAAACCTTTAAACCCAAAACGGCACCGTCCTACTTATACCGTTTATGAGATGAGTCGGGTCCCGACCCGAACCCGAAATCGACCCGAACCGATCCAATCACTGTTCACCTTCTTCCTCTCTTCCCCGACTGTGTTGCCCTAGTTGCAGGTTTTTATTCTTTTCCAATTTCGTGGGTTTTGGGTTGGCCATCTTCTCTATTTCTCACTCTAAGGTATTCCTGGAAGCCCTAGGATGGTTTTGGCATTCGTTTGGAGCACTAGATCGAGCTCAAGAGTTCGGTCCAAGATTGGATAACTAAACCTGCAACTCCATCATACTTGCTTGTTTTTGGCCTAAATCTTGTGAGATTTATTTTGTTGTGACCTACTGATCGTGGGGTTCAAGTCCTCATTCTCAAAAGTAGGTTTTATAATGAGTTTGTGAGGTTGGGTTTTAGAACCCGGACCTGCAATTCAGGTTTTAGAGGTCCTCTTCTTGGTTTTTGGGTCGCGGTTTGATGTTTTTGGGACACTTGCGGGTTCTATTCGAGGTTCCAACAAGCCAAATTCCATTTAGCAATGGTTGGTTCAAACCTGCACCAGTAAAGGTCTGTCCATGGCGACCTCTACTGGGTTTTGTGCTTTAAGCTCCCTAAGCTCTCCCAACTTGCTAGAAAACATCCCTTAGTGTCATTTTAAATACATGCATGCATCAAAAAGGCTTAAACAGTTTACATGCATGTATAAATTTTAGAGAGAGAAACAAAATGGGTTTGGTGATTTTTACCTCAACAATGGCACCTCGTTCCTTCCTCTTCTTGTTCCAACTTTTCCCTTTTGTTTCCTTGGTCTCTTCCCTCTCTATTTTTCCCTTAACTCAAACACACATGTATATGAATACACATCACACACAACTGCCCTCTCTCTTTCTCTCTTCTAATTTTTCTCTCTCTATACTTAAGCCTGCACACACTCAACCCCCACCTGCTTTGTACACTCACACACTCTTCCCATCTCTGCACTCACATAATCACACGCCACCTAATATATATATATATATATATATATATATATTATATTAAGCATACACCACACACACACACACACACACACACACTCATCCGACACTACATACACACACAAGCATGCTGCTGCACACACACACACACTTTGGGGCACACATGTACATACACATATACACTAAATCATACATATATACAATACATTATACATATATATATATACATGTACACACACACATTCATAACGCACATTTCATACATACACACATATATTCATATTTTAAAAAAAATTTATTCCAAAAAAAACAAATTTCAAATCTCAACAAAACCAATTTAAAATCAATTCATTTCCAACAAAAAACGGTGTCGTATCCAGAGACCCATATGCATGCAGTCGGGTGGGTCTGACCAGACCCAAACCACCCGACCCGACCCGTCAACTGTACAGTGTCATCTTCCACGTTTCTTCCGGCACTGGCAAAGGTTTTCCGGTGAGCTTTCAAACTTCTAAAAGAAATAGAAATGCTCCATTTTTTTCCAAGGATTCCATTTTTTTGGCCAAAACCATTTTTGGACAACCCGATGGCTGTCAACCAGCCACTTCTAGTGGTTGCCCCGGCAAGAAGCCATTTTTTGGTGAATTTTTGTTTTGATTTTTCTCACTATTTTGACACCCATTTTTAACATATTTTATATCAAAATGACTTTAGGGACCTCAATAATTCATTTGGATTTTTTTCAACTTCAAACAGGACACTTTTCTTTCACCCAACATTTTTGGCCACCTTTTTCTCTCTACATTTTCTCTCTCATTTCTCCACCAAAAAACCTCTCATTTCTTCCTAAATTCATCATTTTTCCTACTCTTTTAATCTCTATCGTTCTTTGGGCATTTAGTTTCAATTTTCAAAAAAACCAGTAAACACAGTAAGAAAATACAGAAAAGAAAATGGGAAAAAGGTTTACCTCTTTTCTCCCCTCTTGCCTCTGATCTCTTTTCTTCCTCTTCTTCTTCTCCTCCTTACTCACAGTAGCTCTCTCTCTCTCTCTCTTTGTGTATTTTTTGGTGTGGTCGAATGGCTTGTGTGTGTGTGTGTATGTATATATATATATATATATATATATATATATATATACAAGCAATTCAGATTTTTCTCTAACTACTCCTTGTACTGCCCCATCTAGAATCCTCTAGCTCCCTCTATCATCCAACCACATGTACACACACATATATTTAAATACCTTGGCCCATGATGCTGCATCAACACACACACACACACACGCACACACATATATATATATTATGATTTTTTTTGTTCTAAGTTATTCACTTTATGTGTGTGTATATATATATATATATATATCATATATAACATATATTACAAGATAGTTGGTAGCCCAAATGGTATTTTTTTTTTTTTTTTAGACTTAAATGTTTCATTGGTTTTGGTCAAGTGTTCAAAACCCATCCATTGCATTTTTGGCATTTTTTGCTATGCTTTTGCCTTAAGGCTTTGTTTGGCAATCGGAAATACATATGTTGGCTTTTTACCTTTTATCTCTCTTTTTATTTCTCTTTTTGCGAGGCGATTTCTTTTAGTAGTTTCCTACCCGTGCTGGCCTCGATATTCTAAGCTTCGCTTCGTATCTATTTTTCTCGTGGTTCCCGAGGCATGTTAATTTCATAATTACGATATTCGAATTTTGCTCCAAACGATTAGATTAACATATTATATTTCCAAAAAGTACTATTACACATTTTTACTTCCCTAATCAAGTCGGGGTATGACAAAATAAGACCCCGTAACAAATTAAAAAATGATGAATACGTACTTAGGACACAACGAAGTTACCAAGAGAGTAATAATGAGATAAATAAGTCTACAAAAATGTTATAAGGACTAATAGACTCAAAACAGAGTTAGAATACGTAAACTCTGAACGAGAAAGAATGGGATGTTAAAAATTATAAATTACCGAATCGCCCTTGAAGGGCCAAATATGCTATAAGGCTATAGGGAACCCTGAAATGAGAAATTAAAAAACCTTAATTGAATAGACTAAGTTCAAAGGAACTTAAAACATTGCATAACAATGTTTGGGATTAAAATGGGTACTAATTCATTATGCAATATTTTTGGATCCATGATTATAGGATCACCTAAACGATGGAAATGAAAAGAAGCTGTAGGATAACAATAGTGGTACTCGCATGAGAATGTGATGCTAAGAAACTGAGGTAAGTAACTCCTATGCTTTAATATGGGTTATTCCTAGCCAAGTCACATTTATTTTCAAATGCTGTCAAAATTTGTACTTTATTTCCTACCTAATGAACTTAATTTCTCCAATTTGATGCCAATCGACTTGTGATTATTTGTTTATGCCTATACTTCAGATTCGATTTGCTTGCCTATATGATTTTGAGAACTTGATTACCAATACTCGAGAATAACTGTGCCTTCATTTATACCATGCCATGATCTTGTGATATATCTTATTGATGGAGAGGTTGCTTGTTCCACACACTTTATGTCTCGTTGATTGAGATTTTGGTTGTTTCATATGATTGTACATCTCGTGTGGAGTTTTGATGATCATGGTGTTTTGTAAGTGCTTGGAGTTGTGCTCAGTCACAATGTCCATTCGTTCACAGATTGCATTCTGGACCTGTGTGGTCATTTGTGTCCTTTGAGGACTTGAGGTGAAAGAGCTCTCATGCTATTCAGTAAGCCCAAGAGAGAGAGAGGCAAACTTGAATGTGCGTTTTGGGGGTATGTCGAGCCCCGTTTTGTTTACACATCTGTTTTGTTAGAACTCGATAATGACATTTTTGCATTCGTTGGATGATCAGTATTCTATACCTAGTGGATGATCATATTATTTTCAAACATGAAACACTTTTGATTGGCTAACGTATTGTTTGTGGTAACAAATCATCATGTTCAGGCCAGATCCCATTTTGGATGATTTTGTCATCACTTTCTGATATCATATTGTGGGATAAGCCTTTTTGGACCCTCGGGTCATTATTGCTTTATTTTGGTGACTGGTTATATGACATCTTTTTCTTCTATATTCTTGTAGACTAACCCTGACCCATGGCAAAGTTAGGAATTTACTTACTGAGCTAAGTTAGCTCACTCCGTACTTATAACCATTTTTAAGGTGGCCCTATAAGGGATGAAATGCAATAAGATAACTAATGGAGCTAGTGAAGCACAAATGATTAACACTGATGATATGAACTCCAAGTCAAAGTTGACCACGTACTCTGTAAGGTTAAGTTCAAAATTGTGTATTATAATATTGCATCATTAGTGATGAGGTTAGCCTAGTATGTTGGATCACCATGATTAAATTGTACTTGGTGATATTCTGATTGTTGGTCATTGGAGATGAGCTTTTGATCAGGTGACTTGTATTTTTCACATCCCGAACCCTACCCTACACAGGATGTCGAGGAAGTGATGCTAGTTAGCCGCCTTATTGGTTTGCTGACCGACAATGCGACCAACCAAAGACAAACTTCTGAACTTACCGATGAATTGCATTCCAAATGTAGGGTCAGAGTAGCGGAATTTAAAACTTTTTCATCTCAGGAATGCAACTCGTTTATAAATACCATAGAGGTATGTACCATAAAGCAAGTCTAAAACCAGATAGCTAATAACTCTAACCACAGAGCACATCTATAATCAGACATATAACACAGAGCATATCTAATCTAGACATCAGAGCACGTCTATCATCAGTCACCAAAAAATCTCTAGAGTACCATTACCATGAGCCATGTCCCAATACATCTAATGCATACCAATGAAGTCAATCGAATCATGTCACTTACCTGAATAACCAGATTCAATCTACAAGAATCCAAGTCTCCATAAATCAGTGCCATCAGATCCTTTACTTGGAATGCCACTCGGCTTATCCATGTCATATCATAGTGCCTTCTAATCCAAAGGGGATAAATCCTGAAAAATGTTAGGATAATAGGGTGAGCTTAAATAAACCCAGTGAGTAACACAGGTTCCCTGTCATGGGTTTCAACAATCAATTCTTGCTTACAAAGCACGTGGAGGGTTTAGTTATTTCAGAAATAGCAGTTTAATAAATCCACTTAATGTAGTTAAGTAGAATAAAACAGAACCGAACCAAACAGTACAAACAAATCAGAATAGAATATAACGGAATTGAGCGGAAACAATATATCAATCAGAGACACAGGCATATCATTAACAAATAGAACAGGTCAGTATTGAGCGGAACAGGAAAAAACAAAACAGGACAAAACGCTAATTAGGCGGGACAGAACAAAATCATGCCACGTGTAATGCAGTACAAAAGGGTATGCATTTAAGTATACGCATTTAAACAGTACAGCATATAAAATGGTACAGTGTATGAAGATACAATATCTAGACAGTGTAACTTATACACCAAGTCAGAAGTTCCAAGTTACTCACAACATAACGGGACGGAATCGGAACAAACTACATATATAATAGAACAGAACGGAAGAGCCAGAGAACAGAACAAAACATAACAAAACAAGATAAGTAAGACACAACATAACGAAATAAAATCGAAACAGTCCAAATGCCAGAATAGAATAGACCCTAACAGACAAAAGAGCAGGACAGAACAAAATCATACCACGTGTAATGCAGTACAAAAAGTATGCCTTTAAATATATGCATTTAAACAGTACAGTATACGAAACGGTACAGTGCATCAAAATACAATATCTAGACAGTGTAACTTATACACCAAGTCAGAAGTTCCAAGTTACTCACAGACTGTTCGCTTATCTCCTTGTACAGATAATCTGATAAACTCCAGATATTGTCTCAGGCGCATCCTTGTATATCCTAAACAATCATCATCAATCACAAACAGATCAGAATTTAACCATTCATGACTTATTCATCATCTTAGGCGTCTATCGGATTACCTAAGATAGCCTAATAGCCTATTGCCCTTTCATTGGGTTTCATCCGAGGCTATTTCATTCTTTAATTAGGCTAAGTAGTTATCAGGATTATGATCTAAGTCATTTAGACTTCAATCGTTATTAGTTAAGTAATTATTCAACCTTAGGGGCAAAATGATAATTTTACCATTCTTGTCCCGGACCCTATCATGGTCCTCAAAATAGTCCACATATCTTAAATATAAGGTTCTAAGTCTTTTGGACTCAAATCGTTATCAGTTAAGTACTTATTTAACCTTAGAGGCAAAATGGTAATTTTTTATTCTTGCCCCGGACCCTGTCGTGGTCCTCAGAATAGTCCACATATCGTAAATATATATATATATATATATATATATATTTAAGTCTTTTGGATTTCATTTGGTATCTGCTTTCGATCATCAGGACACATTAGTCATTTCTCATTTTATACATTGATTGTTCCGAAATCTTATTTAGCCCCTTAATGTTCATAATCATGCTTATGACAATTTATTAGATCAGATTGGCCTTTATTTAGCCTCTACTTTGCACTTACCATACTCAAGGGCATTTTGGTCATTTTACGATTCGTGAGATTCTGACCTCCGATTCATCATTTAATCATGTGTACAATTTCAGGAGTGTCTAGGGCTTCTATCAGTATTAATTTCGTCCCAATTGGACTTCATTTAAACTTCATATAGCATTAGGGGCATTTTGGTAATTTCACATGTTGTATGGCTAAACTTTTTGGGACCTCAGTTCATAAAATAGATCCTCACCATTAGGTCCAAAGTGTCCGACATAATTAATTGGACTATCTTTTATTTTTAATTAACCATGGTATCATCAAGGGCAGTACAGTCATTTATCATTTGCGTGGTTTTATTTTTCAGGACTTAATTTCCCAAATCGGATTCCACCATTGAGTCTGGAATGCCTGAAATAGTAGAAATACACTATTTATTTATTTAATTTGAGCTTCGTTTGAGTCATTTAGTATCCAAGGGTAAAATTACTATTTTACCCAATTAATAAAATAATTAAAATAAATTATTTTATTAATTATTTATTTTTCAGGGGCCCATATGCATAAATTTTTCAGAAGCTGAGCCAGAATACAAATATTCAGAACAGTTGGAGCCTAAGTGTAATTCATAAAAATACTGGTTCAATTTATTTTAATTAAGGTGTTGAACCAGTGGGTTTATAAGACAAAACCCTAGACCGGACCAAATATATAGTGAACCAACCGGTTCAGTTCATCCTCACTGAACCGGAATAACATATCCCTGTTTTTCCAATTTGGTCCCTTATCCGTGTTTCAGTTATCCCTAATTCTCATTTCAGATTTATTAACTTGTAACCAAACGGATCAAATTTCAGAATTTTAAAAAACCAACCCATACGCCCTAAAACGATGCAGTTCTAATTTACCACTTTATATCTGGTCGGGTCCCAACCTAACCCTTGTCCAGCACTATTCGTCGTCTTCCTCATGACGATGAACAGTAACCCTAATTTTAG
Organism: Nyssa sinensis; assembly: GCA_008638375.1. Taxonomy (NCBI): domain Eukaryota; kingdom Viridiplantae; phylum Streptophyta; class Magnoliopsida; order Cornales; family Nyssaceae; genus Nyssa; species Nyssa sinensis. The sequence goes on from CM018046.1 coordinate 32,665,989, forward strand.
TTTCCGTTTTTAAGTTATTTGGTCTAGTTTTCGTTGCAGTGCAAACCCTACATCATCTAGGTCAAGTCTAAGCAAGCCAAAATTAGTTTGGCTAGGGTTGAATTAGACCTACTTTATCAAGGTCTGTTAATGGCGGTTTCTCACTGGTTTATCCATTTCGAGCTTCATAAGCTCTCCTATTCTGTTCAAAATCCATCCCTTAGTATTATTTCAATGCATGAATGCAATGTAGGGCTTAAATAAACTGAATCAGTGAGCAATATTTCAAAAAGGGAATTTTGAGTTGTGGGGTTTTATAGCTTCAACCGTGTCTCTCTCCCTTCTCTTAGGCTCGATGCGAAGTCCATGGTTGTTGCCTCAGTTCCAGTCGTGTACCTCTCAGTCCCCTTCCTCTTTGTGCACCTCCATGTGAAGCTCCATGCACACACAATCTCACACACAATGTTTCTCTCTCTACTCTCTCTCTAGCAGCCCACATACACACACTTACACAGGATCTCTGTTTGATTTCTGAATCCCCCTAGCCCCACACAATCATACAAAGTATATATATAAATATACATACACACATGTATATATTTTATAGTTTTAGTTTGTTGCATGAATTCTTATTAGTGGGGGTGGTGGTCCAATGAGGGGCTGCCACCTCATTTTTATTAATCAGAATTCAGCATTCAATATATATATATATATATATAAACATATTTTATGTTTTATGTGGGCTACATGAAATCTTATTGGCTCATTTGAGAGGTGGAGGGACATTTGTATATACATATATACATATTTTGTGTAATAAAAAGGCATAACATGTAGGCAGCCCAAGTGGCTAACTTTCTGGATGTCATTATTTTTGATCAAGGGTTCAAAACCCCTTGGCCTCACCTTTTTGGCCATTTTCTACATTTTGGGCTTATACCTTGTTTGGTTGGCACAGAATTCCGTTTTGGCTATTTCCGTTATATTTTCTTTTCTAGTGCTCTTTTTATGAAGCAGTTTCTTCTGCTCAGCTTCCTATCTTGGTTAGCTTCGATGTCAAAGGCCTCGTGTCAGTTATTATTTATTTGTGGCCGTCAAAGTTCGCTAATTCGAGTTTCCATAAGTGTTAAGATGACATCATTTCACCTAATGAATTAGGTAATTAGGTTCGGGTATTACACCCTCCTCTCCTGACGTGTTTAATTATTTTATTGGTCTATCGTGACCGTAGAGAGATTCCCTGATTAACTTTCTTAATTATTCTTTATGTCGGTTCTAATTAATAATTAGCAACTAATTATTAATTAAGCAAAGTCGAGGGTGTTACAATATTTGGTGTAGCTTCCGTATTAAATAATTTACCAACTTATGATTTACTGATATGATTTATCAATCTATGCGAATTTATTTGATTTGTACGGCTTGTCCATGTGGTAGTGTCGATTGTTACCCTTAATCCGCATAGGGTGAGTTTCGAGTCGTGACAGCTGCACCTAATTCTTGATGGTCCATCTCAAACTTACATGCCATAATTCTTTAATGTTGATGATGTGAAGCGGAAAACGAGGCCAACTCAGTGAATTTTGTCACTATATATATTAGGTACCTAATTAGATGAAATAGACCCCACCGTTGAGTTCAAAATGTCAAAAAACCTTAGAGTAGGTACCCTCACGATCAGTAGGGATCATTTAGTAGCTTAATTAGTCTAGTTAATCCATTTATATATTTTGGGATTTAATTTTCCCAAATGGGGCTTGCCATTGGGTCCGAAATGTCCAAAAAACCTAAGTTAGCCTTTTGTGGATCTTAATTTGGCTTTGTATAGCTCATTTTATGCTAAAAACATTTTTTTCATGTTTTAGAAGGGCATTATTCTAAATATTTAAAATTCCAAGGATAGTTTTGTAAGTTTTGGAAATTTTAGGGTAATTTTTTGTAATTTTTAAAATTTTAAGGGCTAAAATATAAATTTTAATATTTTTTCAAAGGCATAATTGATTAATTTTCAACTTTTTGGGACATAGTATTATTTATAAAAAGTTATGAGGTTAATTTGTAAATAATTAAATTTTAATTGGGACCCTGTAATAACCAAACATTCCATATCCATAATTAAAGGGCTTTCCGAACTGTGAATAACCTTATTCCAATTTGAATTGTCAACCAAACAACCTCTAATCCTCAATTTAATCATTTTCTGGGTTAAGGATATCTAATTCCCAAATTAATTTCTTAATCATGTGGCCAAATAGGCTGTATCTGTGCATTTAAGCCTTAATCAATGTTTGGATATCCCATCCCTGTTCTAATTAATTTTGCAATACTTGTAACCAAACAGGTTTTAATGTGTTTTAGACTTAGCGTCAAAACAATGCAACTTTAATTATTCTCTTATTAAAAATTCATCGTTCAACTAAAGGACCAACTCGGTTATAAATCGAGTTACCTCAGTCTAAATTAGTTTAGTCAACTCGTGAGTTGACTCGGTGGGGTCATCATCCCTAACTTGCCTCTGCTAATGTAACATGCAGAAACCCTAATTCTATTTTTCTCTATTTTGTGCATTTCTTTTAGGTCTTTTTCGGCCCTCCTTGGTTCAAATCATCTTCTGCAATTCCCTAGTCACTCTTTACATTGGTTTGGAACATCAAACTTAACTCAGAAGTTTGATTCGAGCTCTTATGACCAACACTACAATTTCCTTCCTAAACGATCATTTCTTGACCAATTCAAGTTAAACCAGTTTGGTTGAGTTCCTCAAGTCTAAGGCTTCATATCCATATCCAAACACTAGAATTCCAGTCTTATTTGGCAAAACCTCCTAACTCCATGTTTGACTAGCTCAAATGTGAGCACTTCAGTCGCATTCTGGGGTTTTTGTGAGTCATTTTTCATATAGATTAAGGTTCAATACTCAAAATTAGCTTTTCTTCAAATTGAATTCTAAGTTGAGTTTTAAGCTTCATCAATAGAGGTTCAGGTTGCATACATATGTTCTTAGGGTATTTGGACCCCAGTTCTTACTTCTAAACAATCTATCTAACAAACATACACTAAATAAGAGTGATAGTTTGGCTTAATACCTTATAGGAGCTAAGTTCTTGATATTATTTGTTTTATCTCTCTTCACTTTCTATCTCTACAATGCCTTCGCTTCTCTTTGCTCTACCCACAAAACTTCTCTCCATTGTCTAAAGCTAATTGATGATAAAAGAGTTGAACTTTGCTGTGGAGGGTCTCTTATATAGGCAAATGAAGATAGACCCTCATGGACACTTGTATAAGAGAATCTATTGATAGATTCTATCCTTTAAGATAAAGCATGGTGTAGGTATGGCTATTGTCCAATCTTGTTAGTCATGGTTTCCAACTCAACCCCACTTCTATTGTATATATTATGTATGTAGACACCTCATTTTGTGATCCCTTGATTAAGTAGTAACAATTATGCCCAGAAACATACTTCAAGTAAGACTCTTCCTAATAAAATCTTATTTCCGCTAGGACTGTCCTAACTAAAGTCCCAGTTCCATTAAGACTCCTCCAAACAGAGTCCTATTCCTATTAGAACTTCTTCTAACAGAAGTCTTATTCCATCTAGGACTCTCCTATGAGAGTCTCAGTTCCATTAGGACTCTTCCTGATAGAGTCATATTCCTATTAGGACTCCTTCTAATAGAGTCTCACTCCTATTAGGACTCTTTTGCCCATCGGAGGGCGTTTCAGTAATTTTAGGTACCTTTTTGCCCACTAAGGGTATTTTGGTAATTTTTTCATAATCCTACCCTAAGTAGGACTTCCTAGTCACTTGAGAGGCATTTTCATAATTTCTATATCATTTTACCCATATGGGGGTAATTTGGTAATTTTAGCCATTTGGTGACGAATTAGGGGTAATTTGATCATTTCACATGTCTTGTGGTAATCTAGAAACTCACCAACGAATTAGGGGTGATTTAGTAATATTGAATGATAGTATTCTATTTAGGCTTTCTTAGGACTTTATACTTTTAGAGTTTCCATAAATCTGGTTGCTTGATATTTCCCTAAATGGAGATACATCGAACCTAGACGTTTTCATTTTAGAGTTTATTTTCCAATCAAATTCTATTTCTCTTTTATCTCATTGACTCTTGCATGTAAACACCAATTCTATTAGCTCATGCATTATTATAATTATTTATTAATTCATTTAGTTAGGATAATCATTCTTATTTAATTTTTTATTTATTTAATTAGATAATTATCACTCAAGATATGATCCTAGCCCTCCATTTTAGGGCCCTTAGATTGAATCTCCATATTTTCCTATAAATAGAGCCCTGGCCATCCAATTTTATGGAACTGAAGAAAGACACGATTTCCATAGCCTCGCGCTGTTAGTTTAGTTCTAGAGCTCTCTTTATGAGAACTCTCCCTCTCTTGAGGCTGAAGCCCTACCAAAGTGACAACATTCTTTCATGAAACAAGCCAAAGCAACCATTTCCAAATCCGAAGAACAAGCCAGAGATCTACCTAACTGAAGCATCTGAATCAGATCTTTTTAGTCGAAGTGCTGCCAGACTCCCCACGACTAAATAAGGTACGCTCTCAAACCCTTAACAGTTTTCTTTAAGATCTGGTTGATCTCGCCTTTTTTATCACTCTTGATAAAAGAGGGTAAACCAGTGGACTACGTGACTCTGATTTCGTTTTCTGAACGGATATGTAGGAAGCCTTCAGGGCCTGAGTCAGATCTTCTTTCTATCTTTTCTGTTCTATTTTATTTTTTTACACTAGATCTTTTATTATTTTCAGACTCACATCTCTCTTTTTAGTTTTTCTCATGACAAAATAGCCTTGCAAGTGAATATTCGAGCCCGATCCATTCGGATCGGGTGGGGTGGGTGCCTAACACATTCCCACTCCGTACTTTAGCCCCCTAGCCCCTTTTTCTAGTATTTCTATTTGATTTTAATGCTTTATCTTTATTTTGATCCATGTCAAGGGATCCTTTAGTATGTATTTAGGATTAAAGTGATGTAATTTTCATTCCATTGCTTTCAATTTTCTTTATATGTATTGTTCAATCTGTAACGAGTTTGCTTGTTTCTTGCCCAAAAACAAGTTGGCAACTCAATTTTTCGATCTCCCATAAGAGGCGTTCCTTCCTACCTTCAGGGAAGGAGACAGTCGGGATCCCTCTAAATCCTTAAAAATGATGACACGCATACTTTCCTTTTTTCCTGTACTCGGGCCCATAGTGGCAACTCCACTAGGGACTAAAGAGGGCTAGACTCAGTGAAGTATTCATTTCAAGGCTATTTTGTTTATTTGCTTTACAATTATTTATTTTATATTATATAATGGATGAATGGATGTATGCTTAAATGTATGGATGGATGAATAAAAAATGACAAAAATCTGAAAACCTTGCACACACATCACTCAATAACATTTGCATTTGCACTACATACCATATAAACCTCAGACAGTTAGTAGCCCTCGCCCCATATGCTCACTTAGCTTAATGGGTGTCACTGGTGAAAGCCTTCCACTCCTTGATCAAATACCGCTTAACCGGGGAAACGACACTCTAATAGGCCTTGGGATGGTATGCAAAAAGGTGATGTGGTACCGTTTGACCATAGTCATTACAATCTAATGATTGTGTGAGGTATATGGCACGTCTTGTCAGAATGGGAGCCTTGAAACCTTTACCCAATCAAAGTGTCATGCATATAATCAGCCATATATTCATGATTCAGGAATTTAAACCTAGTTTTGGTAAGACACACACGGACTTTTTTGCCCAATATCGCGAAGTCAGAAAAATCCAGAAAGTCTAAAAAAATACCCCTCTTTGTTGACTGATAAGCATAGAGGTTAAAAGCCTTAATGTGTCGATCAGCACATAGAGAGTAGTCCATCTACTCTATAAAATTTTGTCCAATTTTTTGAATTTTTTCTGAAAAACTCTAATTTTTTCCAAATAAACTCCGATTTTTTTCTGAAAAACCAATTCTACAAGCTGCAACGAGGCTACAATGAAACTTTCTTGGATTTTTCTTGACACCAAACAAGTTGAATAACACAGGTGTTTTTCAAAAGCAGGTACCCATAACTGGCTTGGAAACAGACTAGCCGAGGCCGATTGATCCAAACCACTAACCTTCTAACAAATCAGAAAAACACAGCTTCAATTGCAATAGAACCTGAACAAATACTTCAGATTATGGCCGACATCAAGAAAGATATGGCCGATTACCTAGAGGAGAACCAGAGACTCTCCCTCATAAGTCAAGATCTAGTATAGCAAAGGTTAGCACCAGAGTCTCTAGTTCTCCTCTTGGTAATCAGCCATGTCTTTCTTGATGTCGACCAGAATCTGAAGTATTTGTTCAAGGTCCATTGCAATTGGAATTGTTTCTAATTTGTTGAAAGGTTAGAGGTTCGGATCAATTGGCCTCGGCTAGTCCGTTTCCAAGCTAGTTGTGGGTACCTGCTTTCAAAAAACACTTGTGTTATCCAAAAAGCTCACTGAGGTGATGATATGGTCAATATTCACAAGCTATCTGTAATATCCCGACCCAAAAATACCGGGTCATATGACATGCATTACGAGGTCATGAAAAATAATGCATAAATTCTAAATTATAAGAAAATAATTAATTAATGTAATAAAGATTAATTAATCAAATGTAAGGAGATAAAATTGGTTTAAAGTGTATTGTAGGTATGTACATATGGTCAAGTGTGTATATACATATACACCTACATGTATGTATACAAGTATAGTAGATATATATAAATATAATTTTATATATATATATATAAATTATATATATATATATATAAATCTATGTATAAATATACATAAAGTAAAGAAAACCAAAAATATCATTGTGTGTAAGTGTACAAGCAGTATGTGTGTGTGTGTGTGCTTATATAATATATATATATATATAACTTACAAAATATCAACAAGAAGTAAATGAAAAGTTGAATCTACAAAAGTAGAATTAAAAATTGTGTAAGAGAGAAGTGAGGGCTAGAAGTAGGCAGTGAAAGTAGGCAGTGAGGTCATAGAGAGAGAAAAATTTGAGAGAGAGAGAAGGGTCGGTGGATCCATTATAAAGCAAGTTCATGCATTGCATGCTTGCCATTATCAAAGAAAGGAACTGAGAAGCTAAGGAAGGAAGAAAATCAGAAGAGAATGAGGTCAAAACCACAACAAAAGGTGTGGAATATGAAATTTATCACTTTCTCTCTCTAAAAGTTAAGCGTGAATATAAACTGTTTTTGAGTTGTTATATGCATATGGTGTTAGATATACGTTTAAAAGCTCATCAAGCATGATTTTAGGTCTTGAAAACACCAAGAAAATAGAAACCCAGAAGCTACGGCCATTAAAAGACCTTGCTCAAATAGGTCTGAACCGACTTCTGCCAAATCCATTTTGGCTTACCAAGACCTCAAACTGAGACCATGAGGGTTTTAAAAACCCTAATACGCGATCATAAAACCTAGGAAATGACCTTCAAATATAGAGTTGCAGGTTTCGGGTTTTTAACCCAACACCTCAACTGCACCTCAAAACGTGTTTTAAAGAACGAAATATGAAACCCCATGAAGAGGGGATCAAAACAAGCCTAACCTCATGAGAAATGATTGAGAAATAAGCATGAACCAGTTAGTTATAGGTCTGGGCTATTCCCTCCGAACTGTGATCTTTGAGGTTAATTCGAAGCTCAAAATCAATGTAAAAACATGCCTAAAAGCTCTAGGGAACATTTGGAACAAAAAAACAGAGAAAATTGAGTCCCTAAAATGTCACGAAATCTGACTGTAAAAAATTAGGGTCTCACATGAACAGTGTCGACCCCATTGGGGAAGATGACACTGTTCGGGTCGGTTACGGGTCTGGGTCAAATCCGGATCCAACGGGTTGCGGGTTTATTTAAACGGCGACGTATGGAGTTATATATGTTTTAAATTATAAAACGTTAGGGCTGACGTCATCATGACGTCAGCATCACGTGGCAAACCGACCAAACCGGTTGGTTTACAAGGAGACCTGGACCGGTTCACTTTAAATGTAACTGAACCCATTGGTTTTCTGATTTTAATTAAAATAAATAAACCAAGACTTTTGCTAATTGCGGATTGACCCCAGAACTTCTGGAAAATCCTACTGTGGCCCAACTGATGAGAAATTTATGCAATAATACCCCTGGAAAAATAATTAAATAATTAATTTAATTATTTAATAAATAAAGTAAAATTACTATTTTACCCTTGGGTCATATATGGAGCAAATGAAGTCCAAATTAAACATATAAATAGTGTATTTTAACTATTTTGGACATTCTGATACTAATGGTGGGGTCTGTTTTGCGAGACGGGGCCCCGAAAAATAAAGACATGTAAAGGGGTAAAATGACCAAAATACCCCTGGTACCCCTAAAGCCAAATTAAAACTAGAGAAGGTCTAAATTGACTTTCTTCGACATTCTGTACTCAATGGTATAGTCCAAATTACGAAACGAAGTACGAAAAAACATGACACGTAAATGGGTAAAATGACCATTTTGCCCTTTTACATACAAAAGTCCAAATTAAATTCTAGGAAAGCTTAAACCGACTTTCTTCGACGTTCCGGACTCAATGGTAGAGTCTATTCGACCAAAAGAAATGTCTAAAATAAAAGACATAAAATTTGATGAATAGCATCTGTCAGATGACTATAAACTAGAATATCGCCGAAGTACTAAACTAAGGCACATACGAGGAAATAAGATACGAAAAGACATGACACGTAAACATGTGAAGTAAATAAAATTAAATTAAAGTTAATGGAGCTACCAGAAGAGTATAAATTGAAATAAATTAAATTTATAACACATTAAATTGTGTCATAGGTTAAGAGTACAAGTTAAATTAGGTATATATGAATTATGAGATCGTTTTAGGATCTAATACGAACTAAGCATAAGTTAAGTAACATCAATAGGTGTTATTATGGTGAATGTGAAGTTAATCAGGTTATTATGAATTGTTCTTAGGAACTATAAAGGAAGTGGGAAAGCGCATTATTAGCACTAACCCTAAAGGACCGAGGTGAGTAACCCTATATTTGAAGTGGAGATTTAACTCCATGGATTTGAAAAGGTTTTAAGTTCAAAAGATACGAAGTATTTGAATTCCAAATTCAGTATATTACATGATTTTAGTCTTAAATCAATTATGTTCTTATAAATCCTATTGTGACATGCTTAGTAAATGTTTTTTTTTTACAGTTTTCTTAAAAATGTGTTTTCAGCATGTCTGAGTTAAAATACAAATCTTGTTAAATATTCTGAGTTTGCCTATTTAAGTATACAAATGCTAATCACGAAGTTATGAATGTTATGTTTTAAAGTGCTCACGAGAAATATCTATTTGACATACTCATGTGTTAAATGTATTTTAATGCAAGATAAATGGTGCATAAGCACTTAGACAGGATTTTGGGTTTTCAAAACTCAGCTGCCCTGTAAAACACCCACAGATTTTTGGGTTGTACGGAACTCAATTAATCTATAAAAATATGATGGGATTTTGGGTTGCACGGAACTCAATTTACTGTCAAAATGCCAGGTAGTAGGATCTAATCCCCCAGGCATGAGATACTTCGAGGAACCCTATCTGTTCTGTCAGGAAATGAGTCATACCTACCTTTTAGGGACCAGGAAGACGATCCTGGTCTGTTCAGTTAGGTTATCTCCATTTATACGTAAAATGGGAGTCTGGTTCGAAACGGATTCCACTAATGAAAGTGATAAGATGACAAATGATTTTGAAAATGGAAGAAGGTTTTTACCCTCATTTTCACTATACATATGTTTGAGTTTTATATACTCTATTTAAGAAATACATGTCATGTTATATGTTTGAAGTTCATATGTATAAGTATAGCTTGATTTCTTTAAATGTTTCAAGTTTTATGTTTTAAAGGAATACATATATATGATGTTATGTTGAAAATGGAAGTAGGTTTTACCCTCATTTTCATTATGCATATGTAATTGTTTTGAAGTTATATGTACATGTTTAGCTTAAATACTTTAAATGTTTCAAAGCTATCTGTTTTATAAAATGCATATGTTTCGAGTTATATACTCTATTTGACGAAGTACGAGTTTAGCTTAAATACTTTAAATGTTTCAAAGCTATCTGTTTTATGAAATGCATATGTTTCGAGTTATATACTCTATTTGACGAAGTACGAGTTTAGCTTAAATACTTTAAATGTTTCAAAGCTATCTGTTTTATGAAATGCATATGTTCTATGTTCACATATACGAGCAATTGGCAGTGAATGTTTTACAAACTTTTATGTACTAAAAACAACTGCTAATTAAAACCCCATGACGAATATTGGAATTGCTCACAAGCTTAGATTAGCTTACCCGGACTTTGTTCGGATCCCCCTTTCAGGTGATTAAGGGCAGTTTGGATTAGAAGACGATGATGAAGAATCTACCGTTTTGGAAGTTATGTTCAAGTAGTTTTTGTCTAGCACTACGAACATTAAGTATGAAATCTTGTACTAGTAAAGTGGTACCCTGTTATGTATAAGCCCCACGGGGCAACTAAACATGTATTGTTTATAAGTCTTTAAGTTTCTAGTTATACTCTGAATGTTAAATCATGTATGCTATGTAAAGAGTGGCAGTACCGGACGGATGTGAGTAATTTAAAAATAAGAAAAGAAAAGAAAAAAGTTTTTCACGCTTCCGCAATCACATGTCGCACATCTATCCAATACCGCTGCTTATGCGAGCCTTCGCCCTAAGGTCCTTGGGCCTGAGGGTGGTGGTCGCGATGCGAGATCTGCACAGGGTGGGTTTTGGTTCGTGACACTATCTCTCTATCTAGACATTCGGCTTCCCTTAAAATTCAAAATGTCGAACCTTGACAAATTTAATGGAACCACATGTCCAAGAATTCATCTTAAACTATATGTAAGGGCCATGCAACCGCTAGGGGCCAACACCAATGTCTTGGTCCAGATGTTTCACCAAACCCTAACCGGAGCCACTTTACGATGACACCTAAACTTTAAAGATGCACTTTACAAAGATAGGGAGGAACTATGTAATGCCTTCGTCAAGTAGTACAATAATGAACTTGATATCACTCTTCGAGACTTGGAGACCACCAAGCAAGAATTAAAAGAAAGTATGTCCATGTTTATCACTAGGTGGCGAACTACACCAGCTCAAATGATCAACTAGCCAAATGAGGCCGAACAGGTTCAAATAGTTAAAATTAACTTGCTTCTGGTCTACCTGTGAAACTCTCCTTACCCAATACTTTGAGACATTCAAAGCACTAATGAAGGCCGGAACATAAGTACAAGATGCAGTTAATGATGGCACTCTCAAAACAAGTGACCCAAAGCCTCGCAAGATCTTTCCAACCTCAAAACCAAATGGCCCGACCCACATGATCACTGCTGTCAACATATAAAGGTCATTTTCATAGCCAACATCACAAGGTATCCCATAGAAACGCCCTCAAAGGCAAGTTCTTAGATTTACAAGTACCAATAGGTGAGATATATAATAACTATCAAGACCTGTGACCCGGTCTATGCGGATTACAGGGACGCGACCTACCATTTTGCCTGAGGGCCAGTGGGTGGACCAAAAGCGACAGTGTCGAACGACGGTACGGCTATGAATGTATTTTGCAGAAGCATGAAAACTTTTTTTTTCTTTCTTTCTTTCCGTACATCTGCCCCGAACTGCCGCTCTTTAGAACAATACAATTAACAGACATATAGAGCTTACTAAATTCTTAAAAGTTTTACATATTACATGGTCATTGTCCTTAGGGACTTAATTACATAATTTTCCTAAAATAGAATACTACAAAAGATTGACTAACTATTGGTCCTGACATTCCTAAAAATGCTAATTCAAGTGCAAACCTCCTGACGCCCTTTCTTAGTACGGACAAAGCTCTCAATCATCTTCATTACCTGAAAGAGTCATGGGTAACAAATCCATGTGAGCTTTATGAAAAGCTTGTGAGTAATTCCAATATCTTATCATGGGTTTTCAACTGGTAGTGGGTTAGGTATAACATATTTTATAAAACAGTCACTACCAATTGCTCGTACATTTCAGATACAGAATATAGGAATCTTAAAATAGATAGCATGAAGCATTCAAGGAATTTAGGCTAGACACTTATTTTATTAATACAGGATACAGGAATCTTCAAAACTTATAACACGATGCATTCAAGGCATTCGAGTAAAACAGATATTTCATTAATTACGGAATTCACGAATCTTCAAATCATGTAACACGAAGCATTTAAAGCATTCGAGTAAAGAATTTAATATGCAGCGAAAAACTTGTAAACATGTACAGGATGGCCCTTTGGTGGCCAAGGGAATTTAAATCCTTTACTTGTTAGACAGGATGATAAAACTTTTTTTCATATAAATAAGAGGATAACATCATTTTCTTGTAAGTGGGAGGGTAAGACCCTTTATTATTTTAAAAGCGGGGCTATTTGGAAAAACTATTTTCATGTAAATGGGGGTTCGAAAACCTTTTACCATTAATTATTGAAAACATGAATCCTTTGATCATGAAATCAGAACATATAAATCACGTTTAGAAAAATGGGGGATAAGCCTTCTGCCATTTCTGAACGTAACATATTTTCATTTTTTAACAGAAAAATCTGTTTCGAACCGAACCCTAAGCTTAACTTTTCATGGAGATATCTCATGCCTAAGGGATAAACTTGCTACCGAGCATTTTTTTTCTTGTATGTGAGTCCCATAGGGCCTCACGGGTTTGTGGTGCTTATGCACAATTGTCTTACATTACCAGTTCGTAAACAGGAGGCATTTAAACATAAACTCCAAGTAGATGCTTTCCAAGAGCAGTTAAAACATAACTTTTCAAATAGATACTTTTCAAGAGCATTAAAACATGGCTTTTCATATAGATGCTTTTCAAGCGCATTAAAACATGGCTTTTCAAATAGATGTTTTTCAAGAGCATTTGACAGAACTTTCGTGAGTATTTTAGCAGAGCCTTCAAGATACTTGGAACATAAAATTCAAGAACATTTAAGACATAACCTTCATAATACTTAATCACAACAATTAGGAATATTTAAAACATAGCTAGAATAAAAATATTTACTTTTAGAGAGGCATTACATACAAATTTTGAATTTAAAATAGACAAGTTGCGGTACAAACTTACAAATAGTAAGCAATTTAAACAAGCTCACTAGCATGTCAAGATAGTATTAAAAAATGGAAGCAATTAACACATTTGAATCATGAGTCATGTAAATATAGAAATTTTAAACTTAAAATACTTCAGGAATCATGGAGTTAAAACCTCCACTTTAAAGTACAAGATTACTCACATTGGTTCTCGGGGTTGGCGCTACTGGTGTGCCTTTCCCTTTCCCTTTCCCTTGTAGTTCTTAAGAAAAATTTATGAAGGATCTAATTAATTCTATATTTAACTTAAATCACCACCTACTTGGTGTTCTTAATTTACTCTTAGACCAGGTGAATCCTAATTTCCTAGGATAAGCCTTAGTTCCTTTAAACTAGACTATTCGCAGTCAAGTCAAACTCTTAGGAGTGATTTAATAAATTTGTATTTTTACGTGTATTATTTTTCAATACTTGATTTGATAATATTGACCTTGCTGTTGGGTTTAGAACGTCGAAGAAAATCAATTTAGACCCTTTCGAACTTCCATTTGGCTTCAGACATCATTAAAGGTAAAATGGTAATTTTTATATTTTATGTGTCTTAATTTTTGAGATTCTGTCTCGTAAAATGGACCTTTCCATTAGGTCCAGAATATCAAAAAAATTCAAAATACACTACCCTCTTATTTTATTTGGGTAATGAGACATTTTACTATAATTAAATTAATTTAATAATATATATATATATATATTCTATCTTTATTTTGACACAAGTGTCACAGTGGCACAGTGGCACACGCATAGGGTTTAGAATCCTCACATGCGTGAGGTCTCTATTTCGAGTCTGGGGAGCTGCGGCTCCCCTTTATTTTTCCTGATTTTTGGTTGCCAAACAGCGGATAAGGCGTAAGATAGGGATAAGATGTCCCTGTTTCGCGTGCGGTTATCAAATTAGGCTTCTATCCACATTACCAAACAGACCCAAAATCATTTTAAAATTTAAGCCCTTAACCCCTAAACGATGTCGTCCCGCTTACCCTTATGTGTGACTGGGCGGGTTCTGACTCGAACCCGAAACCTGACCCAAACCCGAACTGCACTATTCATCGTCTTCCCCATTCATCCTATCACTGTTGCCCTAGTTGTAGGATATTTCAAGCTCTATTTCGTGCCATTTTAGATAGCTTTTCAACCTGCTTTCTTTTGTAAGGGTTTTCTGAGACATTGAGGATTATTTTAGTGTTGCTCTAGAGGTTCGAATTGAGCTCAAAAGCTTCATTAGGAGTTGGACAAATGAACCTGCAACTCCGTCGTACAAGCTCATTTTTTACCTAAAATTGATGGGGTTTCTTCTATTGTCGACGTCTCAACCCCATTCTAAAAATCAAGTTTTATGTGGGTTTGTGAAGGTTGGTCTTTAAAATTGTAACTTGCAAGTTGAGGTTTGGGGGTCTTTTCTTAGGTTTTTTGGTCGCGGACTAGAGTTTTTGTGACCCTCATAGTTCCTAAATCAAGTCCCAAGTGATGAAAATTGATTTCCTTTAGGTTCATTCAAACCCACTTTCATGGTGGTCATCAATGGTGGATTTCGATTTTTGGGGCATTCTGACTTAGTTTTTATCATTTTATTTATGTATAAGACATATATATATATATATATATATATGATTTCATACACATGCAGCCAAGGTATGGCCTCCTACAGTGAGTTTTTACTTGGAAATTTTAGAGGGAGAAAACTTAAGTTTTTAGGGTGTTTTGATGTTATACCTTCTAGTAGTGGTCTCCTTGCTCTCTTTGGCTCAATTCTGAATCCTCTAGGCTTCTTATGCCTTGATCAGTGCTTGCATGCAAGCTTTTCCTTCTTTTCCTTCTCTTCTTCTTCTTCTTCTTCTCTCGCTCTCTATCTAGTCACACACACACACATGCACACACTAAATCAATTCTGACTTTTTCCCTCATACGCATAGCATATTTATATATATAGTGCGATATATAGCATAAAAGTGTTGTAGCCAAGTTGGCTATATTTTTGGGCATAAGTTCCTTCCCACTTTTTAATCTTGGGTTCAAGACCTTGGGCTAACACTTTTGGCCCATTCTTCTTCCTTTTTCCTTTTTACGCCTTGTTTGGCATTTTGTATTTCATCCTTTTTTTTTTGCATTATTTTTATTTTTTTCATGTACTTGTATTTTTATTTTTTTCCTTTCTGTGTCGACTTCATAACTCGAAGTCTTATTATTTTATAGCTTTTATTTTTCTTGATCAAATTTTTTTAACTATTATTTTGCTTCATAAAGTCTCTAATATTTAATTAGCGATTTAATTATCAATAACCGATTCGAGGTGTTACAATAACCTCTGAGATAAAGGGCTTCTTCAACCCTTGGAACCAAGACTAACTCTGAACCCTCTACCTAAGGGGTTTGATCAGAACCAGTGCTGCATCTATCATCAAGGTGATGGATATAACACAAATCAGTGCCAAGCTCTGAAACACACTATTCAAGACCTAATTGATGGAGGAACAACAGGGGCTCTACCAACAAACCCCAATGTCACCACCAACCCATTGTCGACCCACAATGCATGACTTAATATCAACATGTTAAGTCTCGAAGACTCAGATCCAAACGGCCTCATCAATGATTTCACAAATGCCTTCAATTGTATCATGATCACTTGGGATGAACTCATGGGTAAGAAGAGTCATTCTGGCTCAACTAATGTAGTACATGTCACACGAAGGGGGAGGCCATTCAAGCCTGCTCGTCTACAAGCAGATGACCTACTCACGGAGTTTTTGAAACCCAAAAAATCAATAAAAGTCCCACTTCAGGTTCCTATCGAAGATGAGCTCCTCAAACAGCTCAAGAAAACACAAGCCAACATGTCAATATAGGGATTATTGACATCGTCCTTTCCACACAGACAAGCTATTTTGAGGGATCTCAATAAAGCACAGGTGTCGCGACCCATAACCCACCTTATGCGGATTAAAGGAAACGATCGACACTACCACACAGACAGGTCATACAAAATCAAATAAATCGCACAGACTGATGAATCATATCACTAAATCAGTAAATCATTTAATGTGGAAGCTACACCAAATGCAATTCGTTTGATCATAAACCCAACTCCAATAACCATCAATCAAATATATCTCTAAGTGCAATTAGATAATCATGATTCACTAATCAAGTTTAACATCTCTACCTACGATACAACATTATAATTACCTATTATCTTATTAGCCTTACAGAGTACACATTCCAAATCATGACTTAGAGTTCACATCATCAATTTTGTACACATGTTTGCCACTAGCTCCACTAGATGCCTCATTTTGTTTCTTCTCTTATAGAATTACCTGAAAAATAGATATAAATATAGAATGAGCTAATTTAGCTCCGTAAGTAATCTTGAACTCTATCATGTGTTACTCCTAGCCATGTCACATTCACTTCTTAATGTTGCTAGTTTGTATTCTATACATGCCTGATGATATTGATTTTCACGATTTGTTACTAGCTTCTATTGTTGATTCATTGAGATCATGTTTGCTGATATCCTTGTTGATCATATGACATTTCCATGCTAGTTTGTATGTTTCCACAACATATACATCACCTATGGACATATGATAATCATGATATTATTGAGTACCTGGAGTTGTGATCTATCACAACATCCGTCTGATTCACAGATGCTTAAGGATCTATGGGTCACTTTCACTGATCATGACTTACCAAAATGAGGGGCCGACCATACTAAGACTCTACATATTACTGTGGATACCCTTAGAAAAATAATACCTATGGTCCTTATTAACAACGGCTCTACTCTTAATGTTTGTCTTTTTAGGACTGCAAAGTGACTTGGCTTAGAAATAGCCGACCTCACTCCATCAGCCTAAGTAGTGAGGGCATATGACAATAATCAGACGGAAGTTGTAGAGGTCATAGTACTTACCATGAATCTCGGCCCGGTTGAAAGCACTGCATATTTTCAACTACTAGACATCTCGGCATCCTTCAATTTGCTACTTGGAAGGCCATAGTTACATGAAATGAAATACGTGGCATTCTCTCTACATCAGAAGCTCAAATTCGCCTGTCAAATAGGGGTAGTCACTATACATGAGGACGTTGATCCTGCTGGCGATGCTTTCCCCGCACTAGGGATCCAACACAATGCCAATTATTTACCTTTGTCAGGCTTCAACCGTATAGGGAGTCTTGAGATAGAACAAGTGTTTAACAAAGGTGTATACAAACAAGTCGTGATAAATATGATGGTCCACATGGGATATGTGCTGGGTAAAGGCCTTGGATTCAATTTGTAAGGTCTACCTACACCATCCCGCCAATCGGATAAGGAATACACATTCGGGCTCAGATATTTACCGACCAAGGAAGATTTCCGTGAAAATTCTTTGGCTGCACAAGAAAAGAAAATTGTTAGAGAACAGAGGCTACCCCCCAAGCTCATAGAAATAAAGCCTTACTTCCCCACCTAGAATGGGAGCTTTGTCAAGCAAAGGTAGAATTATCCGTACTATGGGTTCCCTGACCCATGGTACAATGTTAAGGCCAAGACTAAAGTTCCCAGTTGGGAAATATTCAACGACTGCACATGTGGTTTTGATGAAAAGGTGGTGGTACCAGTTGAACAACATGATACTCAGCAGGAGGACGCGATCGAAGAGCTTGGAGGACTGGGAAATTACTTTGCCAAAATGGAGCTTACTAATGATATGGTTGACATGATCTCCACAAGCAACATAGAGAAAATCTAGTTAAAGACATTACACCCATTCAAGCACGAATCAACAATTGGCTCTTAGTCAAAGAGGTGCCAGCTTCAGATGAACAATTTGAGTAAGGATTTGGTTACTCAGACTTGACTAATACAGATTTCGACAATGCTTTTGACTCCGAGTTCAATGACTCTCTTTCTTTAGATTTCATTAATCTTAATGAACTCGCTGATTTTATTTTTTCTTCTTTCGATGAAATAAATTCCTTTTCTGAGTATCCTTTAATTACAAATAATGAACATGATGATGAATTTGAAGAATATAATAATCTTGATATAGAGGATAGAAAGTTTCTAATAGACTTGGCCAAAATAGTCACTAAATCTCAAGATAGGGCTCAACCTGTCATAGAACAAACAGTCACTATTAACTTAGGGTTAGAAGGTGAGACTAGAAAGGTCAAGACCGGTGCAACCCTTAGCCAAGGTAAACAAGAGATCCTGTTTGAGCTATTAAAAGAATTCCAAGATGACTTCACATGGTCCTACAAAGACATGCCTAGGTTGGACTGTAACGACCCTGACCTCAATGGCATGATATTGTCCGCTTTGGGCCTAGGTCCCCGCACGGATTTGTTCTTGGCAGTGGGCTTGCCCCACCCCAAAAGGCCTCATTGGGTATCGGAGTGCCAGCCGAAGCCTGGGCCCTTCTCCCACATGATATTGTCCGCTTTGGGCTGCGAGGTCAGGTCTTGGGCTTCTCCCTCACTGCCTTCGCACAGGTATCCAACATCACCTGGGGAAGGAAGGGTAAAGGTATTCATAAGTAAGGGTGCTGCTCTCCAATGGTATGGGGCCTTTTGGGATGGGGCAAGCCCACTGCCAAGAACAAATCTGTGCGGGGACCTAAGCCCAAAGCGGACAATATCATGCCATTGAGGTCAGGGTCGTTACATGGACATAGACATAGTTCAACACAAAATCCTAACTTATCCTAATGCCAAACCAATCAAACAGAAATTGAGGAAACTCAGGCAAGAGTGGTCCCTTAAAATCGAAGAGGAAGTTAAGAAATAGTTAGTTGTAGGGTTCTTAGCCGTAGTCAAATACCCGCAATGGTTAGCCAATATCGTCCATGTCCTGAAGAAAAATGGTTGAGTCTGCATGTACAATGACTATAGGGACCTTAACAAAGCTTGTCCAAAAGATGACTTTCCCTTGCCAAATATAAACCTTTTGGTAGACAATACAACTCAACATGCCATGATGTCCTTTGTAAATGGCTTTATGGGGTATGATAAAATCAAGATGCACCCCGATCATATGGAAAAAACTCCTTTCACAATGCAGTGGGGCACATACTGCTATACAATCATGCCTTTTGGCCTAAAAAAATACAGGGGCTACATATCAAAGGGCAGCCACTACCATCCTACATGACCTTATTCATAAAGAGGTCGAAGTCTATGTCGATGACATGATCATAAAATCCAAAGGCAAAAAATGTCATCCTGACTACCTAAGAAGGTTCTTCGAAAGAATCAAGAAATACAGAATGAGACTAAACCCTCAAAAGTGTGTGTTCGGGGTCACATCAGGAAAACTCCTAGACTTCATGCTAAGTCAAAGAGGAATAGAGGTAGATCCCGCAAAAATCAAAGCCATTGTGGAGATGCCTCTGCCCAAAATAGAAAAGCGAGTTAAGGGCTTTCTAAGGAGACTTTAATACATCAGCAAATTTATATCGCATCTTATTTCTATCTGCGAACCCATTTTCAAACTCTTGAAGAAAGATTCTCCCCAAAAGTGGATGCCAAGAGGCTTTCGAAAAAAATAAAGAATATCTGACCAACCCACCAATCTTGGTTCCCTACAACCCGGCTTTCCTTTGTTACTATACCTTATGGTAACTGATATAGTCGTTAGAGCCATGTTATGTGATATCCCGACCCGGGATATGACACATATACCGAGGCAAGTTGATAGAATAGTGTAACACGGTCTGTTTAGAGCTCTATATTATTTTATCGTATGTATAGTGTCGGGTAGTACCCGAGCAACTCAGAACTTTACCTCGAAAAGCGTGCATGCATGCAACCCATCCATGCATACGTACGTACACATGCATAGTTCACGAAATATTAGTGTATGTGTACGTGACTAAAAATACAGTTATACGTATTTATACGGTTATAAATACATGTATAAAACTATGTATTTTATATGTATATATATGTATAATGTAAATGTATTATGTATATAAATTAAGATAAAGAGAAAAAGGAAGGGAAGCTTCCAAGCAAAATATCAGTGTGTGCATCACTGTGTGTGTGTGTGTGCATCACTGTGTATGTGTGTGTTTGGGAAACCACACCAACCGACTTGGTGATGGTGTGTGTGTATATGTAATATAATGTATATATATGTGAGGTACGTGGGTGGCTAGGGTTAAGGGGACGGTTCTCTGCAGTCAAGAATGACTGCAAGAGACAGAGAGAGAGTGATAAGGTAGAGAGAGAAAAAAGCGGTGGGTGTTATTGTCTATATATATATATATGTATACGGGTCTTGTGAGTTGAGAGGAATAGAAACAAACTGAAGGAACTAAGAGGCTTAGAGTGAGAAGAGTATCATCAGGGAATCAGAAACAGAAGCAAAAGGGGTTCAAGGGCATAACAACCGAGAGCAAACAAGAAAACCCAGGTGAGTAATCACGTTTCTATTTTTATGATTTTAAGCATGAATGTTTGATTTAAAGCTAGGGTCTTAATAAGCATGATATTAGCTTTTAAATGCAAAAGGAATCAGGTTAAATGGTGTAGAACCGAGAGAGAAAAACTGAGTTGCAGGTTGATGAATAATCTCGGGTTCCATGAATTTTATGTTTAAAACTTGTTTTAAAGTTTCTAAAAATGATCTAATCAGGTGCAGAAACATGCTAGAAGAATTCTAGAACCAAAACCATGATCAAAACGTCACGAAATAGAAAATGAAACTTGGCCAGAGACTCGGCCGGAGATGAATAACTCCTTATTCGTGAAGATGGGGTGAGTTTTGGGGCAAGCCGAGGCTAGGGTTGAGATCCTTGAGGGGAAAGGAATGAAACTGCATTGAAAGCAAGTTTAAAAATGAACGGAATGAGGTCACCGTCACCGGAGAAGGTGATGGAACCCTAATGCAGGCTCATCGGAGCTTCAGGGAAGATGACCGGAAGTTCGGGGGCCATATCGGGTTAAGACGAACTGGGTTCGGGTTCGAATCGGGTCGGGACCCGACCGGACATAAATGGTTAAGTGATACTGTGTCGTTTTGGGTTTTTAAATTAAATGGATTTGGGTCTGTTGGGTTGCAGGGATAATAAATAGAATTGGGTTTGGGGTTATCCAAACCATGGATAGGATAGGGACTGGGTTTATTGTAATCCGGTTCTATGAATTGAACTGAACCGTTTGGTTCAGTGAAGAACCGAACCGGTTAGGGTTTCTAAAGGGTGAACCCACTGGTTCAGACCGAGATTTAGGGAAATTCCATTTTGATCCCAAATATTTTAGGAAATGTTACTGTGGCCCAAACAGGAAAATTAATTAAATATTAATTTTTACAATAATGCCCCTATCTCAAATATGGGTCAAACGAAGTCCAAACGATACAAATGAATAGTCAAAACTTATTATTTCGGACGTTCTAAGTCCAATGGTGGGGTCCGTTTTACGAGATGAGACCCCGAAGGATAAAATACAGTAAAAGTGCAAAATGACCATTTTGCCCTTTTTAGTACAAAAATCCAAATGGAATTCCGCGAAAGCCTAAACCGACTTTCTTCGGCGTTCCGGACTCAATGGTAAAGTCTAAATTAGTATTTGAAATACTTATGATAGAAAGGCATAAAAATTTGATGAATAGCATTTATTCTAAAACATATTCACTGATATATAGGAAACTCAAAAGGCAAGGGTACATTCACGGATTTCTGAGATAGAATCACGATAGAGGTAAGTGGATCACTTTCTCTTCCATGTGGTGTTTCTAAAGCCAAGTTTATTCTTTACTGCCAAACTTGTACTCTTGAAAGTACTTCATGTTATTGCTATCCACAATGTGATATTGTTCTATCTTGTGGACATTGATTGACTATTGTGCCATTGTTATCATATTGAACCGTGCCTTGAAAGGCTTACTATTATGCTTTACTGTATATATGATATTCCATTTTCATACTCCTTATGGAATCACAAATGATCATGCTATGTTTATAAATGCTGGAATTGTGCTCAGTCACAATATCCATCCGATGCTTTTGTGACGAACTAGTCCGTGAACGGACGTGTGGCAAAAGATGTGAGTTTAACTGAGAGGTATGCCGGGCCTCGAAATACGAAGAGGGACTGCCATCCCCTACTACAGATTATAAGCATCTCCATTGGATTATTGTTATGGATATATTGTTGAATGGTTACTGTTCCTTATAGATTACTATTTCTTATGGGTATCTTACGTTGTTCATTGGTTTGATTGAAATCATTTTATTGTGGCAGTACTTTTATTGTGACAGGTTATTGTTGAGAAATCCTTATCACTGCTTATTCATTACTCCTGATTGTATATTGTGCCCCACTATTTATTGGCCATCATGGCAACTGTTCTCATTGGCTATCACAGCATCTCCTTTCTTATGATTGGCTATCATATTTTATTCATGGATTCATGTTCTTTATAATCATCGATACCAGTGTCGGAGATCTGGTTTACTTGCTGAGCTTCATAGCTCATTCCACCCCACTTACCCCCCATTTCAGGTGATGACGCTGCGAGACCCCAGTAGGAGTCTGAGAGCGTAGGGGGACATTTTGAAGTACTGTATCAGTCTATGTTAGTTCTCCCATGTATTCACCACCCCCGGGTGCTGGTTACGTTTAGTTCTCATTTTGTCTTATGTAGAACTATGTCATGTATTTAATAGACTTCTGCTGTTAAATTTATTTTAAAGACTTCCGCTGCATTACTGTAATTGATAAAGACTTCCGCTGATCATTGTTTAAAATTTTTGGTACATTGCATATTAGTACTATGATACAGGAATGGAAAAAGTAGGGACGGCCTTCGGGTCGGCCCCGCGACACAAGATCCGCATAGGGTGGGTTTCGGGTCGTGACATGTTAGCCCAAAATCAAACACATGAAAGAAAAGAGAAGGTCATTTATTATGTGATCTAGGAGTTGATCTCCTATGAGCAAAACTATAATGCTCTCGAAAAGACGTGCACTACTCTTGTCTATGTTACCCAAAGCTCTGACATTACATGATGGCTTATATAATACACTTGGTTTCCCGTATGGACCCTATGAAGTATCTTTTTGAAAAACCAGCCCTATCAAGCCATACTGCCCGGTGGCTACTATTGCTTTCCAAATTTGACATAGTGCACATAACTTAAAAATCTATCAAAGGAAAGGTCGTGGCTGACTACCTAGCAAACTGCCTAGTTAAGGGTGAGATTGTTAAGGAAGCTGAATTCTCAGATGAAGAAATCATGTAGATTCATGAGGATAGGTGGTGCATTTTCTTTGACGGCACCGCCAACAAGAAGAGATATGGCATTGGCATGCTAGTAGCCCCAAACAGGTTACATATACCTTTAGCCATAAAGTTGCAGTACCCCTCTACCAACAATACCACAGTATATGAAGCCTGTCTAGTGGGCTTGCAAGCGACTTTAGAACTAAAAGTCAAATTTTTAGATGTATACGGAGATTCAGCCCTTGTTATTGGCCAAGTCTAGAAACGGTGGAAAATCAGAGTGGAAAAGCTCCTACCCTACCACTAGTACCCGTAGACAGTGATAACCGAGTTCAAGGATATGCATTTCTACTACATACCGAGTGCTAAAAAAAGTTTTGCAGATGCCCTAGCCACCCTTACCTCAATAGTGGACATCCTGGAAGAAGCCATAGTTAAACCGCTCTTGGTTCAAACTTGGAAAATTCTGATATACTGTTGCAACATCAAGTCATAGAAGACTCGACATTTCCACCTTAGTACAACGAAGTTTGGTCACTTATCAAACACTCAAAATACCCTGAAGGATATACCAAGGAGGATAGAGCAACCCTAAAACGATGGGCCACCCAATTCATCATTTGTGGGGGAAAACTTTATAGAAGATCTTTCAATGGAATAGATCTATTGTGCTTGCATAAACATAAAGCTAAACATGTCATGACAAAAATTCATGATGGAGTCTGTGGACTTCACATGAATGGACACATGCTAGCCAAAAAAGATAGTTCGATAAGGTTACTATTGGAACACAATGGATGAAGACTGTATTACCTTCATCAGGAAGTGCCACAAAGGTCAGATACATGCCAATCTTCAACATCTCCCTCTTAGGAAGTTGTACAACTTGACATCCCCTTAGCTCTTTCTAACTTGAGGGATAGATATTATTGGCAAAATTAGACTAAAAGCCTCCAACGACCATGAGTTCATTTTGGTAGCCATTGATTACTTTACCAAATAGGTAGAGGTCGTTTCCTATGTTGTCCTCAATGCACGAAAAGCAACTCAATTCATCAGGGCCAATATCATTTGCCGATATAGAGTACCCTAAGAACTAATTTCAAACAATGGTTTTCACTTCAAAGGGGAAGTTACTAATTTAGTCAAAGAGTTCAGACTCACCCATCGTCATTCCTCACCTTACTGACCTCAAACAAATGGGGTGATAGAGGCGATGAACAAAACTTTGAAGAGCATCTTGAAGAAAACAACAAAAACCAGCAAAAATTGGCATGAAAAACTTTCATTTGCTTTATGGGGGTATTGCACGTCTATCAAAATGCCCACTGGACAAACCCCATACTTCCTAACATACAGGATGAAGGCAGTGTTACCTATCAAGCTAGAAATACCCTCACTCAGGGTACTTCTCAATAATCAAGGTGCCGAAACTGATTGGTTACAAAGCATATATGATGAGTTAGCCTTTCTGGATGAAAGGCGGCTCAAATTTTTATATCAGACACAGGGGTATCACAAAAGGGTAACCCGAACCTTTAATAAAAAGATGAAAAAGAGAGGCCTGAAAGTGGGAGATTTGGTTTTAAAGGAAAACTGAGCACCGGTACTTGACCTAGGAGGTAAATTTAGGCCCAACTGGAGTGGCCCATTCATTATTAAATCTATAGCCACTAGAGGAGCAATGTGGCTCATTGATATAGATGGAGACGATTTTTCATCACCTACCAACCTTGACCAGCTCAAGAAGTATTTTGTTAACGACTAGCTGCTTATTGTACTGAACTATGACGACCTGACTCCCTATTACATATTTTGCGCTGCACATGCAATACGGGGATACGTAGGTAGCTTATGAAGTTACTGTGAGTGCAGTCTCAAAAATTGCAATAAAAGTTTCATTCTTTCAAATCCAAAAGTTAAAGATCATCTTTTATTTAATAACAGGTAAAAGCCCTATCAACTTGGTCTAAGTCTAACATGGAACTAACTTTCTCTAAAAAAAACATAAAAAAAAATTCTAAATCTTCATTCCTAAAGGATTCTCGGATCCTTTCTTTTCCTCACTTTTTCTTCTCCACCAACTTACCCTCAAACTCGAAACGGCGACTTGTTTCTTTCTTAATGAAACCCAAGTAATTCCTTGCTGAGTCTATATGTCGAGAAAAATGCCTAAAATCCTGCTCACTATTGTTACATTTGAATTCTAGTGTCTTCTTAGGTCTTCATCTTTTCCTTTTCAAGCTTAAAGGGGCTACTGTCTCTATTTCTGTCACACCTCGTGGTTGGCTCACTACTTCCCAGTCCAACTTTCCTATTCCTCCTCATTCGAAGTCCTTGTAAGCTTCTTTAATCGCTTCCAACTTTGAAGTTATGTCCACACTAATGTCTATTCTAGTCTCTTAAAAAAAATAGAATCCCTAAGTTCTTCATTTTCGTTGATTAGGTCCCAGAGCCACTATAAATGTTCTTCTGTCATAAGTACTTTGTCGGAATAATCTGTATTATCCAAGTCTGGAGCATGAGCACACTTCCAACAGTTGGATATATTCGTGACTACAGATGGAGTCAGTCTTTCTATAATAAAATAAGGACCCTAAGTCCTCGAAGCAATCTGCATAGACCGAAATTGACATAGTATCCAGATGGGATAATAAAATGAGGTCTTTCTCAAGCCTGCCAAGATAACACAAAAATAACCAGGAGAGCGCAAACAAGGGGCTTTACTTTGCCAATGAACAGTGGACCAATCAATATCATAAGATGAAAGTTGAGCAAGGAATTCACACCAATCTCTCTCATTATCTTTGGTCACTAACAAGGCCCTTGAGCAATAGTGTTTTGATATATAAGGGATGGTAACTAAAGGTGCCAAGAGTTTTAACTTATTACGCAGCCACATTGTCAACAGCAAAGGGCTACCTTTGAAAACATTTGAGCCATCATGAACCAAGTCCCAGCCATTCAAAGTCTTGGTAAGAACAATGCCCATCATATTATTATCTTTGTTTAGTTCAGTCACAACATCAATTAGGCGAACATCAACCTGATCAGGCTCTTAGACAATCAAAAACCTTAGGATAATGCATAGAGCAAAGGTATACAGCTTTGTGTGACTAGCCTCTTGATTCATGAAAATTTCTAGTATGGGAAGTAGGGAAAATGATTCACCTTGAACCAATTCCTTTGCCTTCTTAGCATCCAAGTCAAGTAAAGAGGAAAGAGAAGAAGAATAACCACGTTGTACAGAAGGGACAATCAATTTACCTTGAATCGTGACATCAAAAAGAGCATAGAACTCTTCAAAGGTCGGATATATTTCTTCTAGATGAAAGCGAAAGCAATGATCAACCAAATCCCAAAAGCGAGCACAAGCCCACAAGAGATGCCAGTATATGGTAGCTTGGGCAAAAGAGAAAATAGCTCTCAGTCTCAATGCCCCCAAGTTAATCTTCTTCGAGCCTGAGAGATAATACAGCCATGTACGGATTTGTTCGTCAAAAACAGTCACATTCATGATTCTAGAAGTCATTAGAGCAAAAAGGCAAAAAATACAACAATGGAGCTATCAAGAGGCTGAATATGATGAGTTAGGAGGTTTAGGTTTTGCAATATATCTTGAAATACTCGTGAATCCGTTTCCAAGTTAGCTTAGGAGACTAATTTTTTGAAAATGCCTAAAAATACGCAACAAGTCGCGAAACTGCCCGAGACAGACAACACTACCGATCGGCACACCTTGAGTGTCGATCGACACATGGGGTGGAAGAAACCCCCTCTCTATGTGCCGATTGGTACACGGGGAAATTTCAGGCCATTTTGCCCAGTTTCGTCTATTTTCGCTGTTTTCCCCCTTGTTTTGTTAGTCTAAAACATGTCAGATACCGATTCCTGTTCATTTTCGCTGATATTGCTAATATTCATAAATAAAAGTGCATACATTAATCATTCATTGTTCAAACAAAAAAAAAATTGAAAAAGGACAATTTGCTCATCAAACAAAGTGTTCATCAAAAAAGTGAAGTGTCATTTAACGGCGACCTCGCCGTCCTCCCTCTTATTGTCGAGACTAACGAGAAGGAGCCTCTTCCTCCTCAATGTCCTCACTCTCACTCTCCACCACTTGTCTCAACGTCCTGCTCGGCCTAGGTGGCTGAGTGCGAAAGCTACTCGATTGACCCCCGCCTTTCTTCTTTGGCTTTCCTCCTCGTCTCCCGCTAGGAATCCCTCCTCTGGGATGATCCTATCCTCGATTCGTGCTCTCAAGATGGGAGATTCTAGTGGCTTGAAAGATTATAAGTTTTCAAGTCAAAATCAATGTAATGTCAAAAGGTAGTCAATGCATGAATAATCAAAAAAAGGGAATCATGTCCTTACGATGTCAAAGTTTGTCTGATAAGTGGCTTTCTGCCATGACTCTACAGTGACTTAGGCAACCTTATACTTCAAGGTTGTGATGTAGACACAAGTTTCCTCATAAATGGTCTAGGCCACCTGAATTTCCAATAAAAGTTTGTTTCAATATAAAGACCAAAAAGACTATGAAAAATTTTAGGCAAGCTCTTACCCCAGTCAAATGGTCAGGGGACAGCAATCCTTCAATAGCCCCAGTTGGCCGAGATAACTCTTCCAGCCTGAAATTCCCATCATCGGTCATCACCAATATATTGGAAGCCAAAAAAGCTGCCAGTAGCCCTGCGTTACCTGTTGTAGTGGCGGCCTCCTGAGATGACCTGTCACTCGCACTTAGCCTCCCAGCCCTAGGTGGAGAAGGTAGGCGGGCCCTCAGTTAAGGGAGGCATCATGTAATTTCCCTACCCAATTAGGCAAAGCAGTTTACGTTAGTGCCCATTTTTATGAAGCTGGTTATATATTAATTAATTAGACATCTTGAATGGAAATTGGAAACCCGTGAATAATAAAATTAGTGCACGAAGTGTAATTAGGCAAACTAGTGCGATGCACGAGAAAAAGAAATTTAGTCAAAAAATTTATGATTGATACAATATATTTTTTGTATAAGTAAAACACGATGTAACGTTTCAAAAATAAAATTTATAACATATAGATGAAACATACAAAAATCAAGGATGCGGCGAGAATACCAAGAGGTTTTTAGGACAATTAAAATGCAACTTCAAAAATTTAACAAACACACCCAAAATTCCAAACAAGGTATAAGAGGAGGAAAAGAGTGAAAATAAGGTCAAAAGTGTTAGCTAATGGACTTAAACCTTAGACCAAAAAGAGGAAGAATTTTATTATCCAAAAAGATTACCAACTGGGCTATAGCACTTTTGTGCTATATATATATATATATATATATATATATATATAGGTGAGCAATGAGTAGATCTTTACGTGTGATCAAAACTTGCAATTGTGTGGGTGTGTACATGTTTGTGACAGACGACTAGAGAGAGAGAGAGAGAGAGAGAGAAAGTAAAGAAGGAAGAGGAAAAAGAAGAGGCTACATGCATGCAAGCTTAAGAGCCGATCTTAGGGATTCAACAGCTTGAGCCTAAGAAAAGGGGATCACCCATTTTGAAGGTAAAAAGCTCTCAAATTCAGATTTTCTCTCTTAGAAAAAAAGGATGATATAACACTGTTTTGTGTGATTTGATGAATCTAGAATGCATATATGTGATTGTCGTGTATGATACCAGCAAATAGGGGGTAAACTAGAACAGTTAAAGCTAGAAATTCTATGGATCGCCATTGTTGGACCTCCAAAAGAGTAAGTCTGAACTGATTCTTATTAAACCCATTTCTGTAAATTAAAATTGAAACTATATCTCACAAGGGTTACAAAAACCCTAGTCCGTGACCAAAACACCCAAAGGAAGACCCCCAAAACATGAGTTGTAGGTTTCGGGTTCAAACCCTAATATCTAAAATAGAGTTGTAACTTCGATTTTTAGGATTAGGAGTGAAACCCATTGACAAAAGAAACACAATAGGCTAAGAACCATTAATTTTCATGGAGAAATGGCCATGAACGAAGCTAATAACCAAAACAACCATGAATCTCCAACCAAGCTTTTAAGCTTATTTCAACTTCCCAAACTAATGCCAAAGTATTCCTTAAGATTTAGAAACTCATAAGAACAACCCGCAGAAGAACTGACCACTTGAAAAGTCACGAAATAGGATTTTAAAAATCCTGCAACTAGGGCAACAGTGGCAAGGGAGATGGGGAAGAAGATAAACAGGACGAGTCAGTTTCAAGTTCAGGTCGGAACCCGCCCAACCGCACACACGGGAAAGTGGGACGGCGTCCTTTAAAGACTGTGAGTTTTAAATTAAAATGGAATTGGGTTTATTTGGTAATGTGAATAGAGGCTTAATTTAATAGCCACATTCGGAACGAGGATACCCTATCCCTAGACTATACCCTTATCCACTGTTTGGCTTACTAAAGAAGAGCCGCAGCTCCCTAGACTCAAACCATAAACGATGCGCGTCTGAGGGTTTTAACCCCCACACGCGAGCCACTATGCCACTGTGTCACTTTATTAAAATAGTGACCAAATAAATATATAATATAAAATAAAATAATTAAATTAGTTAAATTAATTTAATTTGGTAAAATATTCTCGATAACCAAATAAAATAAAAGGATAGTGTAACCCTATATTTTTAGACATTCCGGACTCAATGGCAGAGTCCAATTTGTGGAATTAAACCTCCAAAAATATAAACGAACAAATTGGACTAATCTTAAAAATGTCCTAAAGGCTAAATGAAGCCACCAAATGACCTCTAAAAATTATGAGAGTACTTACCCTAAGGTTTTTCGACGTTCCGGACTCAACGGTGGAGTCCGTTTTGCCAAATAAAATACCTAAAATACTGATATGTGAAATTGGCTATTTTTAGGACACTTTAAAGGTACAACGATGCTATTAATATGGGGTAAATGAGTCAATAAGGTAACAACCTAAATCGCATGAGTCCATATACTTAAAATAGGACCCATAAGACTAAAAGACCATAAATTCATCAATAAAATCATATTAAGCCTATGAATGATATCGAACTACATAATAATTCCTGATTTATAGAAACATCAAAAGGGAAAGAGAATGAAGTTTGATTCCTCTTGAAGGGAGGAGGAACCATTTTGAGTTAAGTAAACACGAACTCTAATATGTGGTATTTCCTTGAGCCATGTCCCAATTATATTTTTCTCAATGCTACCAATTTGTATTCTTATACATATCTGACATTTATTGATTCCACAATTTGATACTTATTCTACCTTGTGGATATGTTGAGAATTTGATTATCAATATCTTAATGTGTTTGCTTGTTCGTTTCTATACCATGCTTTGGATATTGGAAAATTGATATGTTTCTTACTGCTGAGGATTTGATATTTTCACATATATGTACATTCCTTGTGACTATTGATCATGATATTATTATGAGTGTCGGGAGTTGTGTTCTGTCACAACATCCATTTGATTTCATAGATGTTGTTTTGGACCTACGAGTCGGTGATTGGGAATGATACCCAACACTTAGTCTATGGAGGAAATCACATATGATAAGAGCTCTAGTACTATTTAGGAACCTGAATGAGGGGTGAACCTGAATGAGTACTTTTGAGGATAACTGGGCCCTATTTGTTGATGCATCTATTTTGTTAATATCTCATATCTTTATTGAAACATAATTTGGTAATGGACTCTTTGGTTATTGATACGCCTTGTAAGTCTACCATTGGATTTGATTTGGCAATTTGTGACACTTTATGATATTTGACAGCTGATTGTTGTACAGGTTAAATCCCATTATTAATTTTTTACACCATTTACATTACCTATTTCTATTGCCTTGGGATATGCCTTTTGGACTCACGAGTCATCGTTGTTGATCTATTTTTTTTTTCCTTGGTGACTGGCTATTCATTATATCCTTTGTTTGTCGTTTGTTTGTATTCTTTTATTTTGATCTAACCCCGACCCATGGCAAAGTGAGGTAATTTACTTACTGAACTAAGTTAGCTCACTCTAGATATATCATTTTTTTTTCAGGAAAGGATACTACAGAAGGACCACAGGGCGTGCACTACGAATAGGTGCCACTTTTTGCCCAAAGATTGTCCTTTGCAAGTAATGGTGGATATTTTTTATGTAAATGTAATTATACTAAGAGTAATGCAGTCTTATCTCTCTTATGTGTCTACATCTTGGGGATGGCTTTTGTTTAAGGATCTTTAATCTAAGAATTACTTTTATCATTGTCTGTAAACCTTATTATGATTTTGGTACTTAGTTATTTAATCTCATGATATTATTATTGATCCTTAATTAGTATTTGTTAGGGACAGCTCGAGGGTCACCCCCACGGTCTTAAATCCTCATAGGGTGGGTTTCGCGTTGTGACACATAAACTCCTCCAAGTAGCTCGTCATTTGGCTGAACTGGTTGAAAAATCGTTGCATGGCCACCCCCTCATAAAGCTCTAAAAAGTCAAGATCAAAGTTAAATAAGTCCAAGTCTCTCATGTTGGCCGGAGGCGATATAGGCGGGAAAAGCTGCGTAGCCATATCTACGTGGCAAATCACTCTCTCACCTAAATAATATACCCTCTCAAAAGGGCCTTCCAAAATCAAGTGCCAGCGTGTTATGACAATACTCCACTCTACTTAGGTCGAAACCACTCTTCAAGGATTCCATCAAAACTATCATAAATAAATAAAAAAAAAAAAAGTTTCTCACATCACATATATAAAAAAAAAAAAAAAGATTTCCAAATAAGAGGAACTAACCGTGTTCGCTTGGAGCATGTCCAAGGCCTCCCAAAATCTCTGCACCACATTCGCCCCTCAACGAGTCCGCTTGTTCGCCTTCTGCCACCGCCACATGAGGGGAAACATGTTCTCTTCTACCTTCACCAATGGGTAGGGCAACAACTGGAGGACTTCATAGGCCCAAATCTGTCCAAAATAGGAAAGTTAATCAAAATGACATTTTCTCAAAAAGGGAAATGAGGGAATTCAGAAATTCATACCTCCTAAATAATGTTGAAAGCACCAAGTCCTTTGGTGATTTCCTAAGATAGTACGCACATCTAGCGATACAAAACAGCCATTGCAGAGCCTCCCTAGTTGAAGCGCCCAAAGTTTTCCACATCCTTTAAAGTAGGGAAACACCAAAAGTAAATAGTGTCATTGGCATTGGCCAAGAGGGTTTGGCCAAAGACAAAAAGCATGAAGGCTCTAGTCAACTAATCATCTTCAAAAGCGTTACGGCACTCTCGGAAGCAAAAGTTTTCCAAGATATGCCTAACCCGCATCGTACCACCAAAGGCTAGTGTGGGCCGCCACCTTAGAAGCTGAAAAATCTCACAACCCCAGCTATGCATTTCACTGTCCCATGGAATTCAATCACCACCGACCCGAAGGCCCGTGATCATTGAAAAGTCAAAGGGAGTCAATGTTACCTCCCCGAACTGGAGGTGGAAAGTGTTGGTGGTGTCCCACTATCTCTCTGCTAGAGCATAAAAAATCTTTCGATCATGGTTAACATGGACTATCTAGTCTAAGAATGGCCCAAAACTGGCCGCTCTCACCTGTCCTTGGCATAGGAGGGGCAAATCAACCCACCACTCCACGATGTCTGCCGAGCCTCAAGCTTGGATTTCCAAGTCCAGCTACAAGGAATCAAAACCAATATGTTAGAAAACTTTTTCAAGTGTCATGGGCATGCCAAAAAAGTGTGAATCAAATGCAAAAAACCAAGGAAAATAAAAAATTACCCATTCGGGCATTTTCACAAGCACGTGGTGTGCACCTTTTAGAAGACACGTGGGTGAAATGCCCACGCATGCGTGCAACCAAAATTTCATGAAAAATGCTTTCAAAGCATGAAAAACAAACCAAATACATCAAAAATCAATTCAAAAATCGGAAAACAATTAGAAAAAAATTCAAAAAAATCCATACTTGGTTATTGCGGTACTGTTGCGACAAATGGTGCGCCACCTCTTATAGCAAGCTCATGTTGTTTCGAAAGCCCGAGGTTGGTTTATATCAGAAGATTCTATCATGCACCGGTCCAGACATCCCTAAATCTCGGTCAATATCGAACATTGGGTCTGAGTCACAATGGCCTTAACTTGACATTTTCTCTTGAGATTTTTGAATTTGTGGTGGGAAATCAAGTTATTTGATCTTTCGAGAGGTCAAAACAAGTGCCAAATACTTTAATCTAACCTCCTTTACAACTTTGCAAAAAATGGTCACAAGAGTGGTAGGGGAGAGCTCAAGAACGCAATGAGAAAAACCAAAAGTCGTAACATTTTAAAGCTTGTTGCACATGCACCCGAGTGTCAATTGACACTCACGAGTAGCTGATCGGCACATAGAGGGTGAAAACCCTCCTTTTGTGTATCGATCGGCACAAAGGCGCTGGGTAGACCAATTTTTGGGCATTGGCCAATTTTACGCGAATCTTGGCCCATTTTGGTCCATTTCAACCCATTTCTTGTCAAAATCAAGCCTTTTGTCAAAATTTGTCTAAAAACCCGTTGTGATTCAACACCAAACATCTAAAGGCAAATTAGTAATTTTTTAAAACCAGTTAGTGTTGACCAATATGTCATTTAGTGGCATGGGCCCATTAATTTGAAACCGTCATCAAGTAACTCATGATTTCTTTCAAAATATCGTGCACGTAGCATTTCCTTTAGTGGTCACTCAAGATCCAGGCCACGTTTTTCGGGTCGTACACAACTGCTCATTTCTCAAAATCACTGAGTCAACTCAGTCCATTCCCTAGTGAAGTCCGAACCATCATCATTTCTCAAAAAAATTCATCTTCCTAGCAAAATACATTCTACCATTCCCAATGGAGTCTTTATTCTTCATAAAAAAAATCATCTAAGGATGTAATCTATCTCAGCAAACCATCTAAGGATGTAATCCATCTTGGTAAAACTGTTTAAGGATGTAATCTATCTCAATAAATCATCTGAAGATGTAATTCATCTTGACAATTTGTTCATTAAGGACATAATCTCGTGAAAATTTTATTAGGATAGCATTCCTTTTAGAAGAATCCTATTAGAATAGCGTTCATTTTAGGTAAGTCGTCTATCACATCACCATCCTATTAGGATAGTGTTCATTTCAGGTCAGCCGTCTATCGCATCACCATCTTATTAGGATAGAATTCCTTTTGGGTAAGCCATCTATCACATCACCATTATGTTAGGATAGCATTTCTTTCGGGTAAGCCGCCTATCACATCACCATCTTGTTAGGATAGAATTCTTTTTAGGAAAGTCGTTTTTCAATCACCATCCTATTAGGATAGCATTCCTTTTAGGTAAGCCATTTATCGCATCGCATCACCATCTTGTTAGGATAGCGTTTCTTTTGGTTAAGTCGTCTATCGTATCACATTTTATCATCATGTTAGGAAAGCATTCCTTTCGGGTAAGCCATCTATTGCATTCTTCTTATCATCCTGTTAGGATAACATTCCTTTTGGGTAAGCCGTCTATCGCATTCCCTTTTATCAACCTATTAGGATGGAATTCCCTTTTAGATGAACGTTCGAGGATGTAAGACCATCTCATGAGAACACAACATTATAAAAGGCTTGTTAGTATCTCATTTTTGATCAAGTAAAAACTTTGTGGAGTCATTTCTGAGGGCGTAACCTCACAATAATCCTATCGAGACAAGTCTCTTTAGAGAAATCCAGTAAGGATAGCACATCTTTCTACTAGTCACGAACTACGAACAGTTTGATTTGCTTAAGGATGATACATAGGAATTTCATAAAGGAATGAGTCCGACCATGTCAAGCAAAATCACAAATCAATGTCAAAATGGCTGTCTCTCTTTTCTTACGTTGACGTTCACTTGCTTGCAAGTTCTATCAACGAGAGGCTTTTTGTAGACACCTTATTTTGTGACCCTTAATTAAGTAGTAGAAATTCGATAATTATGCCAATAAACTTACTTAAAGTAGGACTCTTCCCGATAGAGTCTTATTTTCATTAGGACTCTCCTACTAGAGTCCCAGTTCTATTAAGACTTCTGCTAATAGAGTCCTATTCCCATTAAGAATTCTCCTGACAGAGTCCTAGTCCCTCTAAGACTCTCATGTTAAAGTCCCAATTCCATTAGGATTCCTTCTGATTGAGTCTCACTCCTGTTAGGACTCTTTTGCCTATCGGATAGCGTTTCGATAATTTGGTACCTTTTTGCCAACTAAGAAGATTTTGATAATTTTGGTATAATCCTACCCTCAATAGGACTTCCTAGTCACTTGAGGGGCATTTTTGTAATTTTTAATATCATTTTACCCATATGGGAGTAATTTGGTAATTTTAGTCCTTTGGTGACGAATTGGGAATAATTTAGTCATTTCATATGTCTTGTGGCAATCTAGAAATTTCCCATCGAATTGGAGGCGATTTGGTAATCTTGAGTAATAGTAGTCTATTTAGGCTTAATTAGGACTTTCCACTTTTGGAGTTTCCATAAATCTAGTTGCTTGACATTTCTTTAAATAGAGATATATCGAACCTATACGTTTTCATTTTAGAGTTTATTTTTCAATTAAATTCTATTTTTCTTTTATCTTATTGGCTCTTTCAAATAGACATCAATTCTATTGGTTCGTGCATTGTCATAATTATTTATTAATTCATTTAGTTAGGATAATTATTCTTATTTAATTTTTTATTTATTTAATTAGATAATTATCACTTAAGACATGATCATAGCCCTCCATTTTAGGGTTTCATCTTAGACCCTTGGATTGAATTTCCATATTTTCACATAAATAGAGCCCTTTGGCCATCAGTTTTAGGGAACGGAAAAAGACACCATTTCCATAGCCTCACGCTGTTAGTTTAGTTCTAGAGTTCTCTTTACGAGGCCTCTCCCTTTCCCGAGGCTGAAGCCATGTCGAAGTGACAGCCTCCCTTCACGAAGCAAGCCGAAGCGATGTTTTCCAAATCCGAAGAACAAGCCGGAGATCTGCCTGACTGAAGCATCCAGATCAGATCTTCCTAGCCGAAGTGTTGCTCGACTCCCACAATTGAATAAGTTACGCTCTCAAACCCTTAATAGTTTTTTTTAAGATTTAATTGATCTTTATTACTCTTGATAAAAGAAGGTAAATCGGAGAACTATGTGACTTTGATTCCCTTTTCTAAACGGATACGTAGAAAGCCTTCGGGCCTGAGTCGGGTTTTCTTTTTGTCTTTTCTATTTTGCTTTATTTCTTTACACTAGATCTTTTATTATTTCCATACTCACATCTCTCTTTTCAGTTTTTCTCATGAAAAAATAGCATTGTAAGTGAATATTTGAGGTCGATCCATTTAGATTAGGTAGGGTGGGTGCCTAACACCTTCTCACTCCATACTTTAGCCCCTGAGCCCATTTCTCTGGTATTTCTATTTTATTTCAGTGCTTTATCTTCTTTTGATCCATGTCATGGGATCCTTTAGTATGCATTTAAGATTAAAGTGATGTAATTTTCATTCCATTGCTTTCAATTTTCTTCATATGTATTGTTCAATCTGTAACAGGTTTGCTTGTTTCTTGTCCAAAACAAGCTAACGACTCCTTAATTTCTCAATCTCCCATAAGAGGTGTTCTTTTCAGGGAAAAAGACAACTAGGATCCCTTTAAATCTATAGAAAGGATGACATGCATACTTACCTTTTTTTCGGTGTTGTGCCTACAATATATTATACAAATTTATGCATTATACACTTATACATTACCCATTATTTACATGTAGTTTGTATTTTGTATGCATGGTGTTCCACTTTTCATGATTTTAGATTTTATCACAAGTATGACAATGCTTAATTATAGTTTGCCAAAATTTAGGTTCTTGATTATTTGTCTAAGTGTGATTTTACATCTTAAGGATTTTAGCTAATTTTTATACTAAGCAGATTACAACTGTAATAACTGAAATTTTTTTTTTTTTATAAATAAATTTTCTTGGTTATTTATTGTTATTATTATTATTATTATTATTATTATTATTATTGTTATTGGGTGAATGTAACGTGTACAAGATTATGTGTATATATATATATATATGTGTGTAAGATGTGTGAGTATTATACATGTGTGTGATACATGTATGTGTGTATAATTATATGTATATATATATAAATCAGTGCAGGTGTGCACTAGGTGTGTATGACAGACCGTGTGTGTGTGGTGTCGTGTAACAGTGTGTGTCTAAGGTGTGTGTATATGAGTGGTTGTATAAGTGTAAGGTGTATAGGGCAGCTTTGCATTAAATGCAAAGCTGCATTTGGGGAGAAGCAAGGTGGTTAAACAGAGAGAAAAGGGTCAAACAAAGGGGCTGGTGTGAGAGAGAGAGAGAGAGAGAGAGACGTGTGGGACTTGATGTGTGAATGTATATGTGGTCTCGGTTGGGAAGGAAAGAAAGGAAAGAAAAACTGAGAGCAAGGGAGGAAGAGAGTTCTAGAAAGGAGAGCTTGAAGCTTGAATCAAGCTTGGAACCAGAGGGTGAAAGAGGGCACGGCTAGAGAAAGAAACCCATAGGAAAACCGTAAGTAGCCCATTCTGTTTTAATTTTTTTTAAAGCATGATGATCGATTTAATGTATATGATCTTAGAGAGCATGTTGTAGGATTTATTTTGCAAAAAGAATGAGTTAAAATGGTTGAAGAATGAGGGAGAAATGGGGAGTTGCAGGTCTCAGTTAAAAGGAATGGGTCCTGTCATTTTATGTGAAAAACTTGGGTTGAATGGTAGAGGATGAACCCTAGGAGGTGCAGAAACCATTTGGGATTGAAATGGGGGTTAAACCGTGACCGAGGAGTCACAAAAATGAAGGGGAAGGAGTCGGCCGAAGGTTTGACCGAGGGGTTGACCCTCTATTTCGTGAAAATCAAATGGATTGAATCCAAAACCGATCCTAGATATGGAATCCTTGGGAGAAAACGGAGGGAATCACATTTTTAAAACTTGAAAATCTCGCCGGAGACCAGTCGCCGGAAGCCTACCGGAGGTTCGTCGGAAAAACGGGGAAGAAGGCACTGTGCGGGTCGGGTTTCGGGTCCGGTTCGGGCGGGGCTGAACCACCCCTACCACGTGTCGCTCCCATGTTTTAAATTAAAAACCAATTGGGTCTGTTTGGTTACGGCCTTAAGAAATTAAAAATTTAAATTGAAATAGGAACAGGGATATCCTATCCCTGTTCTGGATAAGTCCCTGTTTGGGTAACCGAATTGAGAATAAGGAAATTGGAAATTTCAAATTGAACCCTAAACTTTTAGAAATTGAACTTGACCCCAGAACTTTAGAAAATCTGATTTTGACCCACAAAACTTTGGTTAATTATGTTTGACCCCTCATGAATTAAATATTAATAAAATAATAATTTAATTAATTAATTAATTAATTAATTAATTTAATTATTTAAATATGCTAAAATAATCCGGAGTCCAAATGGGACAAGTCATTAGTGTATTTTGACTATCTCGACCATTCTGAGACCAATGGTGAGGTCCATTTTACGAGACGGGGTCCTGAAAAAATAAAAGACCCGTAGTAACATATAAAATTACCAAAATGCCCCTAAATTGAAGTACAGTCAAACGAACTCCGAATTAGGTAAACAAATAGTGAAACTTTATTATCTCGAACATTCCGGACTCAACCATAGAGTCCGATTTGTGAAAAGAGGTCACGAAATGTAAGGACCCGTGAAAAGTGCAAAATGACTATTTTGCCCTTTTGAACCCAGATGTCCAAATTGAGTTCTACGAGAACCTAAACTTATTTTCTTCAATGTCCTAGACTCAATGGCGGAGTTTAATTTAGCAGAATAGAAACCTATGAATTAAAGACAAAAAATTTGATGAATAGCATGAATTCAAATGACAATAGACTGAGTTGTAATTTATGCTTTTAGGGACACTGACAGGACAGGAGAGGGCGATCTGATCTCCTGCATTTTCATTGACCAGTTCAGTCACATATCGTACACGTTCTTCTAGGGTTGAGACTACCCGACAGGTATGGTGTTTTGCTAATGTTAGAAATGAAGTTAAGTTAGGAATGTTCTGTGAATGACTGGAATGACTTATGTGTTTATGTGGGATGTGCTTACTTGATGATTTAGAGTTGGTTGTTCACATGCTTACATGTTACTTGTACTTTATGAAAATTTAGTGAATGATGAATGTGAATCATGACATGTGTTTAAGTTGAATTGTATGAGATATGATTGCATATGGAATTGACTGATGATTTATATGTTATTATCCGAGCATGCTGTATTATTGAGATCCATGATCATTGAGATTGCATTAGCATATTGGCATATGATGAATCATTGAGAACATAGCGTGGGTTAGCACGTGGTGCTATACATTATGAGGGTGTAGATCCTGTGGTGAAAAGCCCAAAATCGGCCATTGCATTGGTACTCTGTTCCCATCGGGGAGTACCCGTAAATAAGACATGGGTGTGGCATAGAGTTGTGCATGGGTGCGTCATGCATACCATTCATATATTACTGCAATGCTTTGAATGACATTTAGATATAAATGTACACTTTGCACATGCCACACCTTAGCTTTATTTCTTGCATTAGCACTTCATCATACCAGCAGTTGAGCTGACCCATTCGTGGGCAACATTTTTTGTAACACCCCGACTTTGTATAATTAATAATTAAATAATTAATTATTAATTAGTACCGGCTTAGAGAATAATCAAGGGAATTAACCCTAATCTCCCGACGGTCATGATAGACCGATAAAATAATTAAAACATATCCGAGAATAGGGTACAATACCCGAACCTAATTATCATTTAATTAGGTGAGATAACGCCGTTTTAATACTAACGGAACTCGAATTAGTTAACCCCAGAAATCCCGAATGACTAATAAATGACACGAAACCTCTGACACTGAAGATAACTGAAATAGGAACTGACCGGAAGAAACTGCATCGAAAAAGGAGTTACGGAATGAAAGTTATGAAGGAAACATTGAAATCGAATTTAGCGACAACCAAACAGGGCCTTAACCAGAAAATAAGAGAAAATGGTCACTTGGGAGGCCAAGGGGAATTGAACCCTTGACCTACCAAGGTAAGCAACTTTGTCCCAAAAAGTTACCAACTAGGCTGTTGGTTACTTTGTGCATAAATACAGCAAAATATGTATATAACCTATAATCTGCTCAAGCCACCACCCAAATTGGCCAATGGCCTTGCATGCATTCCCTTCATCATAGCCCTCCATCACCTCCATCACCTCCATCAGGTCAGCAGTCACTAACCCCACTAAGGGTAGAGATACACTCATATGTGTATAGCCCTATATGTACATATATATATAAGCTATAACTTGCATCAATTCTCTCTTTAGAGAATTCTGAAAATACAGAATTGTGTGAGTGTGTGTGCATACGTGAGGGACTGTGAGAGAGGGTGAAGTGTGGAGAGAGAGAGAGAGAAGGGAGATTGTGCATGCAAGTGAGAGAGGAAATTGGCAATTGAAGTAAAGGCTTGAGGATTGCATGCATGACCTGAGGAACTTGAGGACATTGTGAGGAATCCTGAGTCAAGTCATTGGAGAAGAGAGTCTCTGTTGAAGGTAAACTCCAAACTTACCTCACTCTTTCATTTTAAATTTTGAATTATTTTGATGAGTTGCTACGGGTATAGACTACATGCATGCCTCATTATTGACTCTAGGAACTGTTTTGAGTGTATAGCATGGCTTAGAGGTCTCGGATAGGTCAAAGACCATGAAACCCGAGACCAACCTCCATTGATGAACCTTGGAAAACCCAGGTCTGAATCGACCATAACAGTTCAGAGTTTTGAATGTTAAGACTTGAAATAGACCCCAAGAGGATCTCAAATATGTACCTACGCGACCTCGAGACTCACTGTAGCCCCACGAAATAGGAAATGAACCTACGGGTTTAAAATCCAATCCGTTGAAACTCGAGACTAAACTGAAATATATAAATAGGGTCTTGATCCTTAGGGTTTGTAGGTCACGTAGCTTCAAACCACACACAAAATGGTTGAGAAATGAGGATGCTAGATCAAGTTGCAGGTCACGGTTATCCTCTTGAAAACAGAACTTGTTAGGTTGATTCGATGCCCAAAACCGATGCCAAAGTGTTGGTGTGACCCTCAGGAGTCGATACCACCCAAAAACAGCAAGAAACCGTACCCTAAAACCCACGAATTTGAAGAACAAATCTGCGAGAATTAGGGCAACAGTGGGGCATTCGATGGGGAAGACGGAGTCGACTCGGTCGAGTTGACCGAGTCATGCCGAGTTGAGGAACGGCCACTGTGTTGATACTACACCGTTTTGATGTTTGATGTTTTAAATTTAAAATCTAGAATTAGCCTGTTTGGTTACGGGTTTTAAAAATTGAAATTTGATTTGGGGCTAAACCTGTATACGGATAAGGACCAATTTGGGGATAGAGGGGACATGTAATTCCGGTTCTCTGGCCTAACTGAACCGGTCGGTTTTTGGGGGTTTTGGACTGGTTCAATTTTTGAACCCAAAAACCAAAGGGTTTGAACCCCTAATTTATAAAATTATGTTTTGACCCCTATAAGTTCCTGAAATTACGGATTTACCCCTGACAGTTTCAAAGAATTACACAGTGGCCCAGACTTTTGAAAATTTATACATTTAAGCCCTGAATAAATTAATTAAATAATAAAATAATTATTTAATTATTTTATTAAATAGGTAAAATTACAATTTTACCCCTAGACATTAAATATGTCAAACGGAGTCCAAATTAAGTAAATAAATAGTGTATTTTCACTATTTCAAATATTCTGGACTCAATGGTACAGTCCGATTTTGGAAATACAGTCCCGAAAAATACAGACCCGTAAGTGATAAATGACCGAACTGCCCCTGATGGTACCCAGACCTAAATAAAAATATCAGATAGCCTATTTTGACTATCTCGGGCATTCTGGACTCAACGGTGAGGTCCGTTTAATGAACCGAGGTCCCGAAAAATACAGACACGTAGGTATAAATGACCGAATTGCCCTAATGATACCCAAGGCCGATTAAACATAACAGATAGTCCAATTTCACTATGTTAGACACTCTGGACCCAATGGTGAGGTCCATTTTATGAACTGACGTGCCGAAAAATACGACACATGAAATTACCAAATTACCCCTGATACCGTACGAGACCTAAACAAAGTCCGTTTGGGACGAAACTGATACCGGTAGGAGCCCAGACACTGGTGAGACTGTATACTTGATTAGATGACGAATCGGGGTCAGAATTACACAAAACGTAAAATGACCAAAATACCCCTGAGCACTGTAAGTGCAAAGTAGAGGTCGAATAAAG
This sequence comes from Nyssa sinensis, assembly GCA_008638375.1. Taxonomy (NCBI): domain Eukaryota; kingdom Viridiplantae; phylum Streptophyta; class Magnoliopsida; order Cornales; family Nyssaceae; genus Nyssa; species Nyssa sinensis. Next base: position 32,708,860 of record CM018046.1, read on the forward strand.
GTCAAACTGATATGATAAATTATCATAGGCATAATTATGAACACTGAAAGGCTAAATAAGACTCCGAGACAGTCAACGCGTGAAACGAGAAATGACCGATGTGTCCCGACGATCTAAAGCAGATACCAAATGAAGTCCAAGGGACTTACAAATTTATACATGAGATATATGGGACGTTCTGAGGACCATGATAGGGTCCCGGGCAAAAATGACAAAATTACCATTTTGCCCCTAAGACTAAATAAGTACCCAACTGATACCGATTAAAGTCTAAAAGACTTAAAACTTCATATATACGATATATGGGATATTCTGAGGACCATAACAGGGTCCGGGATAAGAATGGCAAAATTACCATTTTGCCCCTATGGTTAAAATGAGAACCTAACTAATACCGATTAGAGTCCAAAGGACGTAGAACTTTGTACTTAAGATATAAAGACAATTCCGAAGACCACGACAAGGTCCGGGACAAGAATGGTAAAATTACCATTTTGCCCCTAAGGTTGAATGAGTGCCTGACTGATAACAATTGAAGTCTAAATGACTTAGGATATAATCCTAATAATTGCTAAGCCTAATTAAAGAATGAAATAGCCTCGGGTGAGACCCAATGGAAGGGCGATAGGCTACTAGGCTATCTTAGGTAATCCGATAGACACCTAAGATGACGAATAAGACCTGAATGGATGAATTCTGATCTATCTATGATTAATGATGATTATTCAGGATGTACAAGGATGTACCTGAAACAATGTTTGAAGGTTGTCAGATTATTTGCGCAAGGAGATAAACCTAAAAGTTTGTGAGTAACTTCTGACACTGTTTTGATTCTGTCCCTTGACTTATTGATCTGTTTTGAATGCAATTATTTAAGTGCAATTATTTAAATGCATGCCTTTTCATACTATATCACTTATGACATGGTTTTAGTCTTTTTAAATAATTGACTATATTCCTGATCCCTGTGCTAGCATCCCGTACTGTTTTGCCTGTTTTGAACTGTTGAGGTAAATGGATGTATTGAACCATTATTCCCGAAATGATTAAACTAACCATGTGATATAGGCAAAGAACGATATTTTGTCGTACCGTACTACTTGTATAGTATACTGTCTAAATACTATATTGTTTAAATGTACGTACTTAATGTAGGCCCTTGCACTACATTTCACACGATGTGATTGTGTCCTTTGAATTAGGAATTCCGTTCAGTTCGGTTATGTGTTATCCGTTAATGCTATGTCTGTGTCCCTGATTGATACGTTCGATTCCGTTGTGTACCGCCGGTCGATAATAGGTCTGTTTGGATTGATGTATTGTTCAGTTCCGTTATGTTCTACCCGTGATGACATGCCCCTGTCTTGATTAAAACGTTGTTCAGTTCGGTCATGATTCGTTCCGCTAGTGATATGTCTCCGACTTGATTGTTATATCGTTTCTACTCAGCTCCGTTATGTTTCGTTCCGTTCATGATGTGCTTGTGTCTTGATTAGTATATTGTTTTTGTTCAGTTCCGTTATGTTCTAGCTATTGAAGGTATGCTTTCGTCTTGATTGATGTCTTGTTCAGATCCGCTATATTTTAGCCGTCGATGATATGCCTCTGTCTTGATTGACTTATTGTTCCCACTCAGTCTCAGCTGTGATTCGTTCCGTTAATGAAGTGTCTGTGTCTTGATCGATATATTGGCAATGGTTATTGTTTTGGTCCGATTAGTTATGTTATGTTCCGATTCGTTTGTACTGTTTGTGCAATCTTGTTCCATTGTTCTAGACTGCTTATGAAATGGATTTAGAAAAATGTTATTTTGAAATGATTAAACTATCCACGCGCCTTGGAAGCAAGGACTGGTTTTGAAACCCATGATAGGGAATCTGTGTTACTCACTGGGCTTATTTAAGCTCACCCCATTATTTTGACATTTTTCAGGAATTACCTCCATTGGATTAGAAGGTACTATGACATGACGTGAATAGGCCAAGTGGCATTGCAAATAAGGATCAGATGGCACTGATTTGTAGAGACTTACATATTTGTGAATCGAATCCGTATATCCAGGTAAGTGATATGATACGACTGACTTGTTTGACATGCACTAGATATTGGAACATGGCTCATGGGACTAAATGGTACCCTAGAGATATTAGATCTGCTATGTTGTTATATGCTTGATTTTAGATATGCTCTGAGATTAGAATTGTTGACTGACTGAATTTAGTCTTGCTCTGTGATACATATACTTATGATGGATAAGTGAGTTGCATTCCCGTGACACAAAGAAAAAGTTTTAAATTCCGCTGCATCTGACCCTACAGTTGGAGTGCAATTTGTCGGAAAGTTCAGAATTTGCCTTTGGTTGGTCGCGTCGCGACCAACTGGCAGTCACGTCCTCGACATCCGCGTAGGGTGGGGTTCGGGATGTGACATTTTTCAGATGAGGACCCTCCAGCCACTTGAGACTCTGTGATACCCTGACAGGGTGGAGCACGTAAGATATTTTTGGTTCTTGGGACTTATGTTGTGTAATGTAAGGGCTTAAGCCCGAATGACCGATGAACGATGTATTTTATGTTATCTTTTGTATTGATGGGAATAGATGTATGTTTAGTGGATTTATTTACATTTGTCCTTTTATTTATTTTATTTTCTGTCTCGTCAGTCGCGCCTCAGGTTTGCAGAAATTCGGGGCGTGACAACAACCCACATATATTAGTTCATTTAAATTCTTAATTTTTCCTATAAGGGCCTTAGTTTCACAATTATAATCTAATCTGGGGTTAAAGTGTTACATTATCCCCTTTTTAAGAAATTTTGGTCCCCAAACTTTATGTACCTCATAGCGCGAATAATTGCAAAATTTTGAACAAATCTCATCCCGCTCCCATGTAGTTTTTTCAACTTTGTGATTCCTCCATATCACTTTCACCAATGGAATGGTCTTATTCCTTAATCTTTGTTCCCTGCGATCTAGAATCTGCATTGGCCATTCAACCTACCTCATATCTTCTTGTACTTCTAATGGTTCGTGTTCCACTACCTGGTCTAGATCGTGTAGGTACTTCTTCAGTATAGAGATGTGGAATGCGTTGTGAATGTGTGCTAATTCAGATGGTAAGGCGAGTCAATATGCCACTGGTCTAATCCACTCTATAATTTCAAATGGCCCAATGTATCTTGGGCTCAACTTTTCCTTATTTTCAAATCTTGTTATGCTTTTCTAGGGTGATACTTTCAAGAATACACGATCTCCTACGACAAATTCCAAATCCCTTATCCAGACGTCAATGTAGCTCTTATGACAGCTTTGAGTTACGTGTAGCCATTGTCGAATCATTATGATTTTTTTTGTTATGTCTTTTACTATTTTTAGGATGAGAAATTTCCTTCCTCCCACTTTTGTCTAAATAACGATGATCTATATTTCCTTTCATATAATGCTTCATATGGAGCCATCCCGATGCTGGATTAGTAACTATTGTTTTATGTGAACTTTACAGGTGCTAACTATTCTTCCCAGCTTGAAATCCAGTACACAGAATCAAAGTATGTCTTTTAATGTCTGGATCACTCTCTCAAATTGCCCATCCATTTCTAAGTGATAAACAGTGCTGAATTTCAATTCTGTACCCATTGCCCTTTGTAAACTATTCCAGAATCACAATACAATCCTTGGATCACAATCAAATGCTATCAACACTAAGGTTTCGTGTAGGCGAACAATCTCGTGAATGTATAATCTAGCCAACCGTTCTAGAGTTTGAGTTGTTATAGTGGAACGAAAATGATTCGATTGTGTCAATCTGTCTACTATTACCCAAATTGAGTTGTTCCCTCGTGGAGTATTGGGTAATCTTGTCACAAATTCCATTGTGATATGCTCCCATTTCCATTCAAGTATGAGACGTGGGTACAACAATTTGCTTGGTTTTTTATGTTCAACTTTTACTTGTTGACACCGTACACATCGCGCTATACTTTACAATGTCCTTTTTCATTCCTGGCCACCAGTACGTGCTTCAGATGTTGTGGTACATCTTGGTGTTACTAGGGTATAGAGAATTTTGAATTATGTGCCTCTTCCATGACTTTTTTTCTTAACTCAGGTACAGTTGGTACACAAATTCTATTTTGGAAGCATAACACTCCATCTTGGATAGAAAATTCTGGGTTTCTTCCAACCTTAGCCTCCTTTCGTAGTCTACCTAAAGCCTTCTCTTGATTCTGTTACTCCCTGATCCTTTCCACTAACGTGAGTCCTATCGTCACATTTACGAGTGTTACTCCAAAGCCATGTGATACCACCATAATTTCTATTTCTTCCAACTCTTTCAATAGTTCCAGCTATATGGTCAACAAGTAAGCAAAACTCCTTAACGATTTTTTGCTGAAAGCATCTACTACCACGCTTGTGTTATATTGTGTGTTGAGATTGTAATCTTTGATCAGTTTTAACCATCCACTTTGTCATATATTGAGCTTCTTTTGTGTGAATAAGTACTTAACGCTTTTTTGGTTAGTATAGATTTTGCACGTTGCCCCATCCACGTGTCTCTAGATTTTAAAGGTAAATATGACTGTTTGAAGCTCGAGATCATGGGTCGGGTAGTTCATCTCGTGTGGTTTTAATTGTCTCGAGGCATAAGCAACTGTAGTCACATCCCAAACCCCACTAAATGTAGATTATGGATAATGATCGACCAGTTAAGCAACTCATCAATACACTATCTCTTTTATAACATATTGATGACGTGTCTAATTGAAAATCTCTTTACATGTCCAAGTAGATTACATTCAGTCAAATAAAATCATGCAGCGGAATTTACGTCTGTAAAATTTTTTATTTGAATGTTGTCAAACTTAATAGAGTATAAGTAACATTACATCAGAGTTATAATAATATGAGCTTAGCATCATATTACAGATGAATGTCTAAACTATTACATCAAGAGTAACATCATTCACATCTTATTCTTACTCTAAACTATCACATCAATCTGGTATCTGTTACTTTAGGATGATACCTCTATGGCTGGGCTTATTTATAATTTTTAAAAATTAATTTACCTTTCTAAATTAATTTATTCATTATTTCAGAAGTCCCACTAAATTGAAATTAAAAGCCCACCTAATTATAATTTATTTCTAATAAATTATTAATTCAAAATTAATTTAGTCTCTATCCAGAATTTTTTAATTCTAATTTTATCTAATTCAAAATAGGAATAACTAAGGGTATTAATTCATGTTATCGTGTCGTGTTCGGGTCGTGTCAATGTATACATATTCGAAAATATGTGTGAATCCTAACCCGACACTATTAACTAATCGTCTCAAGTTTCAAAACCCAAACCCAACCCATTTATTAAACATGTTACATGTGTAGACACACTTAATTCATTTATTTTAATTTTTTAATTTTTAAATTTACCTATCTTTTAATATGTATAGATAATTTTCAAGTTTAGTAACTTTGGATATGAGCCAAATCAAAGTAGAAACCTCTTTTATAAATAAAAAATCTCAAAACCTTGATAAATATTTGATGTGAGACGAATTACCTTAACTCATAATATATTTTATAATTAAACGTGTTAAGTTGTGTTAAACAGGTTGACACTAGTAAAACGCAGACACGACATGTTTATTAATTGTGTTATACATGTCAACCCGTTTATGATTCGTTAACTTCGTATCATGTTCGAGTCATGTTGTGTTAAAAATTGACACATTTAAGAATAACCTTATTTCCTTAATTACTAAAATTAATTTCTTATACGCGTAACAAACAGCCCCTTAATTTTCTTAACCTTAAAATGAGACCGAGGAACGTGTCATTTTATTAACATCAAAGGTCGAATGCATCATTGGTAGTGACCGAAGGTTACAAAAGTAATAGGAAGATATGTGCTTAGAGCAACTCCAACGGGGAGTTGCATATGGGGTGGCAAACGGGTAACGACCTGTAACTGCCAAAATGCCACCCCAAATTCTACTGTTTTGGACTCCAACGAGGGTGGCATCAAGGGTTGGAAAATGGCAGCAATGGTGTTGGGGTGTCAATTTTCCAAACCCTAGAGAGAGAAAGGCAGGGGTTTCAAAGAGCCGTTCTGCCATTTCAGATCCTACTGTTCACTGAACGGCTCTTTGCAACGGCTGTGATATCCCGACCCGGGATACGACACGTTTACCGAGGTCAGTCGACTGGATAGTATAATGTGAGCTGTTTGAGCTCTATATTATAGTATTTCATGGAACCAAACGATTGAGGGATGAGAATGGTTTGCTTAGTATACATAGTACCGGGCAACACCCGAGCACCTTAAGACCTAACATCGTAATGCGTGTATGAACGCATTTCCATGCACGACCATATTTCACATACACATAGTACGTCAAAAATCAGTGTATGCATACACTGTCATAAATGGATATATATGCACGTATATGGATATACTCTCGCGTATAAGATATGTATTTGATATGTGTATAAATAAATACATAAGGTATAATGTATAGTGTGTATATATATATGTATATGTATACAAAATACATGTATATATATCTAAATGGAAATATTAAGGAAAATGAAAAGGCAAAAGAGAAGGGGGGCTGCACATGCATAGTGACCTATGTATACATCACTGTGTGTGTGTGTGTGTGCTGTGCGGCTGAGAGGAAAGCACCAAGGCCACCGACCTTGGTGCAAGTGGATCGTATATATATATATATGATGCATGTTGGTACGTGGGTGATGGAGGATCAAACGGCGGTTCACGGCAGTCAAGAATGACTGCAGGGAAGAGAGAGAGAGAGAGAGAGAGATAAGCTAGAGAGAGAAAGAGGCAGTGGGTGTATATATATGTGTGAGTCGTGTTGGTTAAGAAACAAAAAAGAGAGAAATAGAAAGGAAACAAAGGGAATGAAAAACTGAGGGCAGACTGAAGTGTTGGATGCAGGGGAGGAATAGAAAAGGATACCGCAACAGGAAGAAGAAACTCAAAGAAAAATACAGTAAGTGGGTCTGTTCCGTTTTTATGATTTGAAGCATGAAATGTTGAGTTTAAATGTATAATCTTGATCAGTATGAAACTAGGATCATTTAGCAAAAAGAATTGATTGAAATGATGTTAAAATGACCAAGATAATCGAAGTTGCAGGTATAAGGAAAATTCGGGTAGCTTGGACTTCTCTAATATTTTATGCATAAAATGGTGTTCAAATAACCTAGATCTAACCTTTACAAGTGCAGAAAACTAAATGAAAAAGAAAGAATGAAAAATGATGAAGAAATCATAGGGAAAATGAGAAATAAAGCTGATCAGAAAATTGGCCGAAAACTGGGAAAGCACAGTGATGGAAACCTTGGTTTTCTAAGGTTTAAAATTGTCTAGAGGGAAGTTTAAGACTATGGGAATGATTTGGCATAGAAAGATTTAAAAAGCAACAAAAATGGGAGTGAAACAGTGAAGATTGGTAGCTAGGGTTTACTGTTCCGGCGACTGTGGCCGGAAAAACAGTCGGGGAAGATGACTGGAATGTCGGGGGCATTTCGGGTTAAGACGAAACCGGGTTTGGGTTTGGGTCGGGTCGGGACCCGACCGGAAATGAAATGGGACATTGAAACTGTGTCATTTATATTTAGTTTTAAAATGGATTTTGGGCTGTTTGGTTGCAGGGATAATAAATGGAAATTAGGTTTGGGGTTATCCAAACCATGGATAAGGTGGATAGAGTGGATATGTTAATCCGGTTCTTTGAAATGGACTGAACCGTTTGGTTCAGTAAAGGGGCAGACCGGTTTAGGGTTTCTAGTTGTGCACCAACTGGTTCGAACCGCAACTTTGAGAAATTGTGAACCGACCCCAAATGTTTTAGGAAATGTCACTGTGGCCCAAACAGGAAAATTAATTAAATATTAATGTTTACAAAAATACCCCTATTTCAAATATGGGTCAAACGAAGTCCAAACGATGCAAATGAATGGTCAATTCTTATTATCTCGGACATTCTAAGATCAATGGTGAGGTCCGTTTCATGAGACGGGGTCCCAAAAAATAGAAATAACCGTAAAAGTGCAAAATAACCATTTTGCCCTTTTTAGTACAAATGTCCAAATGGAATTCCGTGAAAGCCTAAATAGACTTTCTTCGACGTTCCGGACTCAATGATGAAGTCTAAATTAGTATTTGAGATACTTATGATAGAAAGGCATAAAATTTTATGAATAGAATTTATTTTGAAACGTAATTACTGATATATAGGGAACTCGAAGGGCAAGGACACATTCACGGATTTCTGATATAGAATCACGATAGAGGTAAGTAAATTCACCTTCTCTTCCATATGGTGTTTCCAAGCCAAGTTTATTCTCTTTACTGCCAAACTTGTACTCTTGAAAGTACCTCATGCTATTGCTATCCACAATGTGATATTGTTCTATCTTGTGGACCTTGATTGACTATTGTATCATTACTTCATGTTAAACCATGCCTTGAAAGGCTTACTGTTATGCCTTCATTGAATCTATGATATTCCATTTTATACTTCTATGGAATCACGAATGATCATGATATGTTATGAATACAGGATTTGTGCTCAGTCACAATATCCATCCTTGAAAGTACCTCATGCTATTGCTATTCACAATGTGATATTGTTCTATCTTGTGGACATTGATTAATTGTTGTATCATTGTTATCGTGTTGAACCATGCCTTGAAAGGCTTACTGTTATGCTTTCATTGAATCTATGATATTTCATTTTATACTTCTATGGAATCACGAATGATCATGATATGTTATGAATACCGGATTTGTGCTCAGTCACAACATCCATCCGATGCTTTCTGTATTGACTGGAGACCTAAGGGTCAAGTCCATGAATGGATAGGTGGCAGGAATGAATTCCTCGAAGGCTTTCCACCGGCAAGTGACTAGCATGATCACTAGCATTTCATTACAATTCCACTGGCATTTCCATTTGCATTTCCATGGGCATTGCATTTACATTTGCATTGGCATTCTACCTGAGAACAGAGTAAATGCATCTCTTAAGGATTGATATGATTACGTTATTGAATGGCACTATTCCTTATGACTTATCTTACACTGAAAGGACACTCTTCATTGATTTGATTGTGATCAGTTTATTATGGCAGTACATTCTTGTTATGTTATCATTGAAAGATTCAAGTTGATGTTATTTCCTTTACTCTTGATTGTACATTGTGACGTATTATTCATTGGCCTTCATGGCAACTGTTCTCATTGGCTATCACAGCATCTCCTTCCTTATGATTGGCTATCATAATCTTATTCATGGATTTGTATCTTATCGATACCAGTGTTGGAGATCTATTTTTACTTGTTGAGCTCTCGTAGCTCATTCCACCCCATTTACCCCCATTTCAGGTGATGACGCTGCAAGACCCCAGTAGGAGTCTACGAGCGTAGGAGGACATTTTGAGGAACTGTACCAGTCTATGTTTTAGTTCTCCCATGTATTCACCACCCACGGGTGCTGGTTACGTTTGGTTCTTACTTTTGTTAATGTAGAACCATATTATGTATTGATAAGACTTCCGCTAACATTGTGTACTAAAAGACTTCCGCTGATCACTGACATTGATAAGACTTCCGCTGTTATTGTTTTGAGGTTTTAGTACTTTGCATATTAGTACTATGATACAGGAATGGAAAAAGTAGGGACGACTTTCGGGTCGGCCCCGCGACACGAGATCCGCATAGGGTGGGTTTCGGGTCGTGACAACGGCTATATTCAATCCAAAAATTTGTATATATACAGAGAGATTTACAAAAAGATTTACAGAGATTTTGAAAGAAAAAACTTACCAAGAGAGATTTTCAGAGATTTGTCGTGAAAACCGTAAGTTCCTTGGCTCCGTGCTCTTGATTTTTCTTCAAATCTTGTGGTTGTGATGGCAGATCTGAAGAATTTATTTACATAAGGAGGGAAAGGGGAGGGAGGCGCAGAGACGAAGGGGGTGGAGAAGGAAGCGCAAAGAGCAAAGGGGAAGAACGGCACTCTGAGACAGAGAACAGAGAAGCCGTTCTCTATTCTCTGTTTTGTTTCCTTCAAATTGAAACAAAACGTTATATATATATATATATATATATATAATATCAACTCTTTCTCTTTCTTATATATATATATATAATTTATTTATATTTATATTTATATGTTTTACATTAGTTTCATAATTTAGATTTTAAATTAAAATTTTAAATTGAATTAATTTTTGTAATTTAATAAATTAAATTTTTTAATTTTAGCTTATTTATTTATGTATATATTTTTGTTCATTTAGGGTGAATTTATTTATTTAGCTTGTTTTTATAATTGAAGAATTTTTTTTCTATTTTAGTTAATTGTTATTTACAATTTAAAATAGTTTTTTAAATTAATTTAACTAATTTGTGTAATTTAAATTGAATGTTTTAATTTTAGTTTATTTATTTATTATTTTTTGTTAAATTAGGTTGAATTTATTTATTTAGCTAGTTTTTATAATTGAAGAATTTTTTTTCTATTTTAGTTAATTGTTATTTACAATTTAAAATAGTTCTTAAATTAATTTAGCTAATTTGTGTAATTTAAATTGAATGTTTTAATTTTAGTTTATTTATTTATTATTTTTTGTTAAATTAGGTTGAATTTATTTATTTAGCTAGTTTTTATAATTGAATAATTTTTTTCTATTTTAGTTAGTTGTTATTTACAATTTAAAATAGTTCTTAAATTAATTTAGCTAATTTGTGTAATTTAAATTGAATGTTTTAATTTTAGTTTATTTATTTATTATTTTTTGTTAAATTAGGTTGAATTTATTTATTTAGCTAGTTTTTATAATTGAATAATTTTTTTCTATTTTAGTTAATTGTTATTTACAATTTAAAATAGTTCTTAAATTAATTTAGCTAATTTGTGTAATTTAAATTGAATGTTTTAATTTTAGTTTATTTATTTATTATTTTTTGTTAAATTAGGTTGAATTTATTTATTTAGCTAGTTTTTATAATTGAATAATTTTTTTTCTATTTTAGTTAATTGTTATTTACAATTTAAAATAGTTCTTAAATTAATTTAGCTAATTTGTGTAATTTAAATTGAATGTTTTAATTTTAGTTTATTTATTTATTTTTTTTGTTAAATTAGGTTGAATTTATTTATTTAGCTAGTTTTTATAATTGAATAATTTTTTTTTCTATTTTAGTTAATTGTTATTTACAATATAAAATAGTTCTTAAATTAATTTAGCTAATTTGTGTCATTTAAATTGAATGTTTTAATTTTAGTTTATTTATTTATTATTTGTTGTTAAATTAGGTTGAATTTATTTATTTAGCTAGTTTTTATAATTGAAGAATTTTTTTCTATTTTAGTTAATTGTTATTTACAATTTAAAATAGTTCTTAAATTAATTTAATTTTTGTAATTGATTCTTTTATGCTCATTCTTTAAATTGATTATAATTCTTTTTTTTTTGTAGATGGATTCGCAATTTAACGGTTCTTTCACCGATTTGCTTATGAACGACACCGATTTATATGATAATGCTATGCAGACCAATCCCTCAGTATTTGTGCCAATACAAAATGAAGCCGCTCTAAGAGTGAGAAAATAGCAAAGGACAAGGAACTTCTCTCAAGAAGAAGATAAATTAATTGTCTACGTGGCTTAACACGAGTAAAGATGCAATTACTGGGAATGAACAACAAGGTGGTGCTTTCTGGCATAGAATATTGAAATACTTTGAACTTCATGCAGGCAATCAAGAAGAGCATTCGCAAGCTTCTATTAAAAGCCGTTGGACTGATATAAATGCAAAATGCGCCAAATTTGTTGGGTTTTATAGTCAAATTGAAAGACTGCGACAAAGTGGACACACCGAGCAAAACTATGTAATGATTGAGCTTTTTTAGATAGACACTACTATGATTTGATATTTGAACTATTGACTGAATGATTTCATATGTTTTTCAGGTTGATGAAGCAAAAGAAATGTTTGCTAAGATCACTAGAAGACCATTTCAATACGAGCATTGTTGGAATATATTGAAAATGGAGCGGAAATGGACTGATAATCTCAGCAGCAATAAGAGAGCAAAAACTCATTCAACTGATAGTCCTGCTGAGTCAAATCATGTTGAATCTTGCTATTCAACTCCATATTTAGGGGATGACACTGAACCCTCGTCCACTCCCAACCTTGATAGGCCATTGGGTAGAAAGGCTTCGAAGAAACAACTTAAAAACAAAGAGAAGCAAACCGGTTTTGAAGCATCACTAGATCAGCATCACTGGAATCAACGAATGGAAGTGGAACGACAAAAAGTTGCTCAAAAAGAGATAGCATTGGAGCAACATCGTAGATAGTTAGAAATTGAAGAAAGGCAGAATGAAATTGAAGAAAAGCAGAATGAATGGCAGAAAGAAATGAAAATCATGGAAACTGACACTACTGGCATGGACCCAATTTCTGCATCATATTGAAATAACCTTAAGATAGAGATTATGAATGTAATATCCCGACCAGGGATACCGGGTCATATGGCACGCATTACGAGGCCATGAAAAATGTGTATAAAAATTTTTACAATCAAGGAAATAATTAATTATTTACAAATATAATTAATTATTCATATGAAATAATTATTTTATTTATAAGTAAATATACTATAAATATACATGGAAAGCATACATATATATTTATGTAATTAAGCATGTATGCGTGTATGTACATAAATACATTAAATATATTTATATACATATATACATGTGTAAAGAGTGTGAACAGTGTGTGCAAGTGGGTGTGCGTGTGTGTGTGTGTTCACATGTGAGTTGGTGTGTGTGTTATATTGTATGTATGTATATATATATATATATATATATATTTAAATATCAACACATGCATCAATGCAGCCACAAGTGGGCTGATTTGAGAGGGTGATGGGAAGGGAGACCTATAGCTAGAGTGTGTGCTAGCATGTGTGTGTAAGTGAGTGAATTAGTGTGTGTGTTAGTATAATATGTATATATATACACAAATCTCAAGCAAGCTTTAAATGCAAAATCTGAATTGGAAGAAAAGAGATTGAATGGATTAGAAAGGAAGCAGAAGTAAAGGCTAGAAGTAGGGTGGCCGTGAGGTCAAGAGAGAGAGAAAAGTTAGAGAGAGAGAAGTCGGTTGTTCTCTTTTAAAGCATGCAAACCATGCTTGTTTCTTGTGAAAGAAATCAAAGGGAAGGAAACTGAGGAGCTAAGGAAGAATCAGAAGTGAAGAGGGAGAAAACTAGTGACCAAAAAGGTAAACCCATGAAAACTCTAAAAATTTCTCTCTCTAGAAATATGCATGAATAGAATCTGTTTGAAGCTTAGTTATGCATGTATAATGTTAGATATGTATTTTAGAGTTGATTTAGCATGAAAACAGGCTATGAAAACACCTAAAAACACGTAACCCAATAGAGGTCACCATTGAAGACCTTGCTTGAAGCAGGTCTGAACCAAAGCTCACTAAACTAATTTTGGCTTACCAAAACCTCAAACTGAGCCCATGAGGGTCCTAAAAACCCTGGTACGCGATCACGAAGCTCAAGAATCGACCTCCAAATATCAAGTTACAGTTTCAGGTTTCCAAAACAAATCTCACAAACTCACATAAAAACCCAAATAAAAGAACGAAAACTGAATCCCCATAAAGAAGGGATCAAAACAAGCTAAACCTCATGAAAAATCACCAAGAAATGAGTATGAACAACCCATGTACAGGTCTGGTTATCGCGACCTAGACCGAGCCTCTAAGGTAAACTCGAAGCTTAAAATCAATGTAAAAATATGCCATAGGGTTTTAGGATGTGATTGGAGAAGAAAACAGAGGAAATGGGTTCTCAAAACATCACGAAACTAGACTGGAAAAATCTAGGGTTTTGTAGTGAACAGTGTCGACTTCGTGGGGAAGATGACACTGTTCGGGTCGGGTCGGATTCTGTTACGGGTCTGGGTTAAATTCGGATCCAACAGGTTATTGGGTTTATTTAAATGGTGACGTTTTGTTAATGTTTTAAAACATTAGGGCTGACGTCATCATGACGTCAGCATTATGTCAAGAACCGACTAGACCGGTTGGTTTGCAACTGAACCAGACCGGTTTACTTAAGATTAAACCGAACCCTTTGGTTTTCTAAATTTTTTAAAATTAAATAAACCAACACTTTTCTTATTTACGGATTGACCCCAGAACTTCTTGACAATCCTACTGTGGCCCAACTGAGGGAAATTTTATGCAATTAGGCCCCTAAAAAATAATTAAATAATTAATTTAATTATTTAATAAATAAAGTAAAATTACTATTTTGCCCTTAAGTCATATATGAAGCAAATGAAGTCCAAATTGAACATATGAATAGTAAATTTTAACTATTTTGGATATTCTGAGACTAATGGTAGGGTCCGTTTTATGAGACGGGGCTCGAAAAATAAAGATACGTAAAGGGGTAAATGACCAAAATACCCCTTGCCCAAAATTAACAAGTTATTAGTGTATTCTTACTATCTCGGACCTTCTGAGTCCAATGGTGAGGTCCACAACATGAGATGAGGGCCCTGAAAAATAAAGACACGTAAAGAGGTAAATGACCAAAATACCCTTGGTACCCCTAAAGCCAAAATGAAACCAGAGAAGGTCTAAATCGACTTTCTTTGACATCCTGGACTCAATAATGGAGTCCAAATTACGAAACGAAGTACAGAAAAATGAGACATGTAAAACGGTAAATGACCATTTTGTCCTTTTACATATAAAAGTCTGAATTAAAATCTTGGAAAACCTAAACTAACTTTCTTCGACACTCCGGACTCAATGGTAGAGTCTATTCGACCAAAAGATAAAAAGACATAAAATTTGATGAATAACACTTGTCAGATGACTATAAATTAAAGTATTGCCGAAGTATTAAACTAAGGCAAGTTACGAGGAAATAAAGTACGAGAAGACACGACGCGTTAACATGTGAAGTAAATAACTTTAAATTAAAGTTAATGGAGCTACCAGAAGAGTATAGGTTGAAATGAATTAAATTTCTAACATAATAAATTGTGTCGTTGGTTAAGAGTATGAGTTAAATCGGTTAGGATGAAATACGATTGAAGCATAAGTTAAGAAACATCGATAGATGATATTGCAGTAAATGTGAAGTTAATGAGACTGTTTATGAATTGTTCTTAGGAATTACGGAGGAAGTGGGAAAGCGCATTTTAGCACTAACCCTAAAGGACCGAGGTGAGTAATCCTGTGTTTGAAGTGGAGATTTAACTCCATGGATTTGAAAAGGTTTTAAGTTCAAAGATATGAAGTGTTTGAAGTTTCAAATTCAGTATATTGCATGATTTCAGTTTTAAATTATTTCTGTTCTTATAAACCTTATTGTGACATGCGCAATAAATGTTTCCTTTACAGTTTTCTTAAAAATGTGTTCTCTGCATGTCTAAGTTAAAATACAAATCTTGTTTAATATTTTGAATTTGATTATTACAAGTATTTGAAGTTCTATTGTAGAAATTATACATTTCATGTTTTAAATACTCATGAACGTATCTATTGAAGAAGTCATGTGATAAAAGTTTTATAAGATAACGATGCTTAAGCACTAGACAAGATTTTGGGTTACATACGAACTCAATTGATTGTCAAATACCAGGTAGCAGGATCTGATCCCCCTGGTACGGGATATCTCCATTGTAGCATTGCAGTAAAACGGGAGTCTGGTTTGAAACTGATTCCACCTAATTAAAGAGAAAAGATGACAAAGTGATTTTGAAAATGAAGCAGGTTTTACCCTCATTTTCAAAATACATATTTATGTGTTTTAAAGTTTATATACTTAATTAACAAAGTATGAGTTTAGCTTGAATACTTTAATTGTTTCAAAGCTATCTGTTTTATGAAATGCATATGTTTCGAGTTTTATATACTCTATTTAAGGATTTCATGTTATGTTATATGTTTTGAAGTTCATAAGTATAAGCATAGCTTGAATGTTTTAAATGTTTCAAGCCATCCGTTTTGAGAATGCATATATCCTGTGTTCTAAATTGTACAAACAATTGGTAGTGAGTATTTTATAAACTCTCAAGTGATAAACCACTACCAGTTGAAAACCCCATGACGAATGCAGGAATTACTCACAAGCTTAGATTAGCTTACCCAGACTTTGTTCGGATCCCCCTTTCAGGTAAATGACAAAAGGCAGTTTTTGATTTGAAGACGAAAATGATAGATCTGCCATTTTGAGAAGTTGTACTTAAGTAGTTTCCTTATGAAGCCATGTGAATTTTTAGTACGAACTCCGTAGTAGTAAACAATACATATATGTATTAAGCCCTCAGGGCAGTGAAATGTAATATTATAAAGTCTTTAAGTTTTTAGATATGCTCTGAATGTATGATTATACATGTATACCAAAATGTGAAGAGCGGCAGTACCGGACGGATGTGCAAATTTTAAAATAAGAAAGAAAAGAAAAAAAGTTTTTCACGCTTCCGCAACCACTTGAAACACATCTATTCGATACCGCTGCTCATGAGAGCCTTGCCCCGAGGCCCTCGGGCCGAAGGGTGGCAATCGCGATCCGGTAATTCGCATAGGGTGGGTTTCGGGTCGTGACAATGAACAAGCGGGGTTTTAATTTTTAGTCGTTATTTATTATATTGCTATTATTTTTTACTTTTTAGTCATTATTTAATGAGTTTGCTATTATTTATGAAAAACTATGTATTAAGTTTGATTGCTATGAAAGTACTTGTGAAATTGAAAATACATCTTGAAATTGAAAATGAAAATGAAAATACAACTTGAAATTGATATTGGAATTAAAAATACAACTTGAAATTGAAATTGAAATTGAAATTGAAAATACAACTTGAAATTGAAATTGGAATTGAAAATACAACTTGAAATTGAAATTGGAATTGAAAATTCCACTTTGAAATTGAAATTGAAAAAATTATTCTTCGCCATGTCGTTCCCACAAATGCTCGATAAGATCTGACTGCAGTTGAGAATGAGTTGCACTGTCCCTGATCTGACAATGGATTTGCATGAAGTCTTTCAATTCTGGTGTATACGCATGCGACACTTCTACAGGCGGATTTGCATCACTTCCATCAAAGTCATTGTTACCAATATCTCCTTCATCCTCAATGACCATATTATGCATTATTATGCACGCTTTCATAATATTTGCAAGTGTTTCTTCATCCCAAAAGCGTGCTGGTCCACGCACAATTGCAAAACGGGCTTGAAGTACCCCAAATGCCCGCTCTACATCTTTTCTTGCCGACTCTTGTGCTTTAGCAAAATGTTTTTTCTTCAGACCTTGTGGACAGAGAATTGTTTTTACAAATGTCGACCAATTAGGATAAATACCATCGGCTAGATAATATCCTATTGTATACTCATGGCCATTAATTGTATAGTTTACTGGAAGAGCATGACCATTTGCTAATAATGCAAAAACAGGGGACCTATCTAGAACATTTATGTCATTCAGCGAACTAGGAAGCCCAAAGAATGCATGCCATATCCAAAGATCTTGAGAAGCCACAGCTTCCAAAATGATTGTTGGTTCGTGACAATGACCAGTATACATACCTTGCCATGCGATCGGACAATTTTTTCACTTCCAATGTATGCAATCAATACTTCTTAACATGCGGGGAAAGCCACGTTGTTCCCCCGTCTGTAGCAATCGAGCAATATCCACAGAATTTGGTGACCTCAGGTAATGGTCGCCAAACACTGCAATAATAGCTTTCACAAACCTTCTCAGACTCTGTATGGCAGTGCTTTCTCCAATTCTGATGTATTCATCCACAGAATCTGCCGGTGTTCCATAAGCAAGAATTCTATAAGCAGCTGTTATCTTCTGAAGGGATGACAAACCGAGAACTCCAACAGCATTTGTTGTTTGGATGAAGTATGGAACGTGTTGTTCAACCTTATTTACAATTCGGAGAACAAGAGTACGACTCATTCGGAACCTCCTTCGAAAAAAACCTTCATATACACAAGGGGTTGCAAAATAGTCACGGTAGAGTCTTTCATGACCTTCAACTCTACCACGATTAACTATTCTGTGGCCTGGAACGGAACCACGATGCCTTTTTATCCGTCCCTGACTAGACCCTTCTGACCTTCTGGTTGCAGCATACAACATATCCAAATCATCATTATCTTCTTCCTCAATATTGAGGATCTCTCCTAAAATATTAGGATAGCGATTCATTCTGATTGATGAATGAAAATATGAAAGGATAAATAGTCAAAGAGAAAGGAGATATTGAATTTATAGAGAGAATGTAATATAGATGGATGAAAACATGAGAAAAATGATCATATTTATAGACGAATTTTACTTTTTTGAATTTTTATTTTGGCGGTTAAATTTTCAAATTTGAATTTCAACAGTTGAATTTTGAAATTTGAAATTTGAATTTCGGCAGACAAAAATTGAAATTTAAAATTTGAATTTGAAATTCGAAATTTGAAATTCGAAATTTTGACTGTAAAATTATATCCGTTAAATTGCGATCGTTATGTTTAATTATAATTTTTAATAAAAAATATTAAAATATTGAAATGGCACCCCATTTTAGCACCTGTCATTAGAGCAGATTAATAATTTAGGGGTGCCAAAACACTGTTCAAGCTTATAAATGAGTGATTTGGCACCCCAAAATGCAACTCCCCCTTGGAGTGCTCTCATATTTCAAACTAGGCAGGTCTAATTGTAATTAGGCTAAACCAATGGGGTTAAGTGAAACTTTCCTCAATATTTTCAAAATTTTATAGGTCATGTATTCACGGTATATAAATATTGAAGCCCTAATTCCCTAACGACCCATTGCCTTTTTCCAGTCGCTCGAACAAGAAGATAGAGAACGGCAAAAAGAAGCTTCAGTTGTGAAAGGGGCTAGGGTTTCCGTGTTCCGTTTTTAGGGTTTCAGGTTCTTCTATCTACCTCTATATATGCATGCGGATATACATATATACATGTATATGTCTTTTTCTGTTCTCTGTATCTCTCTTGTATGTGGTACAATGTTCTATACCGTCAAATATTTTGAGAAAGTTGTCAGATTTGTTGTGATTGAGCATACAATGCATAGAAATCTGACTGATTTAGCGGAATCGCATGTTTGTGATATACTATATTGTTTTCGTTGATTAAAAAATGCAAAAAATAAAAAATTTAATTTGTTTTGTTTTCCTGTATTTTCTCGGCAGCTGAACAGAAGTTATGGTATTTATTCTGTTAGGTTTTCCTTTCTGACATGGCTCCTCCTTGGATCTACAGTTCTCTTGATGTTTCTGTCCTATTATATATTTTAAATTTAAAATGTTTTTGGCAACATTGATTTTACACTTTCAATTTGGTGGAATTTTAGGCCTTGCTCTGTATTGAAGTAAAATATAGGCCATTTGATGAAGAAATTTCATTATTATAAGAAATTTGTGCATTGTCCAAAATGAAAAAAATTGGTGGATCATAGTTGAACTGTTGTGTCTTATATTGGCGTGGCTTATGTTTAGTTTGTTTCTTGGTACTTAGCGTAGAAGATGTCTCGTGTATACGTTGGAAATTTGGATCCACGAGTCACAGAGCGAGAACTTGAAGATGAGTTTCGTGTTTTTGGAGTCATACGAAGGTAAAACAATTTTGAGCTATTTTATCATCTGTATCGTATAGTTGTTTTTCTGCTTCCCTGACTGCGAATGTATTTGCTGATGGACACTGTTATCTTAGTTTGTTACATTTTGTTGTTGGGACTGAGTATGTTTTCGGAGTTGCTTTGCAACCAAATGGCTGGATTTGGCGGTTTTTGTAGCGAACTTATGAAGTTCAAGTTGTTCACCACATGCTGCATCAGAATTTAAAGAATATAGAACATCAACAAATTATATATAATAATATAAATGACACATGCACACAAACATATTTTTCACTAGGTTCTTGTTAATAAGTTTGGAGGCCTTGATTTTTTTGGGTGCAGGATATCGATTCCAAAAGTGAATGTCTGTGTGTATCCATTAGCTATTACGTCCACCTTAGAGTTTTAGACCCAGTCCTTGAATTTTTGTTCTTTTGGTTGCAGTGATCCTTTTTTATGTAATTTTTGGGTTTTTGTGTGTTTGTTGCAATACTGACCGTTATGAATCCGAAAAATGAATGAGTGCATATATTAGTTGGCCATTACGTAGGTGGTCAAAATCGGACAATTCAATTCGAGACCCAGTTGATTTGAACAAGTGGGCTGAATTGTCTAGGGCATGGAATCAATTCAAATTGGCTGAATTGACTATTCCAGTTGATTGTGATTTCATGGATTTGGGGAGTCTGGCCTGGCAGGGAAAAATCCCATATATATATATTTTAAAGGATTCCGAAGGCCTTTCAAGACCTTTTAGGGTAATTTAATTCTATACCCATCTTTTTTCCTCCCTCACTCCTCTTAATCAATTGTTTATTCCAATTGATTTGGATGATTGTGATTTGATGGATTTGGAGAGGATACAGTTTGGCCTGACAGGAAAAAATCCCATATATATTAATATATGTATTTTAAAGGATTCCCAACACCTTTTAAGACCTTTTAGGGTAATTTAATTCTATATACCCATCTTTTTTCCTCCCTTACTCTTAAGCTCTTGGGGGGTCACATTGAAGAGACAAACAATCTTACATATCTCTCACTACAAAAATCCAAGTCAAATGCCTGTTTTTCCATGTGTTTCTAATTATAAGATGACACTTTTAGAGCCTATAGTTGAAGGTTTTGAAGAGGTTTAGTGGTTGGGGCTTTTGGGGTAAGTATTTTTTTTGTGAATTTTCACCAAGTTAAGTTATATTTTGGATTTGTTTGCTACTTTTATTGAAAATGGCAACTAAGAGTATAGGAAATAGAGAAATTGATTGCACTTGGAACATTGTATACTTGTAGTTTTTGCATGGTCTCCTTTTCGGTAATTTGGTGGAATATAATAGTATGTGACTTTTGTTTTGGACCTTTTGTTAGCAGATATGATCAAAATAGAACAGTTGAAATTTGGAAGTTTTAAATCTTGTAATGAATTTATGATTAATGAAGCATATTTTTAAGTTCATCTTATTTCGAATCATGAATCTATGATAGATTGATGTTTGATATGGATCATGCATGTGTTTTTGCATCATTTTCCCCCTCGATTCTTGAATCTTGACTTGTTTGTAGTTAAGACTAATGAGTTAAGACTTAAAAAACTATTTATGATGGATCGATATTTGATACGGATCATGTATTTTTGTTTTTGCCTCATTTTCCCCCCTTGATTCTTGATTCTTGACTTGTTTGTAGTTTTGACTCATGAGTTAAGAATTAAAAACTATTTATTAATTAATAAATATACAACATATAAATCATTATCTTGGACCCACATCTCTTTCCTACTTCGATGACATGATAATGCCATTAGTTTTATATCATTTATTATTATTATTATTATTATAGTAAAATATTGTATATAGATTTATGTTATTTCTTATCTAGTATTTAAATTTGTCACCAATTCTTGTGATTCACTATTCAATTCAATTCACGATTAAAAAATAGCATTTTGATCCACTGGATTTCCATTTGACAATTACTACCATTAATTCCACTTTAGACCTAAAGCCCATTTTTGGTTGCATTTTGATTTTTCCTTTTTTTTTTGTTGTTGTGGTGATGTAGTCTTTTATTAGCTTTAATTTGATAAAGGATGTTGATTGTTGAAATTTTCTGTTAGGAACTGCCTAACTCAAGGAATCATGCATTGTTTGGTTCTTAAAAGACATTTATTCCTCCATAAGCCCATTATTAGTAGGCACCCATTTTTTGATACTTGAACCAATCATGCTTTACTTACACCACTTGATGGGGGTTATGGGAGATATGAATCATTTGATTTCTGGAATTTTGTCTGATTTTATCTGACTCTTGAGTACTCTTCAAAATCAATTAATCATTATCATGAATTTGTTGCTCCTTTTTAGCGGTCATTTGGGCATGATTCTGGGGAGGCTTGGCCTGTCCTTCATATGACCTCTCTCTCTTCTAGCCTTGTGGTTAGACTGGTAGTTTTGCAAGGCATGGTATCAAAGGACTTGCGTGGAGAATTACATTTAGTTCCTTTAAATAGTGAGAAAGACAGATCTTTGAGAAGTTGGAATTTTGTTTAATAATATTGACAAAGACAACTAGAGAAATCGAGAATAATGCAGTATATTCTAAAAGATTTTAGATAGATATAGAATTAGACAGATTTTGTGTAACTCATATTGTGATCGCTTCTTCTGTCCTTGAAACATATACAGTAATTTTGATAATTGATGGATTTTATTATACTTAATGGTTTCTAAGTTAGTTTCTTTCGTTGTTTATTTCTGTTTAGGTGTCTTGAATTTTTCCTCTGTTGATTTTCAAGGGGAAAATTCTTCTCCTTTTATACTTTTCCTGGTTATTCACAGTGAAAAGAAGTGTGATAGAACTTTTTAAAGTGTATGTTTGACATGGATTATCGAAAATAAATATATAATATTATTTTCTATGCCACTGGGCTGATTTTAATTATTTTATTTCATAATTGTGGAAATTGTTAAAAGTGCATGCATCCAAATTATTTAATTCAAAGGATTGCAAAAAGTTTGTATTCTATCTCTGCCAGCTGTTTAAAAGCATGGATCTATGGTGTTACAGTCCTGTTCATCATTACATAGTTTTTACATAGTTTTTCCATACTACCATTCAGTCTTGGTGATTGCCGTTTGTTCTTGTTTTTTGTGAACCTGTTTCTCTGAATATCTGTTCTCTTGTTGTTGCCCTATTACAAGAAAATGAAATGCCTATATATACATGTGTGTGTGTCTGTGTATGTTCGTTTGACTTGTTGACTTTTAGAAAACATGGCACAAGAGACAATTATATTAAAATATGAAGGCACAAGACTAACAAAATGTTATAGGTTTTAATTTTTAAAAAGAAAGTAGCAAATCAGCATGTCTGAATCCATTTAGATATCGTTAAGACTTTAACACCATCTATGGTGCATGACTGCATTACAAGGATATCAAGCCAATTGTCTAGATTTCAGCTTTTACTCAAGACAACATTGAATACTTGTTTATTGTGTGTCCATTGACATTGCTGGTGAGTACTACTATAATTAATTGATGTATAACTTTGATTTTCTGAATATTTTATGTGCAGTGTTTGGGTTGCAAGAAGGCCACCAGGTTATGCTTTTGTTGATTTTGATGACCGCAGGGATGCACAAGATGCAATTCATGAACTAGATGGTATTTGAATGAAGTGTCAATTCATAGAAGCTACATATTAGTCTTTATGACATTGTAACATCCTGTTGTTCTGAAAGGCATCTCTTTCAATTTTTCCTTATCAGCCTTTGTTTGAGACATTTTTGGAAAGTTTGCCTCTTTCTTTCTTATTTTAGGTTTTTTTTTTGGCCTCCTTTTTGAAAATAATTTTCCATTTTTATTAACCAGAGGCACTTTCACGTGCTTTTAGAGGAGGTTACAATGTTAGGTTGTCTTTATTTAGGGACTCTGCTTATGGTTCAGCAATTATCAGTAATGGTTAGATAGAATGTTTATGAATAGGTTGGAGGACTCCTATAACATAATCTCCAGAACTGAGTGGTCCTCTTTATGGTTTCTCCCTTGATATCATTAATGATTCTTGATGAATTCAATTTGGCATAGTATCAGAATAGTTACCTCTGCTTTGACAGGTGAGCATTAATAATGCAATCTCGATTTAAAGCAGTGTAGTTAAAGGCGAAAGGCGCCTTCAAGGCATTAAAGTCCTACATTGCCTGAAAAGCGAAGCGACAAAAAAGCGCTAGCCTGAATGAAGTAAGACACTAACTTATAAAAATAATTAAAAATATGTATTATATATTAAAGGTTCATTTATTCTAAGTTAAACAATATCTTATGTAATAATTCTTTTTAATACTAAAAAAATTAATATAAAAGATGACATAACATAATTAAGTTTTAAGCACAGAGACCATTCTAAACTTTTCTTTCCTTTTTACTATTTTTATATTGGCTAAATATTGTCCAAACAAAAATAACTTTAATCCTAAAACAAGAAGACAAGAAATAAGAGCACATTCAAGTAAAATAAGTTTTAGTTAATGAGGCTCTCGCTTCAACGCCTTAGTCAAGGTGTTGTTTAGGAAGCGCCTTATTAAAATAGTCTCGCCTGAAGTGTGTTGAGGCGTTACGCCTTGCCTTATCGCCTAGGCGAGCGCCCGATCGCTTTTGACAACATTGATTTAGAGGGAGGAAACTTTTTTTTATGACATTACAAGGAGCAAGGAATTTTTATCTACATCTATCTATATATATCTTTTTTTTTGGGTGGAGATATATCTATCTAATGTGTGATTGCAACGTCCATCACAAAATATCTTTGTCGGTTGACACTCTTCTTGAGGTGGGTGTGTGTTGCCCCCACCTAACCAACCAACCAACCAAAAAGGATACAAAAAGATTGCAAAGGTTGAGGTATTTAATTATCTATATAGTTTTGATGAACTTTGTTGTTTGAATCATAATAGGTGTAAATTCTGTGTTAGGTCAATATTTTTTATTACTGGACAAACTTGTATCTGGTCAGTAAGAAATGGGACAATTGTTTGCCTAAAACATTGAACGAGCCCTAGCCTGTCTACCATTGCCTAGCTAACCAATTCTTTAACCATGGAAGTAGCCAATGTGAATTTGAGAATGTTCTAACCTACCTTTTTTGAGAAAATTCTTGTACATTGAGAGCCAGTGTGACATGATCACTTTTTTTTTTTTTACACCTCAATTTTCAACAATCATAAGCTTGTATTTATTTACTATTGTATATTTTTTCTTTAAAAAGCATTGTTTTGTTTAATTTGTTGCGTATATTCTTTAAACCTTCTTATTAAGTGACTGTTGTTTTTCTTTAAATAGGTAAGAATGGTTGGAGAGTCGAGCTTTCTCACAACTCTAGAGGTGGAGGTGGTGGTGGTGGCGGTGGTGGCCGTGGAGGGGGCCGTGGTCGTTCTGGTGGGTCTGATTTGAAGTGCTATGAGTGCGGTGAGCCTGGTCATTTTGCCCGTGAATGCCGTCTTCGTGTTGGCTCTGGAAGACGTCGTAGTCGTAGCCCTCCTAGATATCGCAGGAGCCCTAGTTATGGTCGAAGGTGAACTTACACGTGTCAATTTTATGTATTGATGATGCCTTCTCTACTTCCGTTATATTGAGAGTTAGTAAGAGTTCACTAAGTGTATAGTATATACTAAGAGTTGAGTAAGTACTTGCATTAATTAGCCATTTGGCATGAAAATAAGTGCAATTTCCATGCAATAAGTGTGCTGGCAATTTGACAGATATGATGATTTTTTTTTTTTAAAACATGTCTGAAACTCACTCTCTTAATCTTAAACTGCTTTGATACTCTTTGTGGCATTGAAGCAGGAGTTACAGTCCACGTGGGAGATCCCCCAAACGTCGCAGCTTGTCACCTCGTGGTCGCAGCTATAGCAAGTCGCCACCGTATCGTGGACGCGAGGAGTTGCCATATGCCAACGGGTGAAGTTCCTATTTCTTAGATTTTTCACTTATAATTGCTGGTGGGAAATGCTTTATCTTTAGGTTATAATGACCTTCCACCAACTGTTCCAAGGACAGGCAGCCAGGATGAAGTTGCTGCAATAATTCTGATGGTGGTGGAATGACCACCTTTCAATTCAAATATATGTTTAAATTCATGGCTACTAATCCTGTGAGACCTCTTTGTTCGGGTCTTATGACAGTAAATAGATTACAGTTCATCTCTCTTTATGTTTTTTCCCCCTTTTAATTCTATGTTTTTGGTTTGAAGGGTGGGGGGGTGGGGGGTGGAGAAGAGGTTTCAGGTTCAAAATCCAATAGTGTATGTTACATGCAAGAAGTTGAAGCGAGCTAACTAATTCTTATAATTAGTTTTTACATCTTCCTCTTCACTTGGCAAACCATCAGCAGAATACCCCATTGAACTGCCCTAATTTGTGCATGTACGCAGACATACTTGACAAGGGCACCCTTTGTTGGGTTGCTCAGAACTGGGGGCCTAAATTTGATGATGTCATAGAGTATTGCTGTCAACTGATAAATGATTTGAGTTGCATGCACACATCTTCATGGTTTAGTTTCCATGATAACTTTCTTTCTTTTTGTTTGTTTTTCTGTTTCAAAAATCTACAGGCATGCTCAAATTCTTTTGCTAAACTTTGTTGGTTGCTGAATTATATGCAGAAATGGTCTCAGGGAACGACGCCGGAGCAGGAGCTGAGCATTGCAAACTTCGTAACATTACTTTGTTGAGAGGTGTCTGCAGTTATGTGTGTTTACTATGGTTGGACTTCGTTGCGACTATGTTTAAGTTGGGCGATGCCCTCAAGCTTCGACTCATGGATTGGTTAAGTTTCTTACTTTGTTATCAACTTTGTTAAATTTCCTTCTCTTCTATGCGCCATAGTTGTAGTTCTTTGTAGGAATGGATCTCATGGTAACTGCTATATATTTATAAAAGAACAAAAACTGAAAGAACACTGCTAAAAATTTATGCTTTTGTTTTTGTGTCGAGGTGTATTCCTGGTTCTGCTTCATTGGTTTTGTGCTTCTACACTCACCTGTGGTTTCGTTCCTCGCGGCCCTGCTTTGGGATCTTCAATTTTGAATGATTGTGGGTCCCAGCTGGCTACATCACTAGATGCTTCTGTTTGTGATTGAATCTCTGCGGCTGTGATGCGCCTTTCTCACATTGTAGTGGCATTTCTTTTAGATACTTAAAAGGATTGAGGAGCTGCTTCAAACCCTTCTGGCAGGTACTTAATCTGTTCCACAGAAGCTGGGTATATGGCATTCTTAATGTAAATGAATTTAAAGTTCATTCAAATTGGATTTTGGGTGAGTGTACTTTTTTAACCCCCTTCTGGATGAGGCCAAGTAAAGTAAGGAGTGGTTGACTTTGTGGGAGACAAGGGGAACATCAGTTTTATTCTTAAAGTGGAGGTCCATGCTTCCTCAAAATAAATGAATTTTTCCCCTTGCTTTTTCTTAAATGCTACCTTTGCTTCCCTAGAAGATGGATAAAATGAGATTTTATAGTAATAGACCTCATGGTAGCTACTACATAATTATAGAACACAAACTGAAAGAACACTGCTAAAGATTTATGCTTTTGTTTTTGTGTCGAGGTGTCTTCCTGGTTCTGCTTCATTGGTTTTGTGCTTCTACACTCCCCTGTGGTTTCGTTCCTTGCAGTCCCTGCTCTGGGATCTTCAATTTTGAATGATTGTGGGTCCCATCTGGCTACATCACTTGACGCTTCTGTTTGTGATTGAATCTATGCGGCTGTGATGCGCCTCTCACGTTATAGTGGCATTTCTTTTAGATACTCAAAAGGATTAAGGATCTGCTTCAAACCCTTCTGGCAGGTAATAATTGGGGATTTTGGCATTCTTAATGTAAATGAATTTAGAGTCCATACAAATTGGATTTTGGTCGAGGGTACTCTTTTTATTTTTTTCTGGATGAGGGCTACTGAAGTAAGTAGCAGATGACTTGTAGTTGTAGGAGACTAGGGGGCATTAGTTTTATTTTTAAAGTGGAGTTACTTGCTTTATCAAAACAGATGAATTTTTTTGTCCCTGCATATTCATTATGCTACCTTTGCTGGCCTATGAGATGGATAGAAGGGGATTTTATTGTCTCAATTTATATTTTTGTTTTTGCGCTGGAAAATCTTTAAAACTTAGTTGGACTGGAATGATTGTCATTCCAAATAATGTTACTTATTTTTTTGCTGCCACCTCATGAGTTTTAGAAACTACTGCTGTGGCTGTCCCATTTTTTAAGCCTTTATAGTAATAATTTTATTCATGTTTTGGGGTTGTGTTATCTTGTGATTGGATGGGGCTCTCCAATTTGAGAGGATCAGTGGCAGTTGGCCTTTTAGCTGAAGAGCTTCTTTGATTTGCCTCTTACCAACATCTCAACTAGCTGATTGAGATTTTCATGCTCAGATTAAGAAGTTTTCTGCGCTGTAAAACCTCTTTTTACTGAAGTGGCATCCAGACTATGTTCGATTCTTCTTGTGTTTCTGTATTTTCATTTTTCTGTTTTATAGCATAATAATAATGTTAATGTCTACATTTGAGAGTGAGTGGTTAACAAGCTTTTATTAGTTTTAAATCTACACTTGAGATGTGAGATTCAAATGAATCACATTGGTAAACTAATTCGGAAGATTGATTTAGTTTTTGGTTAGTGTCATTACTATCTTGATGGCTGTCATTGAAGAGTCTGGGACGATTTCACATTCAATTTAATAAAGGGTTTCAAAAAGTTTTGAATTGATCTCTTTTACTAACTGAAAAAAACATTGTAAAGGATATGGACATTTAGATACTCTTTTGCTAATTATCATTTGGAGGAACTAGGGATTTAAGCCTGGTATAATGCTCGCCTTCTGCATGGGGTTTATTGGGCATCTCAGATGGTCCTCCTGTCTTCCAGTTACTTGTGCGGCGTTATCTTTGTTACCTATTGATATTCCTTGTTTGCTTCGTCCAAAAGTGATCCAAGTAAAATCAATTTTTTAACCCTTATGAATGATATTTGATAATTACATGGATTTGTCCTTGTGATTTGTGAAAAGATAGTAATGTACAAGGATATGTTAGTCAAAAAAATTTAGTTGAAACTTTTGACATTTTCAATGATAAGATTTTGTATGCGGGGGGTAATAAGTGGAGGGTTTAGTGTAATGTAAGAAAATTTAAAAAAGCTTCAGGTTGGTGTTATTATTTCAAAATTAAAAGAAATATATATACAATTGCTTAGTCAAAAACACTTTGTTATGGTATCGTGAATTGTGGAGGATACGAGTTTTAATTCTGGAAAAATTAAAGTTACATCTTGAAGACCAGGCCTCTATGCTAGCTAGAGAGGTGAGAGTTATAATTCATTTGGTGTTTAGTGGAATGAGATGAGATGCGTTTTAAGCCTTCCACTCTCCTTAAAAGCGCATTGATTTCAATTTTTAAGACGAGTACACAGGCAAAATGCTTGATTTTATAGATAGCGAGATTTAACATCGCCATTTGGCCATCCCTTATCAACTCAACTAAAATATTCAAATCAAATGTGTATATTATTATGAATTCTGATGTGTATTGATAATTAAGTAATGTTTTTTTTATACTTTTTCACTTTCTATTTTCACACTTTTTAACGTATTTACGTTTACCCAATTCTTGCAAACTATGAGTATTTCTCTCACATGTTAAAATTGTAATGTTTTTTATTTTTAAGATTTGAGAGTGGTTTCTATCTATTTGTGAGAGAAATGAAAACACTCCTAACTCGTAAATTAACTTTCATTTGAAGCAACCCGTATAGCAATTGCACCTCCCCCCCCCCCCCCCCCAAAAAAAAACAAATACAATATACAAGTTGTTTTTATTAGGGCACTTGTTTTTGTGTTGAAAATGTTTGCCTTCATTTGAAGCAATTCGCCCCCCCCCTCAAAAAAAAAAAAGAAGGAAAACAATTACAATATACAAGTTGTTTTTATTAGGGCACTTGTTTTTGTGTTGAAAATTTTTTGATATACCAACTTTATTTTTTCCTGTGTTTTACATGCTGATAAGATGAGGATATTTTTGAAATTATTAAATTTTTTTTTTGGGTTTAGAATTTAAGGAATTTTTTTGATTATCCTTCTCAACAGATGGTTATTAACTTTTTTACACGTATTTAGCTTGAAATCACATAAAAACTAATTAGTATCATATCAAATTGTTAGTAAAACAATGTAAGGATTTGGTTTCATATATATATATATATGTTCATTAGGAATGAATGTACTATCTCAATATTATTTTGTACGTGGGAAGAGTGAAAAATTAGAACCCATAAATTCATTTCATCCATTGTAATAATGTAAGAAGGAGAAGCTTTCACTGCATGATGCATGCATGGATGGAAGGAGCAGAAATGAAAGGAGAAGAAGGGAAGCCAAGGAATAGATGGGGTGGAATGGGTTCACAAAGGAAGAAAATCGAAGAGAGAGAAAGGTAACTTCTCTCTCTCTCTCTCTAAGAATTTTTGGTTTAGCTTCTATTTTTTTTTTTTAGCTTATTAATGCATGCATGTGTATAATATGGAAAATGAAAGAAAATGGAGAAGAAATGGAGGAATTTAAGCTAAGAAAACCCTAAAAACCCTAGGACCCGAAATATGAAAAAGTAGTTTTTTAAACTAACCTGATTAAAGCTTTAAAATAATGGCATGGCTCGAAAGAGCAGTAAGGCTACGAGTGTTATGCAACTTGAATTACAAAAAATGGTTAAGAAATCATTGAGAAATAGTGAGTTGCGGCCAAGGAAAGGAAAATTGAAAACATGGGTTTAAACTTGTTTCGCTTGGTTTTAAGAACACAAAAATGTTCTCCACACTCTCAGAAATCCATAAGAAGAAAAAGCAAAGCAATACAATGGCTAGAAATTGACGAAATAGGAAAAATATACCTCGTCGGAAAGTCAAGCCCTCGCCGAAGTCCAACTCTAACCTCTTATTTCGGTGGCCTAAAGTGTGTGAAATTAAATTGTGATTTTAGAAATGGAACCCTCCTTGAAAATGGGTTTGAACCCTGTTGGATAGTGGTCAAAAATCAACCGGCGCATGGAGAATGTGACCAGGAACCCTCACCCGAGCATTGGGGAAGAAGAACATTAATTGGGTCAGATCACAGGCTAGGATCTTGGGTCGGGTCTTGACCCACTGTTTTAATTGGATTTCGATTAAATTAAAACGTCCTCGTTTTACTAAAGGATTAAAATAAAAGTAAAAAAAATAAAAAAGTAAGGCTGACGTCAACATGATGTGATGCATCAGAATGAACCTAGTTGGTTCAACACTGTATAGGACCAGTTCACTTGGAACCCAATAGAACCCAATGGTTTAGGGTTTTAAGATTCCTTAAATTTTAATTTGACCCCAACTAGTTTCTATTAAATACGAAATGACCTCAACAGTTTTTGTTAATTATGAAATGGCCCAGGAAATTAATCTAATATTAATTTAAAATCCTTTTAATTAGAGATAATTACACTTATCTCTCTTGAGGTTTCTGACAATTGCAAAAACCTCCCTTATACTTTCTGAAATAGCACTGTCCTTCCTGTCAAACCTGTCGGCTAAACACCGTTAACAGAATCTGTTCATTTACTATTTTACCCTTTATATTTTAATAATTATTTTAAAGTAAAAAATTCTCTTCCCTTCCCGCCCGCTGCAGTTCGACTTCAAACACACATAACCCTCCTTCAAACACACACTAATGACACTTTTTGCGCTCTTCTCCATTTTCTTGCTTATCGTGAGTACTCATATCATTCAGTAAATTATTTCTTAAGAAACAGAAATAAGAAAGAAAAAAAAAGGTAGGTATATTTTTTTCTAGATGTTCAAGAAATGAATAAAGAGAGAATAATCTTCACTTTCCTCGTACTGCATCTGTCAATGCTATTTCCATCACTTTTTAAAACTGAAATTGATGAAAGAGAACTGGAAGAAGAGGAAGAGGAAGATGAATTATACAAGGATAGGTTCCTAAATTTTTCATGTCTCTCTCTTGCATCTCTTGAACTTATTTTCATCTTCAGCCCATTTGAATTTCTGCTTCTATTCCCTGTCTTTGTTATTGTGAAATCCTCATCTTTTCATCTTCACACCATTTGAATCTCTGCTTTTGTTCTCTGTCCTTATTTTAAAAAATTCTTCCTCTTCTTCATCATCTACCCAGTCACATAAATAAAAATCATTTTCAACAATTCTTTTCTTGTTTGAGGCAGCACGACATCTTTATGAAATTCTTTTACCATGGAAACCTTCAATTTCTTAGGTAACCTTGCTTTTCTTAAGTGAAAGTTCTCTAGTGGGTGATGAACCCACATTGTCCTTATGCTCATCATCTTCATCTTTCCCTTCATCGACAGAAAAGTCATCATAAAAAATTCTTTTCTTGTTTGAGGCACCTCGGTGCTTCTGTGAACTTCCTTTACCATGTACGCCTTTGGTATCTTGAGCCGTCCTATCAATTGAAGTTTTTGTTGCGTGTGGTGAAGTCCCTAGATTGTCTTCTTCATGATAATCCTCCCATTTGTCCATTAAATATTCATCTTCAGGAATTATTTTCTTGTTTGAGGGGCAGTGCCTCTTACCTGAGGTTTTTATATCACGCAAATCTTTGATTCCCTGAGTTATCCTTGTATTCTTAACTGAAGTTCTTGTTCTTCCTCTTTCCTATTCACCAGAAGAAAATTCATCTTCAACAGTTCTTTTCTTGTTTGTAGTACTCTGATACACTGAGGTTCTTCTTTCATGGAAGCCTTCCATTTCTTGATATACCCTTGTTTTTTTAACTAAAGTTCTTCTTCTTTTTGGTGATGACCCTCCTCTGTCCTGTCCTTCATTTTCTTCTTCTTCTTCTAATATATGTGCTTTTTTTATCTGAATTCCTAAGTTCTTGGTTTTTTCTTTTTCTTGCAAAGCCAGAAACACTAGATGGATTTTTTTTGAATAATCTGTATGTCATTATTAGTGTAACGATTTAACTGCTCTTTCTTTGCAATCAACACCGCCATTTTCACTGTCAGATAAAAACAAAAGCAGAGAGAGACGAAATTGGGTTTATGAGAGGAATTTGGGTTGTAGAGAGACGAATTTGGGTTTATGAGAGAGAGAGAGAGAGAGAGAGAGAGAGAGAGAGGAGCTGGTAGAAGAAATTTTGACTTTTTTTAATTAAAAAAATTATTATTAAAGTGAAGGTAGTCTTGTCATTTAACCATGACTTGTAAGGGGTAAAATTGGCATTTAGACAAAAAAAAATTGCTCACATCATCAAATGGCATTAGGTAAACTAACAGTCATTGACGGTAGGACGAATCTGTTATAGACATTGAAACCAGAGGGGGGATAGTGTTATTTTAGAAAGTATAGGAGATGTTTCTGTAATTGTCAGAAACCTTAAGGGGAGGTAGGTGTAATTTAACTTTTTAATTATAAAAAAATTATCAAAACGCCCTTAGGCCAAAAATAGGCCAAATGAAGGCCAATTGAAATGAAAGAAGAATAGTGTAAAGGCAAAACAAGTATCTATCTATCATGCAAGTAAATCACATACCATGTTATCACACACGGTCATGCCAATATACACATTACACATATCATGCATCTCACTGCACTAAATCATGTAATCATGCATCATAATATAGCATCAACTAACACATAATCACAACAAGTCATGCTTCAAGTATAGATAATCACATAACACACATGATCCTATCACATACCACTGATAATTCACACTAAGTCTTACGCTTTCCTCTAGGGTCTCATGTTGTTCAACAACACCCTATCGTCACTAGGTATTTTCAAACTAGAGCTCTAATACCTAGTTGTCAGAGTCTACACATTACACGAGGTTTTCAAAAAAATTTCAAATTATGCATTGTGTTCCCATTGTGTTCAACAAGCCCCTACGGTCTCTAAGTATTCGAATCTAGGCTCTAATACCACATATCAGAGCCTACACACTACACAATGTTTACAAAATTTTTAAATTATGCATCGTGGTCCCATTGTGTTCAACAACACCCACGGTCCTTAAGTATTCGAACCTGGCTCTGATTCCACGCTTGTCACGCCCCGAATTTTCACAAACCCGGGGAGTAAGCGAAATGAAATAAGAAAAGTAAATGAAAGGTCATAAGGTGGATTTAATTGATCATTCATTCATTTTTCCATGTTTTTCCCAAAATTAGAAGTGAAAATCTGTTAACTAGACTCACCCAAGATAAGTTCCAAATGATAGTCTCACCCAAGATAAGTTCCAAATGATAGTCAAATATATCCCCTAACCAATAGTCAAAATTAGTCTAAGGAATGTTCAAGGGTGGCCTCCAAGATAGCACCAAAATATCTTTAAATATGCCTTGGAATAGTGACCCCAAATTGGTTCCAATTGCCTTAAGGCATAGACCAAGAATAGATAAAAAATCCTACCTAAAGTGAATGGTGATTTTCACTTGTCATTGTAAAAATATATGGGCAAAAAGTTATGAATGAATCTGATTGGTTTGGATAAAGTTATAAATGGTTGTATTGTTTGGACCTAGATAATAAATATTATACTTGAAAGATTCTTTATTTTATTTGGGGGCTTGTGATGATGGCCTTGTTCCACCA
Organism: Nyssa sinensis; assembly: GCA_008638375.1. Lineage (NCBI taxonomy): Eukaryota > Viridiplantae > Streptophyta > Magnoliopsida > Cornales > Nyssaceae > Nyssa > Nyssa sinensis. The sequence continues at coordinate 32,743,257 of CM018046.1, forward strand.
CTGTATGATTCACCGAGTTGGGGTAGCTAGATTTTGCAAGTCTTAGAAATGAGGGTAGTGAGGTGGTATCGATAATGTAACCACCAGTTGTATGTGAGTTTCAGATATCTTTCTAGAAGACTTACTTGATTAAGTGTTGCATGATTTGGTTTAATCATGATGCATGTTGTGTGCTTATATCCGTTAGTATGTCTGACTACTTGATGAAGTGAATAAAATGCCTAATAGGGTAGTTATGGGTATAAATTACATAATATGCTTAACATGCTTATGGCTTAAATCGACTTTTGTGTTTTAGAATTACTTGGAAAATGATAAGATTATAAGGACATGAATAGCTGATTGAAAACTTATATATACAGTAAGTGTGTGTTGAGTATGTTCTTATTTGGAATATGCATATAAATTGTTTTGGTTGGTATACATGATTGCGTGCTTAAGATCTATTCCTTCATGATTATATAGTGTATAATAGTTATGTTATGTATTTATGAATGATTGGATGAATGTTACTTGTTATGTGTGTATAATATAAAGTGTATATCCTAGGTTATAAACTCATGTGGTTAGGATCACTTGTAATTGCACTATGAATATACTGAATTGGTATCCGGTTTTGAGTTACAAGTGTTTGGACTGGCCAATCCATCACCCAGTAACAAAAGGAGTTGTGATCCATGAAGGGTTATCACCTAGTTATATACAAGAAAAAAGTAAAAGATACCTAATAAGACGATTGAAGACAACAAGGAAAATGAATTAACTAATGTGAACTTGCATGGGTATGTACTAAATATATGATGGAACCGTAATGCATCTTTATAATATGCATGAAAAAAAGAATATATATATATATATATATATATATATATATATATGGTATAATAAGTTTTTCATGGCTTGATTGATTTATTGTATATGTTAAGAATAAGATTTTTTTTTTCTTAATGTATGTATAAGGTATATGGGTATATCAATATTGTTGATAAAAGTGGAGACATATCATGTTTATGTATATGTAAAATATATATTTAGGTATGAATACCTAGAGATACCTTGTAAAGATAAAGCATGTGAGTTTGCTAGTAGAGGATAAAACGTGTCTATTGCATCTTTTCTTTTCTTGATACATGTGATGAGAATATGGTGCTTAAGAGCATGAATTGCAAAAAATGTGTTAATTTGATGGCATGTGTATTGCCTGACTGTTATGTTGATAGAGTATGTTGAATTCTTTGATGTGTAAGACACATATAGTGAATCTTTTGTTTTAATAATACCTATGGATTGGGTACATATGTGCTTGCATAGTTATATTGCATTTTGGGGCATATCATTGGATAGTACATGAAATTGAAAGCTTAAAAAGATGAAGATGGAAAACTTTTAACAATAGATAGTATGAATGGAAAAGAATTATACTAAGATGAAAAAGCTGAGATGAAAAAAAAAGGGTGGAGATGAATGCTTGGCGTTACTTTGTATACGTGGGAATGTGCATGGAATATACCTTGGATATAGAGTAAAAGATTTTAATTATCCTTTGATGAATTAGATTGTTGATGTAACACCCCAATTACTTAACTGACATGTTTTGTGTATTGAAAACTGTTTTGGGAATGAAATGTCAGGTTTAGCTAATTTAATGTCTATTTTTAATAGTGATAAAACTCGAATTAGCTAATTATGGGAAACTCAAGAAAATAAAAACTGACATTGAACCATGGTCAATGAAAGATATTCTGAGTAGGAAGTGACAGAAAGAAACCGCACTGAAAAAGGAGTTACGAATTGAAAGTTAAGGCCAAAACAGTGAAACTGGAATTCCGCGACAACCAAACAAGGCCTTAACCAGAAAAATATGAGAAAATGGTCACTTGGGAGGCCAAGGGGAATTGAACCCTTGACCTACCAAGGTAAACAATTCTGTCCCAAAAAGTTACCAACTAGGCTGTTGGTTACTTTGTGTACATATACACCAACATATGTATATAACCTCAATTCTTGCCCAAGCCACCACCCAAATTGGCCAATGGCCTTGCATGCATTCCCTTCATCATAGCCCTCCATCACCTCCATCAGTCAACACCCACTAACCCCACTAAGGGCAGAGATATACTCATATATATGTATATGTGTATAGCCCTATATGTATATAAACCTATAATATATAAATGCCATAACTTGCATCAAATTCTCTCCTTAGAGAATTCTGAAATTACAGAGACTGTGTAAACTGTGTGTGTACGTGGGGTTTGGTGAGAGTGAGAGTGTAGAGAGAGAGGAAAGGAAGCTTGTGCATGCATATGTGTTGTGAGAAATTTGGCCATTAGAGAGGAAAGGTGAAGGCTTGAGGATTGCAGTGCATGACCTGAGGGAGTCGAGGGATACTGTGAGAGGTCTGGGTCGAGCCATAACCGAGAGAGACAGCACTGTGAAGGTAAAGTTCCAAATTATCTTCAATTCTTGTTTTGTAAATTTTGGAACTGTTTGATAGAATTAGACCGCATGCATGTTTTATTCTTGATCCTAGGAATTATTCTGAGTGTATTGCATGGCTTAGAGGTGTCGAATAGGTCATGAAACCATGAAACCCGAAACCAACCTCCATTGATGAAGCTTGAAAAACCAGGTCTGATTCGACCATAACCGTTTGGGATTTTGCATGTTGAGACTTGAAATAGACCCTAAGAGGATCTCAAACATCTACCTACGCGACCCTAGAACACTGTATAGCCCCACGAAATTGGAAATGAACCTACGGGTCAAAAATGCAATCCGTCAATACATGCAACTAAACTGAAAAATAAAGATGGGGGCTTGATCCTCATGGTCTGTGGGTCACATAGCTTCAAAGAACACACAAAATGGTTGAGAAATGAGGATTCTAGATCGTGTTACAGGTCACGGCTATCGTTTTGAAAACAGAATGATTTAGAGTGATTCTGTCACGACCCGAAACCCACCCTATGCGGATTACCGGATCGCGACCGCCGCCCCGAGGCCCGAAGGCCTCGAGACAAGGCTCGCATAGGTAGCGGTATCGAATAGATGTGCTTCATGTGGTTGCGGAAGCGTGAAAATCTTTTTTTTTTTTTTTTTTTAAATTTGCACATCCGTCCGATACTGCCGCTCTTCACATTTCGGTATACATGTATAATCATACATACAGAGCATAACTAAAACTTAAAAGACTTTATAATTACAATCTTAGTTCAACTGCCCCGTGGGGCTTAATACATATCATTAGACTGTCTGGAAATACAAAATATACTAATTAAAGTTCATGTGATTTTTCCCAAAAGAACTACTTAAGCAAATCTTCCCAAAAGCTAGGTTCATCCTTAATGTCTTCAAAAATTCGATCTGCCATTAATCACCTGAAAGGGGGGGGGGGGGGGGCGGATAAAATCCGGGTAAGCTAATCAAAGCTTGTGAGTAATTCCTGCATTCGTCATGGGGTTTTCAACTGGTAGTGGTTTTAGCACATGAGGGTTTATGAAACACTCACTACCAATTGCTTGTACATTTTAGAACACAGAGTATATGCATTCTTAAAATAATAGCTTTGAACAATTAAAGTATTCAAGCTAAACACACATTTCCTTCAAATAGAGCATATGCAATTTAAAAGCATATAAACATGTGAAATAGAATAGGGATAATGCCTACTTCTATTTTCAAAATCACTTGTCGTCTTTTCTCTTTTATTAGGCGGAATCTGTTTCGAACCAGACTCCCATTTTACTGCCAATACTGTCGATGGAGATATCTCATTTGCCTGGGGGATTAGATCCTTCTACCGGGCATGTACTGTTGAATCCCGAAGGATTTCAACCATCATATAGGGTGGTACTTAGTACCGTTTATCTTATAAAATATTTGTCACATGACTTCTTCAATAGATATTTTTCATGAACATTTAAAGCATGAAATGTATAAATTCTACCATAAAGCTTCGAATACACGTGATAATCAAATTCGGAATATTTAAGAGGTTTGCAATTGATTTAGACATGCTGATGTATTTTCAAGAAAAGAGCTGAATTTAAAACATTTAATAAGCATGCCGTAACAGAATATTTTAAAAGAACGGAATCATATATAGACTGAATTTGATATTCAAAGACTGCAATAACTTGTGCTTAAAACTTCTTCAAATATATGGAGTTAAATCTCCAGTTCAAATACAGGGTTACTCACCTTGGTCCGTTTAGGGTTAGCTCTACTGAGGCGCCTTCCCTTTTACTCTCTCTTTCCTTAGCCTATCAAGATTCATGAAGATTTCATAAATTTTCACATGTACTTAATTAACTCCACAACTCACTAAGTGTAGACTATGAGAGGCCTAACTTGTCATACCTGTCTGTCTTATAACTGAAATATAGAGCTAGTAACTTATGTTCTTAATGATAATAATATTACCTGCGACGCCATTCGGCTAAGGTTTCTGTGTTCTCTCTCTCCTCTTCCAATTTCCTTTCTTCTTCCTTCTTCTTTTTAGCCTCTGCCACCATGGCCTTGGTGGGTGATTTGAACATGAAGGGGCTTACCGAGACGACCTCTGTCGCCTTGGCTATCTTGACAAATCTGTTGATTACTCTCTGTCGACGCAACAGCTCTTGCATGAAGGCCTGTTGCTTTGGGTCCTTGGCCCTTTGGGCCTTGGTCATGATCGTGTATTTGGTTCGTTGTTCTTCCATGATTTACCTAAGATCAATGTATGAGTTAGAAATTTTTATTCTAAGGTTGATGTGTTGTCATGTCCTCGTATATGCCGTAGATTAGTACTTTGGCATCACTTTAATTTATAGTCATCTGACAGATGCTATTCATCAAATTTTATGTATTTTTATTGTAGGCATTTCTTTTGGTCGAATAGACTCTACCATTGAGTCCGGAGCGTCGAAGAAAGTCGGTTTGGGCTTCCCTAGGATTTAATTCGGACTCTAGTATAAAAAGGGTAAAAGGGTCATTCGTCGTTTTACGTGTCATATTTTTCTGTACTTTGTTTCATAGTTCGGACTCCATTATTGAGTCCAGGATGTCAATGAAAGTCAATTCAGACCTTCCTGTCTTTTAATTTGGCTTTTAGTGTACTAGGGGTAATTTGGTCATTTTACTTCTTTACGTGTCTTTATGTTCGGGACCTCATCTCGTGTCGTGGACTTCACCATTGGACTCAGAAGGTCCGAGATAGTAAAATTACACTAATAACTTGTTAATTTTGGACAAGGGGTATTTTGGTCATTTACCCCTTCATGCGTCTTCATTTTTCGGGACCCAGTCTCGAAAAATGGACCCTACCATCAGTCTTAGAATGTTTGAAATAGTAAAAATTTACTATTTATTTATTAAATTTGGACTTCGTTTGACTCGTTTAGGGGGAAGGGCAATTTGGTCATTCTGACATTTTTTGGAGTCTTAAATTTTTCGGGGCCTCATCTCATGTCACAGACCTCACCAATGGACTCAGAGGGCCCGAGATAGTAAGGTTACATATATAACTTGTCATTTTTGGTCAAGGGGTATTTTGGTAATTTATACCTTAACGTGTCTAAATTTTTTTTTTGGGCCCCGTCTCGTAAAACGGACCCTACCATTGGCTTCAGAATATCCGAAATAGTAAGGATACACTGTTCGTTTACTTAATTTGGACTTCATTTGCCCTATTTATGACCTAAGGGTAATTTAGTAATTTTACTTATTTAATAAAATAATTAAATAAATTATTTTATTATTTTATTATTTTTCCAGGGGTATATTTGCATAATTTTTCCAAAATTTGAGCCACAGTGTAAATCCGTAGAACAGTTGGGGGGTCAAAATTAAATATTCATAACTTTCGGACTGAACCAGTGGGTTCAGTCCTATCTCAAATGAACCGGTCCAATTTCAATTGAACCAATCCGGTCTGGTTGGGTTTATTGTGTAATGCTGACGTCATGATGACGTCAGCCCTAATTGTTTAAAATTTAAACATAAGCATAAACGACGCCGTCCCACTTAACCGTTTATACGACGGGTCGGGTTCCGACCCGAACCCGATTTGACCCATTTGACCCGAACCACCACTGTTCATCTTCTTCCCCGTTTCTTCCCAGTGTTGCCCTAGTTGCAGGTTTTCAATTTTTTTCTATTTCGTGGATTTCTACAACTCCGTTTCTTCTGCTTTCTTTTCCAAACACCTCCTAATACATTTTAGAACACTTCTACATTGATTTGGAGGTTCGAAAGTAGCTCAATGACTCGAATTAAGTCGCGATAATCCGAGCTGTTCATGGGTCGTTCATGCTCGTTTGTCGATGGTTTTTCACGAGGTTTTGCTTGTTTTAATCCTCTCTTCATGGGGATTAAATTCTCGTTCATAAGGGTAGGTTTAGAGGCAAGTTTAAGGGTTTGGGTTGAAAACCCGAAACCTGCAAGTCAATGGTCGAGGGTCATTTCATGTGATTTTTGGTCGCGGGTATAGGTTTTCATGACCTTCATGACTTCTTCTTGAAGTCTCAATGCACCAAAAAGAGTTTGGCTCCCATCATTTCAGACCTGCTATAGCATGGTCTTCAATGGCGGTTCACTGTTGGGTCACGTAGTTCTAGGTGTTTTTATGACCTAATTTCATGTTTAATCATGCCTAAATATGTTTAAAACATCATATATACAAAATCTAGAACTAAAACAGTTTATGCATGCAAAATTTTCTAGAGAGAGAAAGCAATGGTTCTTGGTGTTTTACCTCCAACAGTGGCTTTCTCTCTCTTTCCTCCTTCCTCTGAGACCTCTCTTCTCTTCTTCTAAATGCCCAGAACTCTCCCTTTCTTTCTCTATTGCTGATCGGTGGAGATCTTGTGTGTAAGCCATGTATGACCATTTGTATAGGTGAGAATTAAATGGCTATCACCTCACTTAATTGCCCCTCATTTCACTCCCTTACTCCATCAGACCATAGCCATACTTCTCCCTATTCATCTTCACCTAATGGCCATATAATATACACATAAAGTACATGCCACCTTACCCATATTAACTCTCATGTCTCCCTCTCATCTATTCATGTATACATATATATATATATTATATTTAATTTACATATTACTCCACACTCACACACACGGCTGGTATATACATATATGTATATATATATTTTTTATATTTTCACTTAATTTGTCATATTTAATTTATTATTAAATTGTTTATTCAATTTATTACACTTTACCAATTAACCATCATATTTCATATTAATCATAATAAATACTTAATTTCTCATATTAATAAATTAATTTTATTAAATTAATTTATTATTGTTTTAAAAACATAATATTTACTTCCATTTTTCATACCCTCGAAATACGTGTCATATTACCCGACATTCTCGGGTCGGGGTATTACAGATTCGATGCTTAAAATCTATGTAAAGTGATAGATATAACATGCATAAACCTGTTAGGATCGAAAACAGAGAGAAACCGTGTCCCAAACATCACGAAATAGAGAGTAAAAATCTGCAGAAATTAGGGCAACACTGAGGCAGTTAGTGGGGAAGACAGAGTTGACTCGATCGAGTTGACCGAGTCGAGATGAGTTGGGCCGAGCCAACTCAGACATGTGTCAAACAACGGGACTGCCACCGAATTAATAGGACGGTGTCGTTTTGGGCCGTTTATATGTTAAACAGTTACATTTTAAAAAGAAAAGAAAGGAAGGAAGGAAAGAAGGGGCTACGGGGTTTCGAACCCCTGACCTCTAGAGCCCACGCGCCCTTCTTTCCACTCGGCCACGCACCTGCGTGTAAACCTTATCCGACAGAATATATATATATATATATATATATATATATTATATATTTAATAAAAACCAGAAATAAAAGGTGCATTTTTGCGCCTTATGGGACTCGATGGCAGTATCATTTGGAGAGGGAGGTGGCATGCTGGCCAGCGTGCCACCCTATTCGACCGATCACTCTTGTGCCGAAAATAATATATATGCTATATATTCCGAAATTAATTTAATTAAAATCATTTAATTAAATTAAATACTCCAAATTAGTCCGTTGTCCAAAAATCATAAGTTATATATGTATTCCTACTGTCTCAGACCTTCTGAGTCCAATGGCGAGGTTCGTGACTGCAAATGAGGTACCGAAAAAAATAACATATGAAATTACCATAATACCCCTGACACCGTACAAGGCCCAAATGAAGTCCGATTAAAACTGAATTAATACCAGTGGTAGACCTGACACTTGTGAGATTATATACATGATTAGATGACGAATCCGAGACAGAAATTTTGTGACGGCAAAATGACCGAAATACCCCTGATATACCCGAACCCAGATTTAAAAGCCGAGAGAGTCTAAATTGACTTTCTTTGACCTTCCGAACTCAATGGTTAGGTCCATATTATGAAAATCAGAACCGATAAATGTGTGAAGATACTGAAACCCTAAGCCAAATGCTTAAGAGGTAAGACCTATGAACTAGCCACTATAAGTTAGTTCCATGAAACCCATCATAGGGTAGACTTACTCAGTCTAAGGTCATGAGTTGATAAATCTTTATAAATTGTTTTAGGCTTAAGGAGAAAAGAGGAAGGCTCCGTTCATAGCTTCAAACTCAAATATTGAAGGTGAGTAACTTCTGACACTGTTTAGTTACTGCTCCTTGATCTGCTAAATTGTTCTGAATATCATATATTTTAAATGCATGCTTTTATCACCGATGACATGGTTTTTAGTTTCTCAAATGATTAACTATACTTCTGATTGATATGCTAGCACCCTGAACCGTTTATCTGTTTTGATCTATTGAACTTGACTTGGATTTATTGAACTATTAATTCCAAACTGATTTAATTACCATGTGATTTAAGCAAAGATTGAATTCGAAACTCTTGCCTGGATATCTGTGTTACTCACTGGGCTTTTTAAAGCTCATTCCATTATTTTAATAATTTCAGGGGAACTCTCAGATGGACAAGTTTAGCAGGTCCAGGACTTAGGGGGAAAATGTTGGAGACCCCCAGATAAAATGATAATCCATTTTTGTGAACCTATACCATTTTTGTACTTTTTGTGTAACTGAACAGATTATGACCTTTTGTGGTGAAACTGTTTTGTAATCTTGATTAAAATAGGACTGACTATGATGTATCCTGAATGCTCTGTCAAGTATATATGTATGCATTCTCTTGTGAAAATTCTGCTGCTTAAATTATATATGTTGAATGCATTATGCTTGGGATTTATATCGGAATGGCCTGTGGTTAGGATTACCGTCGAGGTTTTGCTTTCAAAAAAAAAAAAACTGATAAAACCCGATGGGTGCCTAACTGGCCTTTGTCACGTGCCCCAAATCCGCACAGGGTGGGTCTGGGGGATGTGACAGTTGAATTATTAGTTGATTAAAAAAATGATTATGTTGTTTGATATAGAGAATGAATTGTGAATAGCATGGTTAGGTCAAGCTTGTGGTGAGTATGATTTCAAATTTTTGCTTAACATGTAATTTGGGAATGAAAATTTTAATTTGAAAATGGAATGATCTTGTGAAAGTCTAATGACTTGTGAACATAAATGGTGAATTATTGTTAATATTGGGGTTATGATTTACTACCAATATTGGTGGATACTCTTGAAATGTAAGATTAGTTGGAGATAATATGTCACGGGGGATGAAGTGACTCATAGATATACATATTGAACTGTGGTTGGCTTTTAAGAATTATGACAGTGAATTTGGTGGCTTTTGACCTTTAGTGGAGTATGAAAATGTTGTAAATTTTGTTATGACCATTTCCTATTGTGGTCACATGGTGGTTGGATTGACCTTCAAGGGTGAGGTTTTCTATTATATTTCTTTGATGATAGAAGTTATTTTATTAGTAGGGCCTATGCATGTTAGTTTTGTTTTTTTTCCTAGTTGATGGATGATAGATTATAATCATAAATTTACGTAATGAGTGAACAATAATAGTGATGAATTAGTTTGGGACATTTTGATGATTCACTTGGGAAATTACTATTGTAGGGAGAGTGAATTTTCCATAGAATGGTTTGATAATGTATCTTGTGATAGTTGTGAAATTATATAAGTTGAAAACTCAATTTGAGGACTTATGATGAAATGATTAAATGATGAATTTGATGTGTAGAATAGCTTCTGATTGTGTTGATTATAGTGACTAAATCAAGTTAGATTTGAAACTAATGTGTTAAGTTTCATATGATTGACAGATTCTTTTAATTAATCGAGAACTCAACATGAGTGTTATAGATCCTTGTAAGATCTTGATTGGAAGAGGTATTGGAGAAGTGGCCTATCAGTTGGCATTACCGCCATAGTTATCTAGGGTACATGATGTCTTCCATGTATCGATGTTAAGGAAGTGTAAGCCCGACCTTCACATGTGCTCGATTGGGTCGATCTTCAAGTGGAGGGTGATGTTTCCTATGATGAGAGTCCTGTAGAGATATTGGACTCGAGGGACCAGGTTTTGTGGGGCAAGACCATCCTTTTGGTCAAGGTTCTTTAGAGTCACCACGGAGTCGAGGAAGCCAGTCGGGAGCACGAGGTTGAGGTTCGCGCTAGGTATCCAGAGTTGTTTGTTTATAGAGGTACATTTCTAAAATTTTGGGATGAAATTTCATTAAGGAGGGGAGGATGTAAAGATTTGAAAAATTAGGATAAATTTTTCATTTTTGCTGGTAGGACACTATTCATGCACTATTTGTTGGTAGGGCACTATACATGCATTATTTAGACATAAATCATGTTTAGAAGTATAATTTGAGTATGACATAGAATAGAAATATGCTTAGAATGTTAAAATACACATCCTGTAAGAATTTGAGCCTAATTGAAGATAGTTTGAAAAATGGACCCGAAAAGGGCATCCCGGGTGTAACGGGGTCCCGCGACTCATTAAGGGCAAAATAGTCTTTTCACCCCTTAGCCCCTTTAGTATAAATACAGCCTTTGAAATTTAAATTTCTCAGAATTGGTCTGAGAAAACACAGCAGGTAGTGATTGGAGAGAAAAGGTGAGAAAAACCTAAGTTTTCCAACTTTCTACCTTCCAAAACTCATTTCTAACCTTGAAATTTCACAAGGCTTCCTTCTAGGAAGTTGTTCTCCATCACAAGGGCTACATTATTACTAATTGGTTCAGCTGTACAGAGAGCACAACTCCCTAGGGTTGAGAAAAACCCTTTTAGGTATGATATTTTGCTAAGTAAAGAATAGAGTTAAGTTTAGTAATGTTTTTATATGTTGATTGTATGACTTACATGCTTACTTGTTGTTAGAAAACTACCTAGCATATAGTTACCTTGAAAATCTAGGGTTAGTACCTTGTGTACTTATGTATTATTTGGGAATTTCATGAAGTAATGAACATATAACTTGAATATATGTATAATTCATTGCATTTTAGCTTATGTTCATGCAGACAAAGTCTTGTAGTTTGAAAGTTATGGTTTGCTCAATAGATTGGTATTTTGTGTACTTGTGTAATCTTTGAGAATTTGGTAAGGTTGTGAATATAACATGATTATATGTGTAATTGATTGGATTAAATGCTATATTCATGTAGAAAAATTTTTGGGGTTTAAAAGTTATACCTTGTTTTATGTATGATGCATTATTTAAGGCACACTCTATGGGTTTGATAAATGCCTCATTGAAATTGCATAGAAAAATCAAGGCATCTTGGTATACGTGAATCTTTGGAAACATGGCGTGTGTTGAGCACTTTGGTGCTATGCATTATAAGGGTGTAGATCTTGTTGTGAAAAACCCAAAATTGGCCATGATACTCGTGATCCAACGGGGACGGACCGTGAAGTGAGACATACGATTGGTACTTGCATTCCAATGAGGAAAGACCGTGAAGCAAGACATGGGTGTGGCATAGAGTTGCATGTGTGTGTCATGCGTATTGCCATTGCATTGCATTGATGAATTGGAAGGCATATAGCTTATAAATGTACACTTTACACATGCCACACCTTAACTTTATTCTTTATATTAGCATTTTGTCATATAAGCAGTCGTGCTTACCCTATATGGGATTATATATTACATATGAGGCTCCCGACACTTTAGACTTGATGAAGTCATTAGAATACGGAGGGGAAAATGGATTTTGAAGCATATTTGGCCTAAGGGCTACATTTTGTATGTTTGGGCATAAGTCCAAATAACTTGTGTTTAAATTTGGAAAAACGATGGACTATAAGCCTTGAGCTATTTTGTAATGTAAGGGCTTAAACCCAAATGACAAATAAAATATTTTTGTTTAATGTGCATCACATGTATATGTTGGAAACAATGTAAGAAAAAGGATCATGGTAAGGATTGTCACGACCCGAAGCCCACCCTCTACGGATCACCGAATCGCGACCGCTACCCTCAGGCCCGAGGACCCTTGGGCGAAGGCTCACATAAGCAGCGGTATCGAATAGATGTACGACATACGTTTTGCGGAAGCGTGAAAAAACTTTTTCTTTTCTTTTCTCATTTTAAATTATGCACATCCGTCCGATACTGCCGCTCTATACATAGCATACATGGTTACACATTCAGAGTATAACTAAAATTTAAAGACTTATATCATACAATCATCAACATTAGTTACCCCGTAGGGTTATTACATATTGTTGTACTGTATTTAAAACATAAGTGCTAATAATTTTACATAACTCCCAAAAAGGAAACATCTAGACATATCTCCATAAGCCGGCAAATTCACCATCTTCAAAACTCGACTGCTGTCAGTCACCTGAAAGGGGGATCTGAACAAAGTCTGGGTAAGCTAATCTAAGCGTGTGAGCAATTCCAGTATTCGTCATGGGGTTTTCAATTAGCAGTGGTTTTTAGTACATAAGAGTTTGTAAAACATTCACTGCTAATTGCTCGTATACTTGAAC